>SJYA01002410.1:1099211-1188316 GCA_006410615.1 Neotragus moschatus
TTTTTTTTTTTTTTCATAGTTTTCTACTGCAAGAATAAATAAACACTTCCTCTCTCCCAGGCAATGATGATTTTAAAAGCTTTCTTGGAGGGTCTACTCTGCAGCGAGGGTTGAAAGCCACCGATTTCTTCTATTCTGTGAATTGCATTTTCCCCTTAAAAATACATCTTGGCCATCTTTCTATACTGCCCCTCTCTGTGATGGCTACGCTCTAATTTATTTAACTGACCCTTACTGATGGGCATTTGGCTGACTTCCAGCTCAGAGCTTTTACAGAAAATGCTTCAGTGGACAGTCTTGTTCAACCACGCACTGTTGTCTAAGTCCAAGACTCAGGGCACAGAAAGCCTGGCTGGGTCAAAACACTCAGTTGTGTGTGTTACCAAGGTCAAGTCTTAACCAGCTTTGTCTTCCCTAGGGGTGGCAGGATCCCACCTGGCAGGTCTTTTCTGCTCCCGAGTGGGTACTTCACCTGCCCAAGCCCTGGGGCTAAATGACTCTTTCCAGCAGGGCTGTGAGGAGCTGCTCACCCCCTTCACCCTCTTCCCGCGGCCCTGGAGCGCCCTGCGTGTGAAAGAGTATGGGTACACACGGCTGCACATCCTCAATGGGACCCATGTCCACATCCAGCAGGTGTCTGATGACCAGGTCAGTGAGCAGTGGCCCGATCACCTGCCTGAGAAAGCAGGCCCAGTGCGTTCTGGAGTCAAGTGGTTTAAAAAGTGAACTTGAGAGCTGGAGATCCTGCGTTCAAATCTTGCCTCTGCTACTTACCAGCTGGATAACCTCAAGCAACTCTGAGCCACAGTTTTCCCATCTGCAAAATGGGGATGTTAATCGTTTCTGCCCCAGAGGACGGAATGAGGGTTGAATGACTTATTATATAGAAAGCGCTCAGAATGGCTTCTAAAACATGGTCAGTTCTAAAGGGATTTATCAACGTGAAGCAGGGGAAGGAAAAAGTAGGTGGTGGGAGGCAGGCAGGGGGAAACCAATATGATGTGTGTGCACCCCCATGGACTGTAGCCTGCCAGGCTCCTCTGCCCGTGGGGTTTCCCAGGCAAGGATACTGGAGTGGGTTGCCATTGCCTACTTCAGGGGACCTTCCCGACCCAGGGATCAAACCCGAGTTTCTTGTGCCTCCTGCATTAGCAAGTGCAAACGTTACCACTTGTGCCATCTAGGAAGCCCCATGGCTTAGATGGACCCATATAATCATGGCTCACCTTTCTGTATTTTTGCCATTGTAGTTTTAAAATAGCACTAATAACTATGATTGATTGAACAGCTATTGTGCACCAAACCCTGAGCTCAATGCCTTATATTTAGTCCCTTTAATCACTACAATAATACTATGGGGCACATTTTCTTTCCATTTTACAGCTAAGAGAACAGAGGCTCAGAGAGGGCAAGTAATTTTCCCAGGGTTGCACAGCCAGAGGTTGCAGAGCTGAGATACGACCACAAAGACCATATTCTTTTTACGATAAAGAGCTACCATTTATTGTGTGGCCCATACAGGGTCAGGCACTTGTGTGTATTATCTATCCAGTTCTCCCCACTTTTTATTGGGTTGGCCAGAAAGTTCATTTGGGCTTTTTCTAAACATCTTAAGGAAAACCACAAACTTTCCGGCCAACCCAAACCCAATAGAATATGGAAGTCAGGCTCAGAGTTGGATCATGTGCTGGAAGCCACAGTGGGTGGCTTTGCTGGCATATAAAGTGAATTTTGTCTCACTCTGGGGTTTGTGCTCTAATAGTAATAGCCTTCATTTACCCAGTCCTTGCCATGTGCCAGGCTCCCTTTTAAGCCTTTTCCAGATACCTCACTTAATTCTCACGGTATCTATGATGTGTGTACTAGTTCTATCATCCTCTATTTCCAGATGAGGAAAACTGAGGCTCAGAGAGGTCTAGCCANTTTGTTGTTGTTGTTGTTGTTGTTGTTTGTTTTGGCTGCACTGAGTGGCATGTGGAGTCTTAACCACTGGACCACCAGGGAAGTCCTAGGTGTACATGTTCTTGAGTGAAGTGAGTGAAAGTCACTCAGTCGTGTCTGACTCTTTGTGACCCCATAGAGTGTACAGCCTATGGAATTCTCCAGGCCAGAATACTGGAGTAGCCTTTCCCTTCTTCAGGGGATCTTTCCAACCCAGGGATCCAACCCAGGTCTCCCGCATTACAGGCGGATTCTTACAGCCACAAGAGAAGCCCAAGAATACTGGAGTGGGTAGCCTGTCCCTTCTGCAGCGGATCTTACCGACCCAGGTTGCAGACAGATTCTTTACCAGCTAAGCTATCAGGAAAACCCCGTGCTTCTTGTTCTTCTCTCCCTTTTAAGAGGAGGAAATTGAGATTCCCAGGAGACCAGCCTGGTGTCACAGAGTCAGCAGGGCTGGGGTTGGGCCCGGGGCTCCTAACCACTGAGGGGCACTCCCTGAGCCACCCCTCTCACTGAGCCGAGGGATTAGAAGGCTGTCCCTCTTGTCCCTTCTGCCCCGCGCAGGGTGGGGGCATTCAGGGCTCAGCACAGTGTCCCTGGAGGCCACAAAGGGCCAGGCATTCAGGCCTGGCTGCAGCGGAGCTCGGAGGGCACACCTTGGCAGGTGGGGGCACTAGGCAGGGGCCCCACAGAGAGAGCCTAGCTCCCCCACCCTCTGCTCCCCTCCACCAGCCCCAGCCCGGCCCTGGAAACTCCTGATAAAGCGGCATTGTGTGGCAGTTTCGGGCTGGCTTCCCCCAGCGGGTTTCAGCCACTCCCACCCTACGGGAAGTGGCCTGGGCCGCCTCCCCTCCCCCGCCCCTCCTCACTCAGTGCTGGGAATGGGGAGGAAGTAGGCCAGCGAGAGAGGGCGGCTCCGAGTCCCCCAGGTGAGGACCCCTCCCCCATCAAGCCCTAAGCGCACTCGCTCTCTCTTTCTGGTGCTTTCTTTTCCCCTAGGGACCCCTCCTCTGCTGCCTCCAGCGCCCCCATAGCCCCCTTTTCCCTCCTCCCAGTCTTCAGCAGAAGCTTGGCCCCAGGTCGCTGTGCGTGTGCGTGTGCGTGTGTGTGTGTGTGTGTGTGTTTTAGGTACCTTGATAATTCCATCTCTTTTTCAACCTTTAATAATTGTGAAGCTTAACCTACCTACGGGAAAGTGCATCAGTGCACATATCAGTCTAACAGGTAATTACAAGGTGAGCAGCATTTCCCCACACCTGGGTGAAGACTGAGAACACCCCACCCCAGGGCCTCCGTGTTGACCACAGCCCCAGTAGTGGCCACCTCCCTGACTTTGGGGCACTCCGGCTCCCTGCCCATCTGGCAGTTTTACCAGGTGTGGATCCCGAATCCTAGCCACCACCTTGGCTGCTCAAGCCCTTTGGAATGGACTCCTCCAGCACGCCCCGTCTGGTCTCCCTCACCCTTGAGGCGCATCCCTGTGGTCGCAGGTGCAAGTGGTCTGTTCGCCCGTGCAGTGTTCTAACCGAAACTTACTTCTCCGCTCCTACTGCCCAGGTGTAAACGTGCTCTTTGAACATATCTGCCAGGATGTCTGTGCCCACACTTCCCCAGGGATCACGTCCAGGGTGCAGTGCTCGGGTGGGGCGGAGGGTGTGTCTCGTCACCTTTAGCAGACCCCTCCACGCAGCTGTCCGGAGTGGGGGTAACCGCGCCCTCACCCGTTGGCAGCTGCACAGCTTCCCTCCCCAACACGGGCCTGTAAGACTCTAATTGACCTTGGAGCATTTTATATTCTCATCTCCTGCAGCAGCTTATCGCCAAGATAAGTCCTCGTGTCCTTTTCTCCTCCCCGGGGTTCCTGTCCATGCTGGCTCTCACCCATCCCACCTCTCATGCTCGCCTCTGGGCGCTTGAGACCTCGGTGAACACAACAGGCTCCCTCACTGGGCTCGGTCTGGCAGGGGACTCTGTGTGGACCAAGAGTGACATGGAGACACGGAAAGTAGACCAGACTCCAGCCCCATCTTCTTCCAGCAGCCCTGCCTCGTTCACAGGCGCCCCGTCCACCCTCCTGGTCAGGCTGGGAATCTGATGTCATCCTGACTCCTCTTGGCCTCTTCCTCCACATCCAGGATGTCCAGAAAGCCTGCTCTTCTACCTTCAGATGAGAACCCGGGGCCTCCCACTCTTTTTTGCCACTCCCTAGTTCCAGCCACCCTCAACTCCAGCCTCCACGGGGCAGCCCCTCCCACCCCCCCACCCCCAACTGCTCCACAGTCGGTCTGCATGCCCAGCGCCCAGCCGGAGGGAGCCCCTCCGGGTCAGGTCCCGCCGCTGTCCTGCGGGGGACCGCTTCCCTGGCTTCATCTCTTTCGGGGAACACCCTTCAAGGTTCCGGAAGAGTCTGGCCCAGTTTCCCTGCTCGCCTTCACTTGTCTCCTGCGGCCCTGTCGCTGGAACACTCCAGGCCGAGTCTGCCTCAGGCTCTCTGTTCAGCGCCCCCTTCTAGGTCTACAGTGGCCTTGTCGCTCTCTCCCCGCCTTCGCCTGCTTGGCCTCCCTGGTCCACTCACCGTCACTACTGTTCCAGGGTGACCGGGTGTGTTGGCTGGTGCCCCCCTGCCCGCCCACCCCCATAGCTTAGCTCCGGGCTGGGGCAGGTGGGCGGCTCACTGTGTCCCTTGCTGTATCCTCAGGGCTTGACTTCCGCTAGTCGCTCCCTAAGCACTGGCGGGCTGAATGAATGAATGAGAGGTGTAACAAGTGGAGTATATCTCTGCCAGGGTGTGTGTTGGGCGGGGGAGGGGGGTGTGTGTAGTTCCCCCCAGGTGAGGATTCCAGAGCAGGCTTTCCTGAAGAGGAGCTGCCACTTGAAGGATGAACTCGGCAAGGTGGGGAGGTGGAGGGTCGTGGGTTCGAGGCTGAGGGAGCTGATGTCTGGGGCGGGAGAGCTCAGGGAACCTTTGAGGAACTGAAAGAAGACTGGCATTTGGTTCTGTCTACTCTGGAATTGAATCTTGACAGCCACCTGGGCCTCTCCGTGTCCCAGTTTCTTCCTCTCTAGAACTGAGGCTCCTCTGGGTGTCCCAGGGCATATCTGAGGTTCTGCTCCTAATACACTTATCCTCGGGCCTGGCGGAGAAGTAAGAATGTGATTGCTTTATTATCTTTTTTCCAACAAATACTCATGAGTGCCTGGCCCTTTGTGGCCTCCAGGGACACTGTGCTGATAAACAAACCCAGTTGCTACCCAGTTGGAGCCTATCTCTTGGACTCTCAGTCTTCTGGCCACACCCCTGACATATCCCAGCTCCATCTCGGAGGCAGGAGAAGGCCTCAAATGACCTTGAGCCTGGGGAGTCCTTATTCCTGAGGCTGATTAATAGGGAGAACTAATTGAGGGTTTGCACGTGCCAGGCCCAGTGCCTGTACAGAACTCCTACGCTGCTTCTGCTCAGTCCTCCCGGAAGGATTCGACCCATTTCAGAGATGAGGGAGGTGAGGGCAGCGCCAGTGGTGAGTGCTGGGTCCACCCTGCCCACTGGTGCCGGGCTGACGCGGTCTTCTCCTGGGGCCAGAGCAGCCTTCCCCACTCTATGCACATCTGGAGCGCCCCCTGTGAAGGGCCCATTCCAGCCACTTGCGCTTGCCTCTTTCTCCTCCGGGCTGTCTGCATTTTCATTTTGAATTTCTGTGAGTTAAGTCTTAAGAGTCTGGACCAGAGCCTGTGTTTCTAAGCTGGTCCTCCTTCTCTCATTTGATGACCTGTCTTTTCAGTTTCTTTAAATTGTGTCTTTTGACGAAGCTTTTAATTTTACTGTAGGCAGATTTATCACCTATTTCCTTTATAGCTTTATAGTTCTACTTTCCGCATATAGTTGCTCTTTGTTTGGAATGTGTGTGTGTGCGCGTGCACGCATTTGTGTGGTGTGAGGTGGTCACTCAGTTTCACATTTTCCCCCTGGGTACCCAGTCACCCTCACCCGTATGCCATTGTGACAGGCCGTAGTTTCTCCTCTGCCACCTGGGCCATAAAGTCATGTCTCTGTAAGTGGGTCTGTTTCTGGGTGCTCTCATTCTTTTTTGTGCTCAAGTTTGCCTATTCCTGTATCAGTACCCTGCTGCCCTAATCATACAGTTGTCTTTTTTCTTAATATTTTCATTGAAATGGCCACGCCAGGCCTTGGTTGTGGCGCAGGAGACCTTCAGTCTCTGTAGCAGCAGGCAGGATCTTCAGCCGCAGCATGTGGGATCCAGGTCCCTGACCAGGGGTCGAACCTGGGCTCTCTGCATTGGGAGAGCAGAATCCTAGCTACTGGACCACCAGGAATTCCCAATAGTTGATAATAAGTCTTGTGGCGTGGAGAGCAAGCCCTCCCGCGCATGAGTCCTTCTTCCCAAGTATCTCGGCCAGTTGACTTTTTGTACTGCCACTTAGATATGAGACAAGAAGCCTCGTGCCCCACAAACAGACATGACGTTGAGTCTCCCAGTCCACGAACGTGGTCTGTCTCTACATTTATTTAGGTCTCCTCTGATGTCACTCAGCAGAGGGTCACACTTCTCCAGCCAGGCCTTGCCCACCTTTTTCTGGGTTTATTCCGGGCACTTGGTGACGTGGCAGTGGGGAGCCTGTGGCCGCCTCTCCTGAGCAGCGTCTTGCTCCCTGGGCTCAGCCTGGCTGGGGGAGGCCCTCAGAGCAGAGGCAGGAGCCTGGCTCCCCCATGCTATGCTTCCTCCCAGGCACCGCCCCTAGGCCCTGGCAGAGGGCGGGCAGGTTGCCCGGAGAGGAGGTTGTAATTTTCCTGAATGATTTCAAGGGCTAATTAAAGGTTTTCCTTGACTAATCAGCTTACGGTTTAATTATCAGGAAACAGGCTCAGGGATGCAGGAAGCAGCTCGCTGGGGTCTCCTCACAGAGTGGCCAGAGGGAGCCAGGGCCGGGCCGCTCCCCCTGAGGTGGTGGCGGGATGTGGGGATAGCTGAGCACCCTTGGAGGCCAGCCGCGGTTCTCCAGCCTTGCGAGGGGACCCGGTGCAGGGCAGCCAGCGCCTGTGGTTGCGGTCTGAGTGCGTCCCTTCCCGGCTTCAAACCCTTCCGGGTCCCCTCTGGTGGGCTAGGCCTGACCCTTCTGCTCGCCTCCTGCGCTCCAGCCTCACAGGCCTTTGTTTCGCACTCTCGCCTCCGTTATTCTCTGGGGCTGGGGCTAAAGGTCACGCCTCTGGGCAGCCTTCTCAGGCCACGCCTGCCTCCTGAGCTGGTGATGAACTCCGCCTGCCACATGCTGCCGTCAGCACCGCGCACCGGCCACTGATCAGGGCTCTGCACCTGGGCTGCGCTCTGTGGTCCAGCACTGGGGGCACGGGGGACCCAAGAGGAGAAAGGGGCTCAGGACGGGTGCCCCGAAGAGAGGGCTGGGGCTTCAGGCCCGGAGGACTGAGTGGTTGCCCAGGTCTCGGGGGAGCAGGAGCGGGTGACCTGGCCAAGGATGGGCTCTTGGCAGTTTGCGAGGGGGGAGGGGACCTGGGGATGGCCGTGCCAGGCCTGGCTTCATTCCTCGCATTCCTCAGCCAGCCCCAGACTCTGGTGGGCGGTGGGCGGCGTGCTGTGACCCCTCCCTCTCCTTTTCCTTTCACCCCCTACCCCGCCCCCCATTAGTCTGTCTCACTTATACCACCCCCTGAGGACTCAGTCCTGGGACCCTGTGTCCAGGCTCCTCTCCGCCCCCATCCCATGGTCCTTAGGGTTACCTGGCACAGGTGTACATCACTGACTCAACGGACATGAGTCTGAGCCAACTCCCGGAGATGGTGAAGGACAGGGAAGCCTGGCATGCTGGAGTCCATGGGATCACAAAGAGTTGGACACCACTGAGCGACTGAACAACAAAAGGTCAGATCACGTGAATCTCAATCTCTGGCCGTGGGGCCTGAGCGTTGGGTTTTGTGTTGTTTTTTTTTAAGCTCACTGGGCGACTGTAGTGTGATTCTGAACCGAGATGAGAGCCACTGGCTTACAGAAATGGTAGAAATCACGTATTAGCTTTCGCAATGTTTGGACAGTTTTCTAGGCTTCTGACAAGGCGGGATTAAGTCGTGTCAGCCCTGTCACCCCCACAGCCTCACTACAGGAAGATGTGACTGTTATTCCCATGTTACTGACAAGGGAGCTGAGGCCGGGGCCCCTTCGTCCCTGGGCCCGCCAGCCCCTGTCTGGGCAGCTGCCTGTCCCCTCCCCCCTCCTAAGTTTCTCTTCCCAAGGCTCTGCCTCTTGTCTCTCCTCTCCTCTCCCTCAGTTTCTACTCCCCCAACTCCCCTGCAGAGGCTTCCCTGTTTGCAGGCAGGATCCTGCCGAAGCCACACAGGGGAGATGGTTTCTGTAGACCCAGGACGAGGTGGGGTGCTGGTCCCTGCACGCCAGCTGCCCTGGCTGCTCCTGGCACCTGGAGGGGGAGTGGGGGGGCAGGGCAGGCATGCCCCTGCTGGTGGAGGGCCTCGGGTCCTGGGACCAGCCCTGCAACCTCGCAGGGAAGAGTGCCCAGGCTGGTGGACCCCCAGATCCTGTGGGCTCCCAAATCTGATGTTGTCATCCATTGCTGGTTACCATTTCAGTCTCCCATGGAGTGGCTGATGGTTTAATTTCAGGAAAAGTTTGTGCTCAGATGTGACTGTTGCATCGCAGGAGCCGTTATGATTCATTCAGTGGGAATGAGGGGAGCTGAGAGTCCAGAAGCCCCTGTGTGCCCCTGCTCCCCAAGGGCTCCCTGGCCTCCTCTCCCCATCCCCTCCGAGCAAGGACTGGGCATCCAGCTTTCCTGCTGGCCTTACCCGGCTCCCCCAGCCTGGACTGTGACCTGCGGCCAAGCCCTGAGCCCCGGGTGCCTCTGCACTAGTTCCCGTTTAGAGCGACTCTCAGCCCAGGTCTGCCATCGTTATAGCAGGAGTGGGAGTATAGCATCGTTATACTGCCAATGAGGTCTGTTACAGTTATTAGAGGCAGGATACGTGTCTACAAGGTGAGCGACCCACAAATTCCTCACTGTTCTGACTAGGTCACATTCCCTTTTGCAAAACGTTTAAAACCTCTGTATGATGGAAGTGTCCACACGTTCTTCTGGACAATGGCCTGCCGCCGTCCTCACGGCCCCCACCCCAGCTTCAGCAGTTATCTGTCACCACGGGGCTTTTTCATCTGTACCCCCCCCCCCCGATTCTTTGGAGGCAGTTCTTAAACATCATATTCTGCAGCCATAAATAACTCAGAATTTTTGCATAGAAGAGAGAAGGAGTCTTTAAACACACCCCCACACACGATGCCATGGTCAAAGGAGAGAAAGAACCAATGCTTTCTGAATCGCTTCGCATTTCCCCAGTTGTCTTATTGTCGTTTTTCCCAGCATGTGTGTTTGACTTGGCATCCAGACAAGGTCTGCTCTGCGTTTGGTCGACAGGCCCCTGAAGTCTTCTGTCGCCTGTAGGCTCTTTCCTGTGCCCGCTGATTGGGTCACTGATCTAGCAAAAGCCCCGATCCTCTGTCCTCTGGAGCTCCCCGCGGTCCAGGTCTCACCGGGGCTTCCTCGTGGTGTCATTTCACGGGTGCCTCTGTCCCCTGTGCTCCCTGTATGCTGGGCCTTAGGTCTAGAGGCGCGCCTGGATTTGGGTTCCACTACTTCACAGATGGTACTCTGTAGGAATTCAGGCCAACCTTCATGTCTGGGTGACTATTTTGAAGTAATTTTTTTTTTTTTGGCAAGTGAGTGGATTAAAATGGAAATTCTTAAGTCGCTCTTAGTAAGGCTGGTACACAGTATAGCAGAATGGGGCAGGGAGGAACTGAAGGTCTGAGGTTCAGAAAGACTGGGGTCTGGGGGCACAGGGCTGTGCTGAGCCCCTGGCTTCCAGTGAGCCTTCTTCTCGANTTTTTTTTTTTTTGGCAAGTGAGTGGATTAAAATGGAAATTCTTAAGTCGCTCTTAGTAAGGCTGGTACACAGTATAGCAGAATGGGGCAGGGAGGAACTGAAGGTCTGAGGTTCAGAAAGACTGGGGTCTGGGGGCACAGGGCTGTGCTGAGCCCCTGGCTTCCAGTGAGCCTTCTTCTCGAACCGTAGCTTTGGGCTCCCGCTCTTCTAGGACCAGAGGCCCCCAGCTGAGAGCCATCCCTCCCTGAATCCCTCATTCTTCATCCTCCCCTCTGCTCATCTGAGGGGCTCCTGCCCCAGCTCTGCCCCCAGGGAGCTTTCCCATCCCCCCAGCTGCTTCCTCCTCCTCAACGTAACATGATGGAGGTAGGGCAGCTGCACCTCCTGGAGGGCTGTGGTCAGGAGGTCTGGGCTCCAGAGCGGCTCTTCTGCATTTAGTGTAGACTCTCTTTGACCTCACCCACGCCACTCTCCCCTCACCCCCTCCCTCTCTTCCTGCCACACAGGCCTCCTGGGCCAGCCTCAGGCATTCAGGAACGTGCCAGGCAGGGTTCAGTCCTCAGGCCTTTGCAGTTGTGGTTCCTTCTACCCTGAAAGCATTTCCCTGGGTTCCCCACGTGGCTCCCTCACTGCCCCTGCTCCTGCTCGGGGACCCCCACCCCCCCTAGACTGCCTGTCCCCCCACACACCCCGTGCTCTGTCCCCTCTCCCGCTGGTCATGTACTTTTTTGTTTACTTTTATGTTATCTTATCTCCCTCACTCACTAGCATGTCACCTCCGGGAAGGAGGGACTGTCTTATTCACTGTGTCCATAGTGCCTAACACAATGCCTGGCATACACTGAGTGTATGATCAAGAATTGTTGAGTGCATGGCCGAATGAGAATGTAAACATGGTTAAGTGAGTGGACTCCGGCCTGGGTCAGACCTGCCATGGAATCCTGGTTCTTTTTTTTTTTTTTTTTAATTTATTTTTAATTGAAGAATAATTGCTTTACAATATTGTGTTGGTTTCTGCTATGTGTGTGTGTGTGTTAGTCGCTCAGTCGTGTCTGACTCTTTGCAACCCCATGGAGTGTAGCCCGCCAGGCTCCTCTGTTCATGGAATTCTCCAGGCAAGAATACTGGAGTGGGTTGCCATTCCGTTCTCCAGGGGGATCTTCCTGACCCAGGGAACTGGGGTCTCCTGCATTGCAGGTGGATTCTTGACCATCTGAGCCACCAGGGGAGCCCTGGTTTCTGCCATACATCCACATGACTCAGCCATGGGTACACATATGTCCCTTCCCTCTTGAACCTCCCACCCCATCCCACCCCTCTAGGTTGTCACAGACCCCCGGTGTGAGCTCCCTGAGTCACACAGCAAATTCCCAAGAGTTGCAAGGGACCAAGGAGAGCCGCTGCTCTGGTCACAGGACCAGTTACAGCCTTGGGGGGGTGGGTGGAGAGAGAGAGTGTGTATGTGTTAGAGACGGACAGAGAGAGTGCAAGAGACTGTGTGTGAAAGAGATCGAGCCACCTGATGTCATCCCCTGGGCCTGTTGCCCAACTAAGAGAGGAAACACACTTGCCGTGGTTAGAGTCCCCAGGGTCCCCTCCCGCAAGTACCCCGGCCTTGCTGCGATTCCTCGTTGCTTCCCTGAACAGTATCCTGTATCGTATCATGCTGCAGGTTTGAAAACTGGATGTAGAGGGTTCCCTGCTCAGTGCAGCTTGCTCTCACTGTTGTGCTCTGGAGACTTCCCTAGTGGAGAGATGAAGTCACCTGCCAGTAGGAATGCTTCCCAGCACGTGTCAGAGGGAAGCCCCTCCCACAGCCAGATGAAGGCAGCCCTGCCCTGGGGGAGCCTCAGGAGGGCGCCTGGGGGCTCCTCTCTCGGATTGCCACCCTCCCCCTCCCCACTCCTGGGTTTGACACCACTGCAGGAGACATAAGAGACGCAGGTTCGCTCCCTGGGCTGAGAGGATCCCCTGGAGGAGGGCATGGCAACCCACTCGAGTGTTCCTGCCTGGAGAATCCCATGGGCAGCGAAGCCTGGTGGGCTGCCGTTCATGGGGTCACAAAGAGTCAGACACGACTGAAGAGACTTGGCACACACGCAGGCACGCGTCCAGTGAAGGTGGGCACTCCTCTCCATGGAGGGCACTGCTGGCTTCCCAGGTTGATAAACAGGATTCAACTACAGGCCATTGACATGGACGAGGCCTTACTGGATGCCTGTTAGGTGGGAAGGGGGTTCTGGTACCATTCTGGATGTGTCAGTTCCACAGAAGGGGCCTTCCATAGAGGAGGGTGAGCCCCCTCCCTGCTACTCCACGTGGGAATGGACTAGGGAACTAGGGAGGAGGCAACAGGGTCTCTTCCCCTGTCCCCCTGCCCCTTGGCTTCCCCCTTCAGCTGGTCTCATCCAGCCTTTCCTGGAGAACCTTCTGGATAGTGATCCTATCAAAAGCCTTGTTTTGGAGGCATGGGTTTGCTTCCCAGCTCTGCGACCTGCTAGCTGGGTGACCTTGGGCTCATAGCTCTTCCCTCATCCCTCCTCCACCACCACCCCCGGCGGCCTCAGTTTCCCCATCTGTAAAATGGGAGTGTTATACAGGTTATTTTATCCATGTAAAGCTCTCAAAGCAGGTCTAGCGCGTAGAAATCTCTTTAACAAGTGTTAGCTGTCAATATTATTGTCGGCGCCACTCACTCCTGCACTCTGTAGGTAATCACTGCGCTCCTCATGACCTGTCTCCCCACCAAGACCCTGCCCTCATGTCCAGTGACATCCCCAGAGTGACCTTGAGGAAAGCACAGGCCCCCGTGTCATGGCTTTGGTGGGGGAAGCCCTGAGGACTGAGATAAGCCCTGGCTCCAGCCTGGGAAATCAGGGGAGGCTTCCTGGAGGAGGAGACATCGGAGCTGAGGGCTGTAAGAGGAGTCAGTGTGTGGAAGCCTGTGTGCTCCAAGGAAAATGAACAGCATGTTCTAAGGTGGGAAAGGGTCTGGCATTTTTAGTAAATTATTAGTAGTCATGTATAGATGTGAGAGTTGGACCATAAAGAAGGCTGAGCGCCGAAAAATTGATGCTTTCGAACTGTTTTGCTGGAGAAGATTTCTTGAGAGTCTGTTGGACAGCAAGGAGATCAAACCAGTCAATCCTGAAGGAAATCAACCCTGAATATTCACTGGAAGGATTGAATGCTGAAGTTGAAGCTCCAGTACCTTGGCCAGCTGATACGAAGAGCCAGCTCATTGGAAAAGACCCTGATGCTGGGAAAGATTGGGGGCAGGAGGAGAAGGGGGTGACAGAGGATGAGACAGTTGGATGGCATCACTGACTCAATGGCTCAATGGACATGAGTTTGAGCAAACTCTGGGAAATGATGAAGGACAGGGAAGCCTGGCATGCTGCAGTCCATGGTGTCGCAAAGAGTCAGACATGATTTAGAGACTGAATGACAATATTAGTATTTTTTTTCATGAAGCTTTTCATTTTGAGATCATTGTGCTTTAATCTGGAGGTGTGAGAAATAGCACAGGGAGAGCCCCTGTACCCTTTAGCCAGCTCCCTTCAAGAGTAACATTTTGCAAAATTAGTATCAGTACAAGCTCACAACCAGGATGTTGTCATAGATACAGTCAGGATGGAGAGCGCTCCATCACAGGGACCCCCCAGACCCTCTTTACAGCGTGTCCCATCCCTGCTCTGCCCCTCACTCCAGGCAGCCACTCATCTGTCTGTTCCCCGTTTTATAATTCCGTCATTTCAACAGTGTTGTGTGAATAAGATCGTACTGTACATACCCTTTGGGTGTTGGCATTTTTTTTCACTCAGCATGGTTCTCTGGAGATTCATCCAGGTTGTCGCCTGTGTCAACAGTTGGTTCCTTTTTTTTGCTGAGTAGTGGATGTGCCATAGTGTATTGAGCCATTCACCCACTGAGGGGCATCTGGGGTGTTTCCAGTTGGGGGCTGTTAGAAATGAAGCTGCTGTTAACAATCTCATATAGGATTTTGTGTGAATGTAAATTTTCGGTTTTTTCTGGGACAAATACCCAGAAGTGCAGCTGCTGGTATGTAGGTGGATGCGTGTTTAAAGAAACTGCCAAACTATTTTTTAGGATGGCTGTACAACTGCACATCCCCACCGGCAGTGAATGAGTGATCAATTCTCTGCGTCCTTGCCAGCATTTGGTGATATCACTATTTTTTATTTTAGCTGTTCTAATGAGCATGTAATGATAATTCTCTGTGGCTTTAATTTGTATTTCTCTAACGGCTAATGCTGTCGGACATCCTTTCATGAGCCTGTCTGCCATCTGTGTATCCTCTCTGGTGAATCATCTTCGTGTCTTCTGCCCATTTGCTAATTGGATTGTTTGGGTTCTTTTACTGTTGAGTGTTGAGAATTCTTTATGTCTTCGAAATATTAGTCCTTTGTCAGGTATGTGGCTTGCAAATATTTTCCCCCAATCTGTTACTTTTTTATATTCTTTACATGGATTTTTGCAGACCAGAAGTTCTTAATTAAAAAAAAATTTTTTTTGTTATTATATTTTAATTTTGGCTGCTCTGGGTGTTCGTTGAAGCACATAGGGTTTTCTCTAGTATAGGACACAGGGGCTTCTCCCATCCAAGTACTAACCAGGCCTGACCCTGCTTAGCTTCTGAGACCAGACGAGATCGGGTGCGTTCAGGGTGGTATGGCCTTAGACTAGGGGCTTCTCTACTTGCAAATTAGACTGGGCTTCTTTGCTTGCAGGCTTCTCATTGCAAAGCACAGGCTCTAGTGTGCAAGACTCAGTAGTTGTAACGTGGGGCCTCCAGTTGTGGTGCTTGGGCTTAGTTGCCCCACAGCATATAGGATCTTAGTTCCCCAACCAGGGATTGAACCCATGTCCNTGCTTGCAGGCTTCTCATTGCAAAGCACAGGCTCTAGTGTGCAAGACTCAGTAGTTGTAACGTGGGGCCTCCAGTTGTGGTGCTTGGGCTTAGTTGCCCCACAGCATATAGGATCTTAGTTCCCCAACCAGGGATTGAACCCATGTCCCCTTCACTGGGAGGCAGATTCTTAACCACTGGACCACCAGGGAAATCCACCAGAAGTTTTTAATTTTGATAAGGTCTACTTTAATAATTTTTCCTTTTATGGGTCATGCTTTTGGTATCCAGTCTAAGAAGTCTGTGCTTAGCCCTGGATCTTGCAGATGTGTTGGTTTGTTTTCTAAAAATTTTGTTAAGGTTTGTGTAAGTCCGAAGTTCAGATAAAGGTTCATTTTTTTAGCATAAGGATGGTCCAGTACTGTTTGTTGAAAATGCTGTCTTTCCTCCATTGAATTGCTTATAGTTCTTTGTCAAAAATAAATTACAATAGTGAGATACAACTTCGCACCTACCAGAATGGCTATTATGTTTAAAAAAAAAAAAAAAGGAAAAGAAAACTAACGTGTTGGTGAGGAGATAGAGAAATCGGAGCCCTCGTGGATTGCTATTGGAGATGCGAAATGGTGCAGCTGCTGTGGGAAACAGTTTGGTCATTTCTCAAAAGGTTAAATATAGAACTACCATATGACCCAGCAATTTGATTCATATGACCCAGCAATTCGACTGCTAGATATATATCCAAAGAACTGAAGGCAGAGACTGGAACAGATATTTGTACACTTTAATGTTCATTGTTGCTTTATTCACAGTAACTTAAAAGTGGAAACAACCCAGGTGTCCAGCAGATGAATGGGTAAATGAAATTTGGTGTATACATGCAATGGAATATTATTTAGCCATAAAAAGGAATGGGGTTTACATGCATACTACAAAATGGGATAGACCTTGAAACATTATGCTTAGTGAAATAAGCCACACATAGGAAAGATATTGTAACAGTCTACTTATATATTCTGCATAGAACAGGCAGATTCATAGAGAAGGAAAGTAGAGTAGGGGTTGCCAGGGCTGGGAGGAAGGAGGGAGTGGTGAACTAGCGTCCATGGGCGCAGGGTCTTTGCTGGGGATGGTGACGCAGCTTGGAGCGTGAGTCACAGTGGTGGTTGTACAGCGTTGTGAATGCGTTCAGTCCCGCTGTAGTTCACTCTAGGATTAAGGCTGGTTAAAATCATAGACAGATATATAATAGTAACTCTGTCCTGTCTGACTCTTTGTAACCCTAAGGACTGTAGCCAGCCAGGCTCCTCTGTCCATGGTATTCTCTGGGCAGGAATAGTGGAGGGGGTAGCCATTTTCTTCTCCAGGGGATCTTCCTGACCCAGGGTCTCCTGCATTGCAGGCAGATTCTTTACCGTCTGAACCACTAGGGAAGTCGTTATGTATACTGTATAGGCAGCAGTAACCAAAACCATCCCCAAGAAAAAGAAATGCAAGAAGGCAAAGTGGTTGTCTGGGGAGGCCTTACAAATAGCTGAAAAAAGAAGAGAAACTAAAAGCAAAGGAGAAAGGGAAAGATACACCCAGCTGAATGCAGAGTTCCAGAGAATAGCAAGGAGAGATAAGAAAGCCTTCTCAGTGATCAGTGCAAAGAAATAGAGGAAAACAATACAATGGGAAAAACTAGAGATCAATTCAAAAAAATTAGAGATACCAAGGGAGCATTTCTTGCAAAGATGGGCACAATAAAGGACAGAAACAGTATGGACCTAACNGAATGAAAGCAAGGCCAAGAGGGGCCAGACTTCACCTGTCTGAGTGGGGAGGATGGGAGGGTGTGACAACACCCTGGGCCTGAGGCCAAGGGGAGGGCTGAGAGCGGCAGCTTGGCAGTGCTGTGCTTTGCCCGGCAGTCCTGCTGGTAAGCACTTGGCCCACAGACATGCTGGCACACCTGTGCAGTGACTCCTGCCCACGGTTTTCACTGCTGCAAAGTGTGTAAGAGCAGATGACCAGAAGCCACTGACCTTGCCCCGTGGGGACTGGCTCAAGGCTTCATGGCCCTTCACGCAGCTGCTAAAGCAGCAGGGCTGTGCTTTGCAGAAATGGAAGCCTGGAAAGATCGTTAGACATAGCTATTTCTTTCATTTAAAATCACAGTTAGCCTACATGTGGAAAGCGCATAAAGTGGAAATGTACAGTATGACCAATTACTTTAAGGGGAAGACCCACGTAACCACTTCCTCCAGTTGAAGTAACAGATGGTGCCAGCCCCTGCCCCCCACCCCTGGAGGCAGCCCCTTCCCTGACTTTTAAGGCAGTCGCCCCCTCCCTTTTCTCTGTGGTTTTGCCCCCTCCGTGTGCATCCCTAAGGAGCATATTTCATTTTACCTGGTTTTGAACTGTTTCTGAACAAAGTCCTAGGATGTGTTGGGTTTTGTTTCGCTGCTTCTGTTTAATATCATGTTTGCTGTCTGTCCACACATGGCTGTGGGTCGCTCGTTCTCGCCGTGGTGTGCTCTCTTGTGGGGCCGGTGGATCCACCTGCTGTGGGCAAGCGTCGGTGTTTCCAGACTGTGCCGTGTGCACCTCCCCGTGTGTGCCCCTGGGCATGGGTCCCGGAGAGCACGCCAGGTCCCCAGCGTGTCTTCACCTCCACTGGATGCTGCCAAACGCCTCCTGGTGCCCGCGGCACAGAGGAACCAAGGAACGGTCTTGAGAAAAGCAAAGTGCAGTGGCGTGTGTGATGTGCTGCAGTTTATGATTTTTTTTTTTAAGTGCGAAAGCATCTGTGCGTGCACGTGCATGTGTGCACACACATACACACTCACACAGGCCTGCATAGGCTCTCAGAAAACAGTAGGATCTCCAGTAGAGGCGACTCCGCGGCCGAGCTGGGGCAAAGCAGGAGGGCGCCGACCTGTCAGTGTTTACCCTTCGGTGCCACTGACTTTTGAACTGTGTTCCATATTATAAAGAGACAGAGGCTGAGCCAGAGCGAAGAGAAAGAAAGGGAGGGGAGAGATGAA
The DNA here is from genome assembly GCA_006410615.1 of Neotragus moschatus. NCBI lineage: Eukaryota > Metazoa > Chordata > Mammalia > Artiodactyla > Bovidae > Neotragus > Neotragus moschatus. The sequence goes on from SJYA01002410.1 coordinate 1,116,976, forward strand.
GCCTAAATATGGCAGAACTTGATGGTGAGAATCTGAGTGATGGATCTTATGGGGGTTCGTTAGTTTAGTCTCTCTTTGGGAATATGTTTTAAAACTTTTATTATGAAGATCTGTTCTGGCGTGAGAGACTCTTTTTTTCTCCCCCTTTAGCTCTTCCAGGTGTTTAGTTGTGGCATGCAGGCTCTCAGTTTTGACATGTGGTCTCTAGTTCCCTGACCGGGAATCGAACCAGTGCCCCCCTGCACTGGGCACATGGAGTCTTAACCTCTGGACCACCAGGGAAGTCCCTGTGAGAGATTCTTGAACGGACCTCTCCTTGCCCCTGAGGCCTGTCCCCAGGAGGACCCCTTGTCTTCAGGGAGACTTCCTTTTGGAGGAAGGGTGCTCCCTCCTTCCCCCCCTCCCCTGTCCCTCCCCATGGGACCTAGTTTCCCTGGCTGGTCAGACCTACCCAGTCCTGACCTCCTCCCTCACCAGAGCCCAAACCAGCCGGTCCGGTTTGGGGACCCACCCCATTTGGCTCCTGTCCGGGTGGCTGCCTGACAGGTGCTTCACACTGCTGGGGGAGGGGGTAGGTAGCTTGGGACCTGGGGAGAGGCCCTGAGACCTGCCCTGAGGCGGCCCTAGGCTCAGCTGGAAGCCCCTGGCTTAGTGAGCAGGTGGTGGACAGAAGAGGTAGATAGGGTTTCCAGGCCAGTCAGGGCTCCTGGTCCACATGATAAAATGGCCTGAAAAGTACCTGCCCGTTTAGGGCAGTGCTGAGCTAAAAGGACTTCATGCGTGCTAAGAGCACGCCCCAGCCCAGAGGAGGTTCTCCGGAAAGTCAGGCCACTTATTTTCAGAAGGGTTAATTACATCCTGGCCAGCCAGCCAGCATGGCAGACAGAAGTCCCGGCCCTCTCCACCTTTCTCTCTCCCCGTTGCCGTCATAGTCTTCCAGTCCCCCTCACACCTAGATATGGCAGTGAGGGGCGTTCACCGTGATCTCCCCTGATGAGCCTGCAAGTCTCAAGTTCATCCTGATGGGCAAGGGCGGTGGAGCAGGAGGGCCCCGGTCACTGTGCCCTCCTGAGCTCTTGCTAGAGTCGCAGCCTGGGTGTCAGGGGACGCAGCAAGCCCCAGACCTCCCACCGCCTCCCCACAGAGAGGCCGCTTACGCCCCCACGCCCTGTCCCGCACCGCAGCCCTGGCCCGTATTTCTCACCTAACTGGCCCGGCAGCCCCTCTCAGACACGCAGCCCTGGGCTGTGTAGCCACTGTTCCCCTGGCACCTCACCTGGCCTGGACGTGAGATGGGGGCGTGCGTGTGTGGTGGGAGAGTGACCCTGCCTGAGCAGGGGCAGTGGTTGGGTCCCCTCCCCTCCACAGGGACAATTGTGGGCCACATGGCCCAGACTCTCCAGGCTCAGCCCCGCCTCCCTCCGCCCCGCCCTCCATCCTCCCCCTCCCGGGGGTTAGAGCCACAGCCAAGCTCAACTCCTGCCAGGGCAGGGCCGAGTTGCCAGCCGCTGCCAGGGCGGCTGGGGCACAGAGGCCAGCTGGCTTTCCTCGGTGGGCCAGGGGAACCCCTCGATCCCGGCTCCCTGCTTGGTTTCAGCTGGGAGCCCCCTGTCTGCTGGCCTGCCCCACTGCGTGCAGCCCAGGCCCGAGGGAGGGCCAAGGATGGTGGAGGTGAGCTGGCCCGGGCTGGAGGAGGAGGGGGCGGGCCTCTTGGGTGTGGGGGAGGGCAGCCACGTGAGCACATACTAGGGGCCACACCTTCATCGGGGCCAGGGGCGGAGTCGCATGTGTGTTTCAGGCGGAGATGGCAGGTGTCTGTCTGCTGGGACTTAGCCCAGGTCTCAGCACGTTCCCTCTCCACATATACCCCTCCCCCGAGTGTCTCTGTGGGAGCGTGTTCTTGGGGTCTGGTTTGCATGGGGGTGGTTCCGAGGGGTCACTGGGTGACTGCGGACTTGGTGGTATGTGTGCCTGGGTCTGTGGCAGGTCTCGTTGCCCACTGTGTATGGTTCCCATGATCTCCCTCTGTATCAGGACGGCTCCTAGGTGGATGGGGTCTTGGGGTCTGCCTTCCTAGGTGGTGAGTCCAGCCATCATGGAGTGTCTGGGACTGTGTGTGCGCACGCGTGTGGGTGTGTTTGTAAGTGCCGGCTGAAGTCTACCTTTGTGTCGTCAGCTTCCCCTAGGATCTTCGTATGTGTCTCTGGGTCTCTCTGGAGTCCTTGCACCTTTGGAATGTATGGCTCTTTACACTGTTGTGGAAGGGCTTCTGGGTCCTTAACTTCTTGGGGTCCCGACCGCGGGTCCCCAGTGTTGCAACCCTCCCGTTCCCAGGGCTTCCTCTGAGCCGGGCCCCTCTTAAGACTGCTCCCCACCTTCTCCCACTGACGCCGCGCAGTCTGCCCTGGCCACTTGCTGGACTGGCGTTCCCAAGGCAGGAGCTGAGGCTCAGGGCAGGCCGGCCCTTCCTGCGCCCCGGCTCCCGCTGTCCCATCTCAGGGGCTTTGCCATGTGACCGGAGCATGTGTTCCTGTGGTCTGGGGTTGTATGGCTGGATGCCCGTGCTGCGTGTCTGTCAGCTTCTGTGCACTGTGGCGCGACCTCGTGTGCTCTGTGTCTTGGGGGTGCGCGTGTGTCTGTGTGGGAGGGGGGAAGGACTTGCCTTAGGGGGGCCCGGGAGGCCTCTGGAGCCTCTTTGCTGCCTCCTGCCCCCTCCCTCCTTCCTGCCCCACCTCAGGGGAGGAACGAATGAAGTCTGATCTGATTTCCCCAGTCTCCGGGGGCTCGCCCACACTCTCAGGTTTGTTATGGCATCCATTCCCCTCCCTGGGGGGCTGAGGGACTCCAACAGCGCCCTTTGTGTCTGTGCCCTGTGGAGCCTGGCCGAGGGGGCGGGTGGCAGGGGGCCAAGTCTGGGGCTGCCACAGGAGCCGCCTGGCCTCCCGGGGGGCTCAGAGCACCGTCTCTTCATCCAGCCACATTCTCTGAGCTGTGCCCCGACCTGTGCTGGGCAGGGTGGCCAAGATGGCCCCAGAACCTGTCCTCCAGGGGTACACAGTCTAGCGGGAGAGGCAGACTGGCCCTCGGAACATAAAGGGGGCCCATTGCACTGCCCCATCCCAGCCCTGGAGAGGGAGCATCTTAACAGAGACAGGAGGACTGGCGTCTGCTCGGGGGTCCCTGCTCGGGGGGCCCTGCTTTGGGGACCCTGCTCAGAGGGACCCTGCTCTGGGGACCCTCTTTCCTTCATCTGTTCCTTTATTCGCGCGGAAACAGCAGCAGTGCTAATAACCGCAGTCAGCCTGTAGCAGTGAGGACCCACTTAGCGCCAGGCACTGCTCTGGAATGCTTTGCCAGGTCATCTCTTTCGATCATTCAAACACCCCCTGGGGAGAGAGGAACTGTCATGACCCCCTTTTTGCAGACAAGGACATAGAGGCCCAGAGTCATGAGCTCCCGGCCCACAGCTTGACGGTGGTAGAGCAGCAACAAGCCTAGGTGTCCACTCTTCCTCACCAGCTGCCCTCGGGTTCCTTGTGGGCAGAGGCCTGTGGTGTGGCTGGAACATGGAGAGCAGGCTGCCCCTCACTCGCTGCCCGGCCAGCTCCGGGCCCTGCTCCGCCAGGCTAGGGTGGCCCCGGATCTGCGTCTTTTTGTGGGATTTCACCCATCGTGGGGACTCACGGGTCTCTGGCGGCATACCCCCTGAGTGATGTTCCTCTAGCCGAGATTTACTGCCACTTGTTCAAATTCCCCGCGTAGGCTGCGTGGTGGGAGGGCCTGGGGAAGTGGGCTCACAGCCGGGCACCTCTTGTGTTCGGAACAAACACCAGGTTATTTGCTAAATAGCTAGACTCAGACTCTAAGGAGGCCCAGTTCCTTTGCAGGCGTCAAGGTCAGACTTGCAGGCGGTGTGGACAGGGCTTGGGGACTCCTGTCTGACCCTCTGCCCTGCTACTCCCGGGGTCCAGCCTCATCACCGCGGCAGTGGCATCACTCAGTCACAGCACAGGTAGTACCAGTGCCTGCTGTGTGCCAGGCCCCGCTCTAGCTGCCAGGGGTGCAGCAAGAACAAGACAGATAAAGGTCCCCGTTCTTGGGGAGCCACTGCTCCCCTGCTGGGGGCAGGGGTGGGAGGCAGGACTTATGATCAACCGGTGTATAAAATGCCAGATGGTAATAAATACCACGAAGAAGTATAAAGCTGGGGTGCAGATTTTGTCAGGGGGTCAGGAAATGTGTTTGCAGTAAGACCTGATGATCGAGGAAGGGTGAGCTGCTCGTCTGTGGGCCAAGGGAGCAGTGGGTACCGAGGCCCTGAGGCTGGAGCAAGCTCCACGTGTCTAGGCCTGGAAAGGAGGGGCTCGTGTGCCAGAGGCAAGTGTGGGGAGGAGGTGAGGCCCCGGGGTGGGCGGGGCCCTGCTCAGTCCCAGTGGGGAGTCTCATCCCGGTGGAGGGTTTTGTTTTCTTCAGATTCCCTCCTAACCATGTGGCCTTTCTGACCTTGGTCCTGGTTGTCGGAGGCTGAGCTGTCTCGTGTGTGTTCTCGTCCCATATACCTCTAGGTCCTGCATCTGGAGCAAAAGCTTTGGCCGGAGCCAGGGTTGCTGGGAGGCAGGAGGCTAAGGGGGCAGCGACAGGTCTTCTCCAGGGGGCAGAGCGGACACTTTTGTGCCCCGGCGCAGGGCAGCCCTGGCAGGGACTTCCCGTCTCTGGGCCTCAGTTTCCTAGTTTGGGAAATAGGAGAGGAAGGCCTCTCCACCCGTATACCCAANCATTCCTCCCGGGGCTCCCCGCCTCCCCACCTGCCCCCCACAGCTGTCCCACTCCTCCCAGGCTCCCCTATCCCACGGTTTAGAGGGCATGCAGGGCTGAGAACCGGGAGAGGCCCTATGGGGCCTGGGGTTTGCCAGGCATGAGTTCTGAGCCTAGCTCCTGTCCTCGCTCCTCACGGCTCCCCAGGCTGTGTCCTCTGTCCTCACGATACCCACTGCCATGCCGTCCTGTCCTGGCCAGGTCCCGAGCCCCAGCTCCAGGCCCTGAGCCCCACTGACCCTCTCTGTGCCTTCCAGGCTCCTCACCACTAAGTCCAATACTGGCCCCACACTGTTGACCCCACACCTGCCTCTCCTGGTTCCCCATCTCAGAGAGGCCCCACCACCCCATCCCCAGGCCAGGGTCCTGAACCTCCCCGTTCCCACGCCAGCCCTTCAGGCCTGAGCCTGTCACCCTTCCCCCAATGCAGTACTCAGCGGCGCACTTTTAACGTGGCCTGCCGAAGCTGCACACAGTGAGCGTCATGTCCCCACCTCCAGGCTCTGCCTTGCTAGACCTTCCTGGCCCTGGAATCTAACCTCCACCCCCGCCTTGTGTCTGAGCTGCCTGCTTGTCCTGGTCTCAGCCCTGTGCTTAGTGCTCTCGTCCCAGCGCCCTCTCCCAGTGCCAGCCTGGCCATCAGGGCTACTTGCAGACCCACTCAGGGCTGGTCAGAGATCAACATCAGCAGTGTGAGGTGTGCGTGGTGTGGGAGCACCCCGGAATGGAATACAGATGTCAGGCCCCTCGCTGCCTTCTGGGCCTCTTGGCTTCAGATGTGGGGGGACAGTCCCTGGACTGGACCCCGATGAGTAGGAGTGGCAGGTGGAACTGGACCTGCAGTTTGGCAGGGCACCCCGCCAGGCCAAGAGGGCGGGCTCTGGCGGCAGGGACTGCTGGTCCTCCCCCCGCCGAGCCGACCCCGCCTCCCGCGTGCAGGTGGTGATCATGAGGGACTACCAGCATGAGAACGTGGTGGAGATGTATAACAGCTACCTGGTCGGGGATGAGCTCTGGGTGGTGATGGAGTTCCTGGAGGGAGGCGCCCTCACCGACATTGTCACGCACACCAGGTACAGCCAGGCAGCTGGACGCTGCTGGGTCCCCAGAGTGCCCCCATTCCTCACCCATATCAGGACTGTACCCCTCTAGACCCCTTGGGGTGGGGCCACATCTCAGAACCAACACACTGTCCCCATCAGACCCCAGGGTGGGGCCCTTGTCTTCCCCATTCACTCCCACCCCCCACCTGCCCTGCCCTCCCAGGATGAACGAGGAGCAGATCGCCGCCGTGTGCCTGGCTGTGCTGCAGGCCCTGTCCGTGCTCCATGCCCAGGGAGTCATCCACCGGGACATCAAGAGCGACTCCATCCTGCTGACCCACGACGGCAGGGTGAGCAGTGGTGGGGTGGCTCGGCCTCCCTCGGCCTCTGCCCAGCTCTCCCCCTGCGGGTGGGGTGGGCCCACCCCCCAGTTCAGTCCCTGGAGGAGCAGTACGTGTATTCCTTCCTCGTGCATCAGTCCAGAGTCGGGTCCAGGTGAGTGGGGGGCTCTGCCATCATCAGCCCCAGCCACTGAGAGCTGGAGTCTAGCCCTGGACCCTGAGCGGGGAGACTGCATCCGGGTGGCCAGCCACAGCTCTTGGCCGTGCGACAACCTGCTCCTGGCCTGGCGTCCAGGGCTGGGCCGTGGACTCTCGGTCCTGTCTTCTGGACGGAAGCTCCGAGCTTGCAGTCCACGGATAAGCCTCCTGGTCCCAGAACCTGCATTCGTATTCCAAGAGCAGATGTGATTTTTCAGGGGGAGGGGGCCCTTGACTTTCACCAGATTCTGGTTGGTGATCTGCCTGCCCTCCCCCAGGAAAGTTAAGCCAGTTCACAGAGGCGGGGGTTAGGGGAAGGCTTTGCTTCCCAGGGAGTCAGTTGGGGTCATGAACACCGGAAGACTCTACAGATGTGTTTGGGGCATACAGGTGAGCACAGAACTGTATGTGCAGTGTGTGAACATGCTCTCTGGAGGGCCCATTGACATCCTCGGGAGTCTGAAGAGGGCCCATAGTTCCCAGGAAGGCGTGAATCCTTGCTTCTGAGGAGGTGGTGGTTGCAGAGGGACAGGCAGCATCCATCTCACCCCCTGCCAGCTAAAGACCCGCCTCCTGCCGGGAAGCCAGGGCCCAGGGCATGGTACTGGGGGCCAGCCCGGTCCGAATCCCTGCCCAGCCTCTGGTGCTCACGGGACTTGGGCTGCCTCCCCAGGAGCCCCAGCACAGGCCCTGTCAAGGAGGCAGGTGTGTGATCTCGGGCAGCTGACACCACGGAGGGCCCCGGCCAGGAGGTGGCAGAGCTCCGCCAAGGTCAGGCTCTAACTCTGGGCGGCATGTAGGAAGCCAGCTTGTCAGAGGAACTAAACAGGCGACTGCCTCTGCTCACTCCGCCCCTCCGGCACCTCTGACCCCCACTTCTGCGCCCTGCTCCAGGTGAAGCTGTCAGACTTCGGGTTCTGTGCCCAGGTGAGCAAGGAGGTGCCTCGGAGGAAGTCCCTAGTCGGCACACCCTACTGGATGGCCCCAGAGCTCATCTCCCGCCTGCCCTATGGGCCAGAGGTGAGCCAGCGGCAGCCAGTCGCCCTGCTTTAAGCACTGGTTTACGCTGCTGCAGTCCAGAACAGACAGAGTGTTGGGGTGAGGGGGCTTGGTCGCCAGGGACAGTTCGTGGGGAGAAGTAGGCTTGCCTGCGTGCACTCCTCGCTGGCTGAGTGCTAGTTCAGAGCCAGTGCTTGACAACGGGAACAGGAGGCTGGGCAGAAGCGGCCCTGGGCCTGTCTGCCAGCCTGGGGTAGAGGCTTCAAACTGGCTGATGCGTTCTGAAGATGCTCCTGCAAGCATTTTTTTAAAAAAGAGCTCTCACGTGAGTCTGAATTTGATCCCCTGGTGGAAAGCCAAGTGATCTGGGCACAAGGAGGCCGCATTCCCTCACGGCAACAGTCAGGTGCTGAGGAGCAGGGGAGCCCTAGTCTTGGTCACAGCCCCCACCCATCTGTGTTGCCTACACTGACCTGCTTCACCCCTTGCCATTCCCTGCCTGGCCCTGGGGTCTTCCAGCTATGGCCTGTGGCTCTGAGGACAGTCAGTCAATACGACTTGACCCGGTGCCTGGCCAGGGTGCCCTTGGAAGCATAGCTTGGGGAACCACAGGCAGGAGTGGGGTCACATTGGGAGGGGAGGCTGGTAGGAGATTCTGAGGGACCATCTCCACCAGGACTGCCTGTGACAAAACCTTCTCAAGAAGGATTTAGCAAAGTGGGAAACTGTGGTCCCTAGGACTGTAAAGTTCGGTGGGGGGAACAGGCTTCATGCCCAGCTGTGTGCAGTGTCCCTCCCGGCTCTGATTGTCCCCGTGTAGCCCTCACTCAGGCAGGTGCTGCCCCCATCAGAGCAGAAATGAGGACTATTTTCCTGACTATCTTGTTTAAAGTCTCAGGGTAGACTGTGATTGGTGTCCGTTCCTGAACCAATTACTGTTTCTGCACTCTGCTGATTAAGACAGCTTGGGCATGCACCATGGACTGAAGTAGCGAGGAGGGGGTTCTCCAGAGGAATCCAGGGGCAGGGGGAGGGGGTAGCAAAAAGAAGGGGATGGATGGGTGGGCAGAACCCTTCAGAGGGTTCCCTGGGTGAGGAGTGCATAGGGTCTGGCAGGCTGGGTATCAGTGTTCAGGGCCCCAAAACTCCAGAGCAAAGAGGCGAAGATGGAGGCAGGGCCACCTGTCTGTGGGTGTCCCCCAAGCGCTGGCCACATAGCTCAGCCCTGCTGCCCTGCCCCCACCACAGGTGGACATCTGGTCTCTGGGGGTGATGGTGATCGAGATGGTGGATGGGGAGCCCCCTTACTTCAATGAGCCACCCCTCAAAGCCATGAAGATGATCCGGGACAACCTGCCACCCCGACTGAAGAACCTGCACAAGGTGGGTGAGACCACATGTGGGTGGGCAGAGGGCACCACCCAGCCCCGAACCCAAGGAGAGCGTGGGGTGGGGGCGGGGCTCGGGTGCTGGTGGCTCTGAGGTGGTGCTCACTGTGTGCCGAGTCACCCCCACGCCCCCAGGCCTCGGGCGTCCGTGTGGACTGCACCCTCAGCCCCTCAGAGCTTGCGCTCAGGCTGGCTGGCGAGGCCCAGCAGAGGGACCTTCCTGGTGGGGAAACTGCCTGCTGAAAAAGGGGTGCCTCCAGGGCCCAGCTGTTGCCAGCTCCTGCTGAATCATGAAAGTGGGGAGGTGGGGAGCCCCTGGGGCCAAGTTGTTGGTGCTGAGGGCCTCTCTGCCCCTCCCTGGGCAGTAAATGCCATTGGCCTGTCGGGCAGGAGGAAATGGGGCCTCTCAGCAAGTGAGCAGTGGAACTGCTCACCGGCCTTGTCGCCCTGCCCGACAGGTGTCACCATCCCTGAAGGGCTTCCTGGACCGCCTGCTGGTGCGTGACCCGGCCCAGCGGGCCACAGCGGCCGAGCTGCTCAAACACCCGTTCCTGGCCAAAGCGGGCCCGCCCGCCAGCATCGTGCCCCTCATGCGTCAGAACCGCACCCGATGAGGCCCGGTGCCACCCCTACCCCTGAACCAAAGAGCCCCCTGGGTCACCCCTGCCCAGCCAGAGGCCAGTTGGGAGCTGGCCCACTCCTCCCAGCCCCGGAGACACTCCGTGTGGCGCCACCCTCCTTGCCGGGGGCTGTGCGGGACCCTACTACTGAGCTCCGGTTTTGATTTTGTGACTTTGAAAGAAACACAGGGACTTGTGGGAGCAAGTGAGGCTCCCAAGACCCCCCACCCTCTGGGACAGGCCTGTCCCCGGGGTTTTCCTGTCTCCAGGAAGGGCAGGCGGCCTCCCATCACTGGAAATCTGCCGTGGGAACCGCCGGGGGTGGAGACAACACTACGAAAGGTGTGCGTGTGTGTGTCTGTGTATCTGTGTGTGTGCACGCGCGTGGGTGTGCATGTGGAAGGTCCAGTTCCGGTGTCTTCCAGCCTGCAAGTGGGGGTGTCTGAGATCTCGCCTGACACACAGCTCCTCCCCCCGAGCCATTGCAGGGGTCGATCATGAATGTCTGAAGAGTGGCCTTTTCCCTTGCCCCGCACCCCTCTGGGTGGCTGGACCTGGGATCCAGGGGGCGGGGCTTCCCACCCACCCCCAGCCTCTGCAGAACATGACTACTGCACCTGGACAGCCGCCTCTTTTCTAGAAGTCTATTTATATTGTCATTTTATAACACTCTAGCCCCCATCTGGGGACAGACGGTCCTTGGCCCGCGGGGTGGCTCCAGGGACAGAACCACCGCTGGAAGAATCAGGTTCCTGGCCCCTCAGCGCAGCCCCGCCCTCCCCTCCCTCAAGTTAGTTTTACAATTAAAACATTTTCTTGTTTTGTGTGTGTGCAGTGTGTGTGGAGCTTCCCCCCACCCCAGGTCCAGGCCTGCTGGTGGGGAGAGCTGATGGGGTAGGGCTCCAGGCTTGGGGGGAGGTTTGGCTGACCCCAGGGTTCCAGCCCCACCAAGGGCCAGGACCCTGTCTCTGGCAAGGAGGTGGGGGTGGGGGGTGAGTTCCAGTCCAGCAGCCAGTAACACGCCTTCTTGTGGGGACCCGATCAATGACCTGGCCTGGAAAGGCGGCCAGTTTACCAGTCCACGTGCCAGGATGATCGGCTTGCAATGTCTGCGATTTGCTGGAAGCATAAAGGTTGGGTGGAGTGCGTTCAGTGGAGGAGAACTGATCTTTGGGAGCTGACATTAGGAAACTGGTCAATAGACAGATGGGCTTTGGAGGGATCGGCTACAGTGGGGAGACCCAGGGCTCCCAGCCTCAGAAACACTCCATTGGCTGAGTCCTTCCCTCCAGGCTGAGGCTGGGTCTCAGGAGAATAGCCGGCTGACAGGTGACACCGTTGCTTCTGCATTCTGTTCAGTGACCACCCCAGGCTGGGGTGGGCTTTGCATATGCCCTCTCCAGCACCTGGGAGAGAAAGGAGGGAACCCCCCCCCAGAGCCCTCCAGGCATTAGTGGCACCAGGGACCTCAAGCTGGTGTGTGGTCAGAAAGTGTGGAGAAGACCCAGAGAATCCAGCTTAGTCCTGTCTCCCCCCAGCTGTCAGCACCTGTCCCCTGAGCACCCCTCTCCACAGGCCCTGAGTCCCCCAAGAATCAGGGCTCTGTTTCTGGGACCCCCTGGCTGAACACATGCATGATAGACAGACAGACATAGAGATTTAAAGCAGTACAGCCAACTACTGCTGTATATGAGTGTGTTTGAGGCCTGGGTGAAATGGATACATTTTCTGTAGGGGGAAAAAATATATATATGCCAAAATTGGTGTGGGGAGAAACAGAGCACAAGAAAAGACTGAAATACGCCCTCCACACCCACCCCCAGCCAACACACACACACACGCAGAGCTTCAAACTTGAGTGCTTTTACAAATGAATTCCACCCGACAGATGGATCAGGTAATTCCCACCTTACACAAGTTGTTCCGGAAAATAGAAAAAGAGGATAGCTCCCAGCTCCTTGCGGAGGCTGCTGCACGCATAAGCCAAGAGCCAGATAAGGCCAGTGGAAAGAAGATGGCTGTCTCTAACTCACAGTCCTGTGTGACGAGCTCACGCGCTACCCAGAGAGCTCTAGGTTTTGGGATGGGAATCACTTGCCTGTGCATTGCGTGGTGGCGAGCTCTGCATGGTTCCATGGAGACTCCACTGTTACTGTCGCCTTCAGTCACCATCACTGCTGTATCAAGAAGGGTCTTGGGTGGTGTGAGGGCATCTCCTCCTCCAGACCTCCCTCCAGGTACCATGCAGATGGGGTCCCAGGGTATCAGTCAGCCTCTCCAGTTGTTTCCAGTGGGGTCCAGGAGCAGGGAGGGGCAGGGCCTAATCCAGAGGGTTGGTTACCAAGGCACTGGGAAGACTGGAGGAGCCAGAGGCCTCAGCCACGCAGTGGTCAGTTGCTCCATTGTGTCACTCTTTGTGACCCCATGGACTGCAGCCCGCCAGGCTCCTCTGTCCATGGTATTGTCCGTACAAGAATACTGGAGCAGGTTGCCATTTCCTCCTCCAGGGGATCTTCCCCACCCAGAGATGGAACCTGCATCTCCTGCATTGCAGGCAGATTTTTTTTTACCGCTGAGCCAGTGACCCAGCCAGCAGTCATTTAAAGGCGGGAGGCCGCCGCCTCCTGGAAGTTGCAGTAACAAAGGAGTCAGTCAGACCCAGAATGGGTCTGCCGTGGCTGGAACGGGGTTGTTTTCCCCACTTCTGCCTTCTGCTCCCATTCCAGTGTCTCCTACCGCCAGGCCTCACTGGTGTCCACTGGCAAGGGAGTTTTACGAGTTTCCAGGCTTCCCACCTCTACAGAGGAGAAGGCAATGGCACCCCACTCCAGTACTCTTGCCTGGAAAATCCCATGGACGGAGGAGTAGGCNGGGCAGGAGGAAAAGGGGACGACAGAGGATGAGATGGCTGGATGGCATCACCGACTCGATGGACAAGTGTTTGGGTGAACTCCGGGAGTTGGTGATGGACAAGGAGGGCTGGCGTGCTGCAATTCATGGGTTCACAAAGAGTCATACACGACTGAGCGACTGAACTGATGGATATTTAGTCTCTCTGTTGCACTACCTACATTTCACAAGTTCAGTTGCTGCTTCTGGCCAGTGGCTGAGAATTACACGTTAGAGATGTGAAAACTATTACCTTAGTTTATCAGACAGTGTTTCTCTAGCTGGATTAAACATCACCGTGAAAGGTCAACTATAAAGTTGATGGAGGAAAATAATTGATAACCTAGGGGCAGAGAAGGACTTCTGAAAACCCCAAAGGAATAAATTACGAAGAAAAAATATCAGTCTGATTATGCCAAAATTTATTTTGTTCAAGGAAGGACATAATGGGCAAATATACTGGGTTTCAGAATGGGAGCAAATATTTGCAAATCCTGTATCTTTAAGACATATTTTTTAAACAAGAAAAAGAGCATTTCTTACAGAAAAATGGGCATACACAGTGGTATAAACAAGCAACTAAGAAAAAAAATTCCAAAAACCAACAAGGGTGTGCACAGGTGCTCAAACTCATTAGTAATCAGAGAAACACAAATTCCAGGGACTTCCTTGGTGGGCCAGTGGCTAAGACTTCTAGCTCAGAATGCAGGGGCTCCAGGTCAGGGAACTGTTAACATATCCCGCATGCCGCAAGTAACTTTCCATGCCGCAACAGAAAAAGGAGCCCACTTGCTGCAACTAAAGATCATATATGCTGTAATGAAGACAGATCTCAAGGGCTGCAACTAAGACCCCTGCCACAAATAAATTAATAATAAACATTTACTTTTTCAAAAAAGAAAAAAGCAAATTTTAACAATGAGCTGTCATTTTAACACTACGAATCTGGTAAAAGTTAATGTCTGGCTTAGTCAAATGAAGTGCTGCAAGTACAAATCTCCTAACAATTCCACTCTTGGGTGACTTCCCAAAAAAATAAATTGTCTCCTGGGACCATGAGGGGTGTGCCCAAGGATGTTCATGGCAGCAGTATTTATGTGGGAGCTGAGGGCACAAGGCAAGGTTCCTGCGATGTCATCAGGAGCCAGGGCCCACCTGTGCCCATAGGAAAAAGCCAAGCCAACCAAGTCTGCAAATCAAAAATTGTGTATATAAAATAGCCCTGGCTTCCCAGGTGGCTCAGTGGTAACAAACCCGCCTGCCAATGCAGGAGACTCGGGTTTGATCCCTGGGTCAGGAAGATCCCCTGAAGAAGGATATGGCAACTCACTCCAGTATTCCTGTCCGGGAAATTCGACGCACAGAGGAGCCTGGTGGGCTAAAGTCCACCAAAAGAGCTGGACACAACTAAACAGCAACATTTTGCAAGACCGAAGAAGAGACTTGTTCACACAATAGAATGACTCCCATGAGAAAAATGGGAAAAGGAGGGGCATAAAAGAAGGAATGAAAGAACAAGAGAGTTCTTGGGAGGAATAAAGGCCTTGAAGGTCACGATGAAGATCTGTTTTGTAAGCAAAGGGCAACCCCCTTTGGTGTGGGTTGGGATCTGCTTACAGGTATTTAAAATGAGAGTTATCCAGGAGATTCTAATATGCAGCCAGAATGAGAATGCATGCCACAGTAAGTCACTGTTGACCTCAAACTTCGTGCCTGCCTCCCGCTGTGTCCCGCAGGGGAAGGGCCAAGGAATCACTCCACACCTTCCCCCATTTCACAGACGAGGAGACTGAGGTCACATGGCCTACAACGGCCAGGCCTAAAGCTGTGAGTCCCTCATGGGCTTTCTTCTTTTAAAAAAATTGTTTATTTATTTATGGCTGTGCTGGGCTTTTCTTGCCTGACTTTTCTCTAGTTGCATTGAACGGGGGCTACTCTCCAGTTGCGGTGTGCAGGCTTCTCATTGTGGTGGCTTCTCCTGCTGCAGAGCACGAGCTCTAGGGCCCGTGGGCTTCAGTAATTGCGGCTGCCGGGCTCTAGGGCACAGGCTCACTAGTTGTGGCATGTGGGCTTAGTTGCTCCTCGGCATGTGGGATCTTCCTGGACTAAGGATCGAACTGGTCTCCTGCGTTAGCAGCGGATTTTTTTTTTTTTTTTTTTTTTACCACTGAGCCACCACGGATGCCCTCATTGACTTTCTGAGCTAGGCCTCAGGCTGGGCAGAGAGGCTGCCACAGTGAGCAGGACATTCCGACTCTGACACCCCAGGGCCAGACAAATGACATGGGGCAGGGGAAGGAAGTGGCCACACACAGGTCCCTTTGAAGGTCAGTGACTTCTCAGGGCTCCACAGCCTTGCACAAGTTTGGTCTGATGATGCCAAATGTTCTGATTTTCCTCAAGAAATCCCCAGGTTCATATGAATGTCCTTGAATCTCAAAGGTAGGTCACTAATTAAAACCATTTAACAGCATCATGTGGGCCAAGGAAAATCAAGGGAAGAGTTAGCATTCATCAAAACCTGACTGTGTCCAGCGCTTTGCTGAGTTCCTAGTGTTACCTCGTTTAACCCTGTAGAGGCTTGAATAGAGTTCCCCTCTTCCCCCACCACCCCAAAAAGAAAAAAACCATATACACCCCCATGGAACCTGTAAATGTGACCTTATTTGGAAAAGGGGATTTTGAGATGTGATTAAGGACCTTGAGGTGAGATCTTCCTGGCTTATCTGGGTGGGCCCTAAAACCAGTGACAAATGTCCTTATAAGAAAAAACCAGGGAAATTTGAGACACCCATGAAGGCCTTGTGAAGACAGGCAGAGATTAGAGTCCTGCAGCCATGAGTAAAACCACACCAGCAGCCTCTGGAAGCTGAAAGAGGCAGAAAAATCTCCTCCTAAAGCTCCAGAGGGAGCAAGTCCTTGCTGACACCTTGATTTCAGACTCCCTGCTTCCAGAACCATGAGAGAATACATTTATGCTGTTTCAAGCCACCCCAGTGTGTGGCAGTTCATAATGGCAACCCCAGTCCTCCTAGAGCTTCCCCAGTGGCTCAGGCAATAAAGAACCCACCTCCATTAAAGGAGATCCAGGTTCGATCCCTGGGTCAAGAAGATCCCCCGGAGAAGGGAATGGCAACCCACTCCAGTATTCGTGCCTGGAGAATCCCAAGGACAGAGGAGCCGGGTGGGCTACAGTCCTTGGGGTCGCAAAGAGTCGGATACAACTGAGTGACTAACTCTCCAGGCTCACCAACCTTCCTAGCAGCCCTCTGAGGAAGTACCTTCCTTGTCCTGCTTTACAGCTGGGACCCTGTGGAACAGAGACTCTGAGTCACCATCCTGAGGTCACACAGCAAGAAAGTGGTCAAGGCAGGGTTCAAAGCCATCACCCTGCCACAGCCTCCTGAAGACTGAGACTCTCACTACTTCACCTGAGGGACCACAGGTCTGAGCAGGAAAGGGTCAGCCTCTGTCTTCTGGGGCTGCAGTCAACCAAACTAGGCCAGACCCCTGAAAAGAGACTCCAGAAGAGAGATGGCTGTTCTTGGAAAATGGTGAGAGGTGTTGGGCTGGAGCAGGGAACAAGACGGGGCAGCAAACAGGGTCCTGACCTGTCGCTTGGGGGTTGGGGACAGCTCACAGCCTATTCCAGGTTGACCAAAGGTGTCTGCAGAAGTCTGGGGACCACTGAGTTGGAATTAAACTCTCTCTTCCTTTCTTCCCCTCTCCCGTTCTTCTCTACACCTTTATCCCCAAATTTCTCTCTTATTCTGCCATTTAATTGTATTGAGTATTTGAACAGGTAACAGAAGCCCATGATTCAAAATATAAAAGATTCCAAAGGGACTAAATTGCAAAGTCAACCTTCTTTTCTCCACATGCCCAGCTCCCGGGTCCCCGTCCCCCAAGGCAGCCACCGAGACGTTTCTCGCATCTCCTTCCAGAAACGTATGTGCAAAATACCTACATGCGTATACTGGCGTATATTCTACCTTGCACAAACGCTCGCAAAAGGTGCACAACCTTCTGCAAGGATGCTCTACTGCGACCTAACAGTGTAGTCTGGTGGTCGGTCCCAGGTGGGGTACATAAGCAACCTTGCCCATGGTGATGGCCCAGTAGTATTCCGTGGTGCATATGGACCCTGATTTCACTGGAACAGCCTCTGCTGATGGGCGTTCAGGGAGCTTGCAGTGGTTTCCTAAGCAACGCCACAGGAGAGACCTTGCCCGTACTTTCTATCTGGCAAGTTTATCTTGCCCCCTCCCCTGCCTGCCCCTGGACTCCCACCTGCCCGCTGCCCGCAGGTGATGCCTTCTGGATATCTCTGACCTTCTGGATCCTTCCCTGGATCTGGTCAACTCCATTCCAGTCTCCATAAGTAGCTGTTGTCTGCCTCTCTGCTTCAGCCTCTCTAGATTTCTCTCCCTCTTTCCTTCTGCCTCCATCCTCATCTCTGTCTCTCTTTGTTTTCCTCCTTACCAGCTTCCCTCGTCCTCCTCCTTTTCTCCCTCCATCCCATCTTGTTCCCCTCCTGTTATCTCCCAACTCATCCCGCCTTTCTGTGGCCCCTACAAGGTGAAGCTGGCTCAACACATGTCCCCACCTCAGAGCCCAGCGGTTTCTCCCCAGGGACGCGGTACCCAACCCAGCACACCTTTCTCCCACCCTCATGCCTCTCTTGACCTGGCTGGGCTCTCCCATCCTCTGCAGTCCTGGTGGAGAAGCCACCATCTGCTCGTCCAAGCCCTGGTGCCCTGGTGCCTGCCCCTCACCCTTTCTTTCTCTGTACCAGCAGGATTGGACCCTGGGCCCAGCTGGCACTCCTGGGGGTGATACTCGTTTTCCATCAGGAGTCATGGGAAGCTAGACTGAGGCAGGTTGGATGTGGCTTCTGAGCTAGACAGAGCCTCGTCCTCCTGTTGGGGACCCAGACTTCTTGCCCTCCCTGCTCAACAAACAGAGCAACCAGTCTGTGTCAACTCTGAGCTGGGGACAAATAACAAACCCCCACCCAAGGCCCTGCCCTGGTGAGGTTAACATTCTCACCAGGTGACACAGTTCATGACCAAGTGAACATACCCACATACTCATAGGTGTTTAAAGACCACACGAAGTTCAAGAAAGAAAGAACGGGGTGTGGTGACAGAGAGCAGGGGCTAGGAAACTGACCTGGTGGGGGAGCGCCCAAGTTGCTTTATGTGAGCCAGCAGGGAACAATCACTGAGATGCTTTGTTAGAGTAAAGGAAGAGGGGTGTGTGCCTTATAAAGAGATGACATTTGAATGGAGAGGAAGGAGGAGGCATGGAGTGGAAGACCTTGTAGGCAGAAGGCGAGGCATATGCAAAGGTCCTGAGGTGGGAAGTAAGTTGGCAGGTCAAGGACCAGCAAAAATACGGGACTTACGGTGGGTGAGGAGGAAAGTATGGACCACTTCACATAGCACCGTGGGGAGGAGATAGACCCATTTTACGGATGAGAAGCTAAGCTTTGGAAAAGGGAAAGTCCTTTGCCCAGGAACACACAGGATAAGGGTGAGGACTGCTGAACTCAGGCAGCCTTCTGCTCCTCACCACTAGGACAGTGGTTCTTAGTGAGGGATCCCAGACCAGCAGCACAGCATCGCCTCCTGGGTCCACCCCAGAACCACCGAATCAGAGACTGGAGGTGGGGGCTTCACTAGAGGTCCAGTGGTGGAGACTCCACAGTTCCAGTGCAGGGATGGGTCCCGTCCCTGGTTGGGGAACTAGGATCCCACATGCCGGAGAGCAACTGAACGCCACAACCACTGAGCCCACAGACTCCAGAGCCTGAGCCACAACTAAGACCGATGCAGCCAAATAAATAATTTTTTTTAAAGGAGTGAGACACAAGGAAATGAGGGGAAGGAAGGCCGTGTGACCACGGAGGCAGGGACAGGAGTGATTTGACCACAAGCCAAGGAATGCTGGCGCCACCGGGAGCTGGGAAAGGCGAGAAAGGCATCCTTCCTAGACCCTCTGAGGGGTTGCCATCTGCCAACTTGATTTCAGACTTTTGGCTTGTAGAACCATTAGAGAATAAGTCTGTTTTGTAAGCCACCACACATGTGCTAATTTGCTGAGGCAGCCCTGAGAGATGAATCCACCGTTTGATGGGGCAGACGGAGCAGCGGACTCCAGCTCGACTTCCCACCTGGGGCAGAAGACAGAGCCCACCCAGGCTTCCCCCTGGCCACTTCTGAGAACTCAGAATCTTCTTATGTGTGGAATTCAGAGATGCTGGGAGGTAATGAAAGGGACAGAAATGGGGATGAGGTAAACTGGGACCAACTCAATGACTCAGAAGTGGGGCTGCAAACAAGAATCTGGGGTAGGGGAGAGTCTGGGGAGCCGGGAAGGGGTTCAGGAGAGCAGAGATGACTCCCCAGATGGCTGGTGAGAAGGCTCAGGATGCATAAGGAGCTTGGGCCCTAACCTGGGTCACCCTTGCCGGGGATGCAGACTGGGGCCAGACAGCAGAGGTTCAGATCCCAGCTCTGCCACTTTCTGGCTGTGTGACCTTGGGTAAGACACTTCACCTCTCTGTGCCTCGGTTCCTTCATCTGTGAAGTTGGTTTAAAGATAATCCCTACCTTCCAGGGTGCACTGGATTTAATAGACAGGGAGCACATGGTGCCAGGCACACTGTAACTGCTCTGTTATTGCCATTACTGGTGTTGTTTTTATCAGCTCACTCTGTTCCTCGGGTGTTGACATGGTGATGCCTCTCAGATTTGTGTCTCAGCCCTGATACCTGTCTTTGAACTCTGCCTTGTACATCCAGCTGCCCCTACCCCCAGTATCGCCCCTTTAGATGTCCAGTACTGACATCTGGGGCTTCCCAGGTGGCTCAGTGGTAAAGAATCCTCCTACCAGTGCAGGAGACATGGGTTTGTGTAGCAACCACTCCAGTATTCTTGCCTGGGAAATCCCAGTGACAGAGAAGCCTGGTGGGCTACAGGCCATAAGGTCATAATAGAGTTGGACACAACTGAGTGACTAAGCAACAACAATAACTGCCATCTGAGACAGAATACTGCTTCCTGCTTCCTCCTCACCGTCAGTCCTGTTCTGGCCTCATCTTCCCCTCTCTGCAAACGGTACCACCTTCTTCTGCCCATTGCGCAACCCTCAAGGCCAATCAAGCCTTTCCTGTCTGTCAAATCAACAAAGATATTCAATCCGTCCCCGACCCGGCAGTCACTCCATGGCGCCGTTCTGGTCCTGTCCACCCCCGGCTCTTCTCTCATTGGTTTCCTGCACCCTCTGCCCACACTCAGCTAGAGATCAGTTCATCACTTCCCAGCTGAAACTTTCCCCGCAGTTTCACTGTGAATTTATTACACTTAGATAAATTACAGAGCTGCCCCCCGCCCCAGCAATGCTCTATCTGATCTCATCTCCCCTGTGCTCCCTCCATTCCAGCCACACTGGCCTCCCTCCTGTTCCCCAAACCCATCACTCCTGGTCCTACCTTAGAAACTTTACACTTGCTGTTGCCTCCTTTTCAGGTCTTTGCTCAAATGTCACCTCCTCCAAGAAGCCCTCCCTGACCACCTCAGCTAAAACGGGCTTCCTACCCACTCCTTTCCCCTGTCATTACAACCTTTTTCACCATCAGAGCCTTTAGTGCTGCTTGTTAATTAGCTACTCATTGAGGGAATTCTCTGGTGGTTCAGTGGTTAGGACCCCATGAACATTAGGGTGCAGGTTCAATCCCTGGTCACGAAACTAAGATCCCACAAGCCCAATGACTTAGCCAATAAAAAAAGAAAGGAAGAAAGAAATTCCTAAATTGCTGAAGTCCATCCCTCCCCTCACAAGGAAGCCGCACAGAGATAGGAACCTGTTCTTCCACCATTATATCACCAACACAGAGGGATTGGACACTGTGGATGTTTAATAAGTATTTATTGAAAGAATAAGAGGTAGTAGCCTTTGAGGCCCACTATTCTACATCTTGCCTTTTTCACCCAATACCCTTGTGGCTAGTGGTAAAGAATCTGCCTGCCAATACAGGAGATGCAAGAGACACGGGTTCAGTCACTGGGTCAGGAAGATCCCCTGGAGATGGAAGCGGCAACCTACTCCAGTATTCTTGCCTGGGAGGTCCCACAGACAGAGGAGCCTGGCAGGATACAGTCCATGGGATTGCAAACAGTCAGACGCGACTGAGCGACCAAGGGAGGGGAGGGGGAGGTGTGTTGCTATTTCCTTGTCTGTATCAGGACCGCCCGTGTCCTTTTGGCTTTTTTTCTTACTGGGATATAATTTACATACAAGAAAATACACCCATTAATTTTTTTAAAATTTTTATTATTATTATTTTTGGCTGAATGCAGGATCTTAGTTCCCCAACCAGGGATCGAACCTTTGCCCCCTGCATTGCAGTGTGAAGTTTTAACCACTGGACCACCAGGGAAGTCCCTACGCCCTTTTTCTCTTTCAGTTGCACTGGGTCTTTGTTGCCGCGCTCAGGCTTTCTCCAGCTGTGGCAAGCAGGGGCAACTCTTCGTTGCAGTGCTCAGGCTTTACATTGCAGTGGCTTCTCTTGTTGCAAAGCAGGATCTCTAGAGCACAGACTCAGTATTTGCAGTGCTTAGGCTTAGTTGCTCCCAGACATGTGGGATCTTCTCAGACCACAGACCAGGGATGGAACCCATGTCCCCTGCCTTGGCAGGCAGATTCCTAACCATTGGACCACCAGCGAAGTCGCCCCCCCCACACACATACACACCCATTCTAAAGATACAGTTTGATGAATTTTGGCAAGTGTATACTCCCATATAACTACCACCACAATTAAGATAAAGCTTTTTTCTCACCCCAGAAAGGCCACCCATCTGCCCTACAGCCCAGGCAACCACCAACCTGCTTTCTTTGGTTCTAGATCACTGTTTCAGAGCTTGAGTTCCCACACTGGGACCTTTGCTGATCAGAAGCTGAAGAAAGGAGACACTGGAGATCTAATGTTGAAAGCTGTATGGCTCCTGGATTGCTCAGATTTAAGTAAAAATATTTCTCATAGTATGGAGTGATAGGGTGGGTGTTTCTAAATTTTCAGATTCTGGGGTCCACAGGGACCGAATTAGACTCCTGGGCATAAAGTTTGAAAATACACTTTTTTTTTTTTTTCTTTTGGCCATGCCACGAGGCACGTGGGATCTTAGTTCCCTGACCAGGGGTCGAACCCATGCCCCTTGCATTGAAAGTGCAAATCTTAACCACTGGACTGCCAAGGGAAGCCTGAAGATACACATTTAAAGTAAGTTCCCTAGGTGAATCTGGAGAGCCCTAAAGTTTGGGCATCACGTGGTATGAGGATATGGGTGAGACAGAAGGGCATTCTGGGTAGAAAGAACTTTCTGAGCAAAATCCCTGAGATGGGCGAGAACAGGGACCAGAAATCCAGGGCCTCAAGTGCTGGCAGAGAGCTGGGATTTTTTTCCTCTGAGGGCACCGGAGAGCCATGGCAGGTTTAAGCGAGGGAGTGACTACATGTGTTTAACCTTTCATAAGACCCCTTTGACTGTGGCCCATTGTGTGCGTGTAAGAGAAGAGGCTGAGGACCCCAGGAGTGAGACAATGTGGACACCGTGGCAGGAGGGGGGCAAACAGAGGAGAGGTGTTGATCCTCATTCTATAAATTTCCTGCCTTTTTTTTTTTTTTTTTTTTTTGGTCTCTGGCTCTGAGCCACTCCCTGCCCTGGATTCTGACCTGGGGACAGCTCTGACTCCACTAGACAGACACTCCTCCTCCCGACTCTGTCCTTTCCTCCTCCTCCGATGAAGACGGGCAGGCAGCCAGGCATGGGTGTGGGTCTGTGCGCTTGCAGTGGTGGTGGGAGTGTCTCCAGTTATGCGTGGATCATGGGCTCTGCAAGTATTTGGAAACCTCTAGAAGACTTCTGGGTGAGCGGGGATACTGCACATAAGTTAGTTTGTCCCCTTCTGTGGGTCCTTCCTCCTCCCAGGGCCCTGGCTAATTCCCAGCTTTCCTAGGATAGGTCACTTCACCTCTTTTGCCTCTCAATTCCCTAGTCAGTCAGTGGAGGAACTATTACCCATCCCCATCTCCCAGGGTTGTTGTAAGACTTAATGAGTTAAAGGCAGACACTCAATAAATGTAACTAGGTTCTCCCATCTGTTTCTGTGTGAGCCACTGTCTCTGGGAGTAATCTGAATCTGTATCCCTGTGTATCACATGAAACTCCATGTCCAATTTGCCACATACCAGCTGTGCAACCTTGGGTGAGTTACTAGACCTCTCTGAGTCTCAGTAACTGAGACTTCTACTCTCAGTTATGGAGACTTCTACAAAAGTAGAAGTCTACAAAACGGATATAACAATAGTACCTATTTCCTATGGAAGATATGGAGATTAAATTAATTACTCCACCTAAAGAATTTAGAACAATGCCTGGCACACAGGCGTTAATTACACGAGCATCATCATTTGGGTGTGAGCTCCACTCCGTGTGTCTGCAGAATGTGTCTGTCAGCATCTTGCGGGAAACATATGGGGCTAATTGGGGTGGTATGGGACCAGGCCTGTGAGGCAGCCCTCTGGTTTTTCATCTGTGAAATGGGGATAACAACAGCTCCCTACTCGGGGTTGGTGTGCAAGCTGGATGCTGGGGTGCGTGTGGCTGGCATGCAACTCCATACTCATTCACTATTCTCTTTTCTTTACATATAAAATGCCCGTAATAGTAGCGCCTATGTTGTTAGAGCAGGAAATGAACTTGTAAAAGCTTAGGACATCTAGCAAGCAGAAAGCGCCGGCTCTGGCGCTTGTTACTGGTAACTTATGTGGGACTGAGCCTGTGCTTACCTGGGCAGGCTGTGGGATGTGGCAAGGGCAGGATGTGGGCGTGGGCATCTGGCCCTTCAAGTTCCTCTGCCACCCCACTGCCTCCGCACCCCCGACCTCCTGCCCCTGCCATCGCTCCAGCCCTGACTCCAAACTCCCTATGACCTCCCAGGGAGGAGGTTTGGCCAGCCTGCACCGCCTGCCCAACCCCAGGAAGAGATGCAAGGCACTCCAATATCCAGGAGGGGTTACTACCTCCCTTTCTGACACTATCTCAGTGTCTCCCTCGGGTCCCCCATCTCTGTGATTCCCCATTTCTAGCTCAGAGTCTATCTGGGTCTCTCTCTCTCTCCCCCACCCCACCCCACCCCACTATGCTTCCGGGACAAGAAATATCAGGTCCCAAGTTTGTGTCCCAAGTGAGGGCAGAGGAGAAACAAACAGAGGCGGGACTCCCCTCCCACTCCCACTCCTTACAGCTTGCTCAGCTGACCGGGAGGTTGCGGGGGTGTGGGGTGGGGAGGGGGGCTTCATTAATTAAGCTTTCCTCCAGCCACGCGGGATGTTAACGAGGTGGATTGGCCTCATTAGAGAGCCGAGCCCTGGCATTAGCGCCTTGGTCACACCCCTCTCCAGGGATGATGTCTGGGGAAACTGGAGCAGGAGGCTTGGGCAACCCAGCTGGGCTGGGACCCGGACTTCTGCAGGCTGGGAGAAGGAGGGGCTGGGACCTGGGCTCCCGAGCCCTAGGGAGGAGGGCCTGGGAGCCCGTATCCTTCCCCCAACACACCCCTCTACTTAAAAGCCAGTCGAGGCGCTCCGCCTCTCCCGCCCCGGGTTCACCCCGAACCCTGCGGAACAGCCGGGACAGTCACCCAGACCCGAGCGATGGAGATGGTGCGCGAAGGACCGGAGAGAACCCGCGAAGAACCCGCGAGCCCCCAGGAGCCAGCGTCGCCGCCCCCGCCCCCGTCGCCGCCTTCGCCCGCGGCCCCTGAGACCCCCGGACTCCCTGCGCCCGAGTCGCCAACCGAGGCCTACGCGCGGCAGCTGCTGCTGCAAGAGTGGGCGCCGCCGAGAGGGAGCCTGGAGCTGCCCCCGCGCCTCACCTGGAAGCTGCTCCTCCTGCGGCGGCCGCTCTACCGCAACCTACTGCGCTCGCCCAACCCGGAAGGTGCGGGGCCGTGGTCCGAGCGAGGCTGGAGCAGCCGGGAGGCCGCCACTCCTCCGTCTCCTTCCCCTGGGTTCGCTCACCTAGACCGTCGGTCTCGTCTTCTCTTTGCTTCCTCGTCTCTCTTACTCTGTTTCTCGGCCTCTGTCTCTTGACGTCTCCCTCTGTGTTTTTATTCCCCTGCATCCTTCTCTGGGGCTTCCCCGGTGGCACAGCGGTAAAGAATCCACCGGCCCTGTAGGAGATGCAAGAGACGCAGGTTCGATCCCTGCGCCGGGGAAGATCCCCTGGAGGAGGGCATGGCAACCCACTCCAGTATTCTTGCCTGAAGAATCCCATGGACAGAGGAGCCTAGTGGGCTCCAATCCATGGGGTCACCAAGAATCTGACACGCTTGAGCGACCAGCAGCCATGCCTTCTAGCACTTCCTTCTCTGTCCCTTTGTCTCTCAGCGTGTCTCTTGGTCTCACTTGCATCTCTGTCTCTTTCTACATCTGGTGTCTCTGTCTCTCACAGGGTCTATCTCACCCTGTGTCTCTCCCTCCCTCCTCCCATGTTTCCGTTCAGTCGCTCAGTCATTCCGACTCTGCGACCCCATGGACGGCAGCACACCAGGCTTCCCTGTCCTTCACTATCTCCCGGCGCTATCTCCCTCCTCCCATATTCTCTCTCTTTTTCTTGGTTCCTCTCTCTCTTTCTCCCTCTGTTCCTCCCCTCTCGCCACAACGCCCTCCCTCGCCGAGCACTGGCCCTCTGACCCCAGGACAGAGGGGGGCCCTGACTCACTCCTCGCTGCCTGGCTGGGCTGGTCTGGCAGGCGGGGCATTGATTCCCGTCCTTCCAGCCGAGTCTGGCGGGCAGGGAGTGGGGAGCCTGCAGGAAGGAGGGCAGCTTCAGAACGCCTGAGGCTCCGCTTCCCTGCGCGTTTCAGGCATCAACATTTATGAGCCAGCGCCCCCTACCGGTCCCACCCAGCAACCCCTGGAGGCTCTGGGTAAGCGCCCGGAGGCTAGCCCCATGCTGTGGAGGGGGTGGCCCTGGAGAAGGGGCAAGTTCTAATCTGTTGCTCCTCCACCCGCCAGGCAATTTCCGCGGCTGGCACATCAGGACTGAGAAACTCCAGCAGAACCTCAGGTGAGTGGCTGGGACACACGGGGCCTGCATTGATTGATTTCCTCTTCTGGCCTCCCTGGCTGTGGGATCTGGGAAAGCTCTGTTTCTCTCTCTGGGCCCTTATCTCCTGCTCTGTAAACAGGATGAGTCCTAAGAGCATGCCCATAAAACACATGGCATAGGGTCTGGCTAGTTTGCACACAGTAGATGTTCCATGCCCTGCCATTCCCTTCTCCAGGGGATTTTCCCGACCCAGGGATCCAGCCCGGGTTTCCGGCACTGCCGGCGGATTCTTTACCGCCTGAACCACCAGGGAAGCCTAGCAGTTAATACTGTTCCTATACTCAGCCTCTTTCTGTGGGAATGGGAGAGCTGTCTGCCTTTAAACTGGGTCCCCTTTCTGCATAGTGGGTGGGATGCTGCAACTCAGGGGCTCCGAGTCACAGGCACTTGGGTTCAGCTCCGCCACTTCTTTGCTGCTCAATCTTGATAAGTCACTTCCCTGTGTGCACCGCGGTTTCCCCATCTGCAACACAGGATTCAGGATGCATTGCCCTCAGAAAAGCTCATAGGAGCCGAGACTGGGAGGTGCTGCTGAGTGGCTGCTCAGCCCCCATAGGCCAGAGCCCTTGACGTCTTTGGGAGGGTGTCCCACTTCTGGGGGCCCGGTTGACCTGGGAGGATGCCAGCAGATGGCAGCCCTCTCCCGTGCCCTCTGTCACAGCTGGACGGTGAAGCAGCAGTGTGTGGACCTTCTGGCCGAAGGCTTGTGGGAGGAGCTACTGGATGATGAGCAGCCACGTATCACGGTCATGGACTGGTACGTGCCTCCGCCCCGCCCACCTGCCCAGCCAGGTGGCCCACGTGGGCTCCCCAAGGCGCATGCCTCACCCCGTGCTCCCTGAGACCCTCCTGCCACTGGGGGACCCAGCCCTTTCCATCTCTCTGGCCCCTTTGGTCTGAATCTTTCTGTTCTTGAAATATTGCAGCCCAGAGCCTCTTCTTTCTTCCTTGGATGTTGGTCACCCTCTTTTCTTGAGATGGACTCCCCCCTCTATTTGGCTGCATCTCACAGCTTGAGGGATCTCAGTTCCTCAACCAGGGATTGAACTCAGGCCAGGGGGAGCCTTCCCTGACCACTCCCAAGCTGGGTCAGATGCGTTATGCTCCAGTACCCTGAATGTCCCCTATCGCACCCCTGACTGTGCCTAATTGTCGCTTCCTAATGGCATGTCCACCGCCCCCACTGGACCATTGTTAATCCCATGAGAGCAGGGCTAGGGTTGTCCTGGTCACTGCCGTGTCACAAGCAGCACCCAGCCCCGGTGCATTTAGTGGGTGCCAGTGGGTGTGTGTGTGGAATGGCAACCGTACCAGAAGTGGGGGCTGTGGTGGCAGCTGAAGGCCTGCCCCCCCACCCCAGGTTCGAGGACAGCCGGCTGGACGCGTGTGTGTATGAGCTGCACGTCTGGCTGCTGGCGGCTGACCGCAGCACAGTCATCGCCCAGCACCACGTGGCCCCCCGCACCTCCGGGAGAGGCCCTCCCGGGCACTGGATCCAGGTGAGACGCCCTACCCCAGCCACCATCCCCACACGTGCTTCCGTGTCCCAAGACCTCATAGAGGGAGGAGAGCAGGGCTTATGGGTCCCTAATAAGAACTTCTTCCTGACCCTGGTGCTGCCCCAGGTGTCCCACGTATTCCGCCAGTACGGCCCCGGCGTCCGCTTTGTCCACTTCCTGCACAAGACCAAGAACCGGATGGAGTATGGTGGGCTGCGGCGGACTAGGGTGACTGACTCTTCTGTGTCTGTGCAGTTCAGGGAGTGACTGGCTGACCCTGGGCCCCTCCTGGCCTGTTATACGATGATACAAGATAGCAACCCCTCAGCGACTTCTTATTCCCCTATCACTTCTGATATCTCAGCATCTCTCTGATCCCCTAGCAGCTCCTTAAGCCTTAGAAGTCCCTAACCGTTAGTACCTCCCGACCCTTAAGCTCCACCGCGTTCCCTGAGCACCCCGCTTCTCCCTTTATACCCTCCTGTCCCCTTGTACGCTCCTGGGGCATACCTCCTATGCCCTGTAATCCTGCCTGGGCCTTGGCTTCTCATTTGACATCTTCACACATCTTTGACTGTCTGTCTCGCTGGCATTTTCGCTATACTTTCTGCATGAGGGCAGTGGCCACTTCTTCCTGAGTCAGTGCTTAACAAGATAATAGGGGCTCAATAAACCTTTGTTGACTGAATGAATAAATACATGTGCCCAAGGAATGCTGTTTCCCTGGTGTTTGCTCATTAGAACTTCACCAAGTTCGTTTCCCACTTGCACATCCTCTGATCCATGATCTCCAGCGCCTCCCTTGACCTCAGATCTCTTATGTTCCAAATTTATGGCCTCATAGCCTCTCTACTCTTCTCCCATGTCTCTTAACTCTCAGAATGTCCCCAGATTTCCTTACTCCCTCCAATCCTATGTTATCATCCCCTAGAGCTTCCCTCTACTTCGCCTGCTCCCAAGACCCCTCATTGCGCCTCTTTTACTCCTCCAGAGCCCCCAAACCCAGGTACTCATCAAGTGTCCTTATCCTTAGGAGTAGTAAACTGCAAATTTGAATTTTCAGAAATATGCAAATTAGAATGAAAATGTTGGAGCCTGGAGCTTTAAAAGTATTTCACAACCCATGAGTCCTGGACTGTGGGCAGGTCACAAAACAGACCCTGGACCTACATGGGACAGAGTCCTTGAAGGCCTCTTACCATGGTAGGTATGAATCCTGAGAGAGTCTTGAGATCCCTGGCAGGCCTGAACATCTGGTGTGGGGAGGGGGGATTCAGAGAATGGCTATCCACCAAAAAGTGTGGAAAGCATTTCAGTGTTTAACAATCAGCCAGCAGTGTGACTTCTCTGGTAGTCCTGTGGCTAAGACTCTGGGCTCCCAGTGTAGGAGGCCCAGGTTCCATCCTTGTTCAGGGAGCTAGATCCCACATGCCATAGCTAAGACCCAGCGTGCCTGCTCAGTCATGTCCGACTCTTTGCAACCCCATGAACTACAGCCCTCCAGGTTCCTCTGTCCATGGAATTTTCCAGGCAAGAATACTGGGGTGAGTTGCCATTTCCTCCTCCAGGGGATCTTTCCGACCCAGGGACTGAACCAGTCTCTTGCATCTTCTGCACTGGCAGGCAGATTCTTTACTACTGCACCACCTGGAAACCCCATGACCTGGTACAGCCAAACAAAATAAATAAATATTTTTAAAAATCAGCCAGCAGTACCATTACTTGTCACACAGATGCCCTATGGGTGTGTGCACATGTTTGCACACCTAAATCCGTGCACGTGCCCGCACAGGACCTATGCACGTGTCCCTATCCACCGCAGGTACTTCGGGCTGACCCAGCCCTGACCACCCTGCTCCCTCCTCCATTCCCGACCCCACATCTGCGTGGACTTGTGGCCCAAACACAAGCAGTTGGTAGACAGAGATGGCTTCATAAGGGCTGTATTACAGGGAAGGCAATAATATGAGGGCAGTCAGAAAGCTCTGTTCTCCTGGGTCTTACAGACTTCAGCAGACCCCATGGACAAGGCCGGGTGAGGGGCTCAGCACTTTGTGAGGGCTGGAGATGAGCGATCTCGTAAGGTATCATTTGCAACTGCAATAGAATCGAAAATTATTGCCAAGGGGTGTCAGGGCTTCAGAGATTTATGGTAGGAGGGATTCTAGAAGCCTGAGATGGGGTTGGGGGCTGTGGCTGGGCTCCAAATACGGGGGCTAGGCATCCTGGCCTGGGAGTTTGGGGCTGGGGGTTCTTGGAGTTCTTGGGGGTAGAGGGGCAGTTGGGTGGTTTTAGAGGGTGCCCTGGGTAGATCTAGGGCTGCGGGGTCTGTGAGTTTGGATGTGTGAGTCCAGGGTGGGCTCAGGGGCCTCCAAAGTTGGGCCTGGAGGCTTCAGAACCTTAATGGGGGCACGGGAACCAGTTTCTGGGGCCAAGGCTGATGTCGAGGGTCTAGAAGAGTGGAGCATGAGGGCTAGATAGGGTATTCTTGGAATTAGGTCTGGGGTCTTGAGGTCTGGATCAGTCAGGTTTAGAATCTGGGAGCCCCAGAGTTGGGTCTGAGAGCCCTGGGGTCTGATGATCTAGCAGGGTGGGGAAGGACTAGCTTTGGTTCTGGGGGCTTCAAAGTGAGGGGGTTGATGGCTTCCCATCCCCAGACTAGGCTGGAGGTCACCAGAGATCATCCGTCCTCTCCTGAGAGTGCAGCAAGTGGGCAGTTCAGGGAGGTGGGAGGGGGAGCCCCCAGAATGAAGCCTGGATTGAGTCTGGGAATCTCAGAGTTGGGTCTGGGAGATCCAAGGGGCATGGGCTTGGGGGAGGGGGCGTGGGGGAGGAGAAGGGGGACCTCGGAAACTGGTTCTAAGGACGCTCAGTTTGGGTCAGAGGCTCAGAGGTCTGGGTGGTGGGACCAGCGGGCGGGCACCTGCAGTAGACCGAGGAGATGGCGTTGGACCAGTCCCCGAAGAGGCCGCGGCGGTACTCCTCCAGGCGCGGGTAGCTACCGGCTGAGAACTTGCGCGACTTGCCCTCCTTGCCGCGGCCGGACCACACGGTGAGCTCGCAGCGCTGGCCCACCACGATCGAGGAGATGACTTTCGTCCAGTCCGAGGGCAGGTAGGGCAGGTCGGCGCCCGACTCCAAGGAGAGCACGGCGCCGGCGCAGCAGTTCTCGTAGTAGGGGTCGCTCTTGTCGTAGAGCTTGGCGCACGTGCGCGTCCCGTCGTCGTTCTTCAGATCGGCGGACGTCGGGCAGGCGCCTCGGACGCCGGGGACGGCCAACAGGACCAGGGTCAGCAGCAGTGGGCACAGCGGGGACATGGTGACGCTGCGAGGCCGAGCCCCCGCTCCCTTTTATGCGTCCGACCCGTGGGAAGTGAAAAGCTGCAAGATAAGGACTTGGGGAGGGAAAGCGAGGGCGCCTGGGAGCAGGGAGACTTCCCAACCTACTTCAGAACCCACAACCGCGCGTACAGGACGGACTTTATTTGCATAAAACTCAGCTGCTTGAGACGGAACGTAGCAAATGACAGGACCTGTGGCTTGGAATACAGAGGGTAGCATAGGGTTAATACTTATAGTGGGGGGAGCTCTTAAAAATTGACAGCGAGTGGACAACCCCCTCCCACTTCCAAATAGGGAGAGGCCCAAAGAAGGGGAGGGGAGCTGGGCCTCCGTGCGGGCGAGTACCCTTCCCCCGCCCACCCATCCCCCTCAGGCCGGCCCTTGGGAAAGGAGAAGCTGGAGATAAGGAGAGACAGACCTTGAAAGGGAAGGGGGAGATGGGAGGGAGGAGATGAGAAGGGAGTGGTCCCCACCTCCCCAGGAGCAGATCTTCCAGAGCAAGGTTGAGAAATTAACTAGACATATTTGCAGGACGAAAATCATTGCAAGGTAATATACAAAAGGCTTGGGGGAAAATTTGCAACACTTGGAGCAGCACAGAATTAGTAGCTATTATATATAAAGATATGTAACTACCAGGGCTTCCCTGGTAGTTCAGAGGTTAAAGCGTCTGTCCGCAATGCGGGAGACCAGGGTTCGATCCCTGGATTGGGAAGAAGGAAATGGCAACCCACTCCAGTATTCTTACCTACAGAATCCCAAGGATGAAGGAGCCTGGTGGGCTACAGTCCATGGGGTCGCAAAGAGTCGGACACGACTGAGCGACTTTACTTCACTTCATATATAAAGATGGAAAGAATACAGGGACGAATTGTATTTAAAAAGATTTTAATGAGCCAAGTTACTACAATGGTGTGGTTAGTCACCCAGAGCCAGACATTGTGGAGTGCGAAGTCAAGTGGGCCTTAAGAAGCATTGCTGTTAATAAAGCTAATGGATGTGATGAAATTCCAGCAGAACTATTCAAATCCCTAAAAGATGATGGTTTTGCATTCATTATCCCAGCAAATCTGGAAGACCCAGAAGTGCCCACAGGACTGGAAAAGGTCAATCCTCATTCCAATCCCCAAGAAGGGCAGTACCAAAGAATGTGCTAACCATCGGACAGTTGCACTCACTTCCCATGCTAGTAAGGTCATGCTTAAAATCATGCATGCCAGGCTTCAGCATTATTCGAACCAAAAAATTTCAGATGTCCAAGCTGGGTTTAGAGAAGGAAGAGGAACTAGAGATCAAATTGCCAACATTCGATGGATTATAGAGAAAGCAAGGGAATTTCAGAGAAACATCTATCTTTGTTTCATCGACTATGCTAAAACCTTTGTGTGGATCATGACAAACTGTGGCAAGCTCTTAGAAAGATGGGAATACCAGACCATCCTACCTGTCTCCTAAGAAACCTGTATTCGGGTCAAGAAGCAACAGTTAGAACCCTGTATGGAACACCTGATCAGTTCAAGATGGAGAAAGGAGTATGACAGGGCAGTCTGCTGTCATCCAGTTTGTTTAACCTATCTGCTGAGCACATCATGAGAAATGCCAGGCTGGATGAGTTACAAGCTGGAATCCAGATAAGCGGGAGAATCACCAACAACCTCAAATATGCAGATGATACCACTCTAATGGCAGAAAGTGAAAAGGAATTAAAGAGCTTCTTGTTGAGGGTGAAGGAGGAGAATGAAGGAGCCAGCTTAAGACTACGTATATTAAAAATACTAAGATCATGGCATCCAGCCCCATTTCTGCATGACAAATAAAAGGGGGAAAGGTGGAAGTAGTGACAGATTTCTATTTCTTGGGCTCCAAAATCACTGTGGACGGTGACTGCAGACATGAAATCAGAAGACCATCGCTTCTTGGCAGGAAAACAATGACAAACCTAGACAGTGTGTTGAAAAGCAGAGAGATTGTTCTGCCGACAAAGGTCCATATAGTCAAGGCTATGGTCTTCGCAGTGGTCACATACGGTTGTGAGAGCTGGACCATAAAGAAGGCAGAACACCAAAGAACTGATGCCTTTGAACTGTGGTTCTGGAGAAGACTTCTGAAAGTTCCTTGGACAGCAAGGAGATCAAACCAGTCAGTCTTAAGGGAGATCAACCCTGAATATTCACTGGAAGGACTGATGCTGAAGCTGAAGCTCCAGTATTTTGGTCATCTGATACAAACAGACAACTCATTGGAAAAGTCCCTGATGCTTGGAAAGATTGAAGGCAGAAGGAGAAGAGGCATCAGAGGATGAGATGGTTGCACGGCATCACTGATTCAAAGAACATGAACTTCGGCAAACTCCAGGCAATAGTGAGGGACAGGGAGGCCTGGTGTGCTGCAGTCCATGGGGTTGCAAAGAGTTGGACACAACTGGGCGACTGAACAACAACAGCCTATATAAAGAGGACTTACAAACTGACAAGATATCAAATAACACCCTCTGCCACCTACCCCAAGAAGGACAAGTCAAGGAAGGCAAGAGGGAAGGAAGAAGCTGCCACTGTCCCCCCATCCCAGAATTCTCACTCCCAAGGAACTAGATTTTCTTAACCAAGATTGGAAATCTTGCATCTATAAAGTAAACAGGGGACTTCCCTGATGGTCCACTAGCTAAGACTCCACACTACTGATGCAAAGACTCTGGGTTCCATCCCTAGTCAGGGAACTAGATCCCACATGCCACAACCAGGAAACAGCACAGCCAAATAAGTAGATTTTTTTTAAATAAAATAAACAAAGGATAGGTTAAACTGCATAAAACTTAAACATTTTGTATAGCAACAAATAGAAAAACATAATCTGGGGGAAAATAGACAATTTTTATAACATGAATGTTTACTGAGCAGCAAGTCAAAATGGTACAAACCAAAGGCAAAATTAAGGGGCTGTACAGGAAGGTTAGGGAGGGTAGGACCTCAGGGACATGAGGCCCCTGGCATCTGGGAGTCTGGCCAAGGCCCTTCAGAGGTTCTCTGGAATCTCTGGCCTCCTGCCAGATGAGAACAGGGTCAGGTGTGTGAATGAGCTGATCAGATAGTGGTTCAAGTCTGTGGCTGTGTGGGTGAGTCCAAGTCTAGGTCTCAGTTTCCTCATCTGTAAAATGGGTGACATTTCTTCCTACACTATAGGATTGCCATGAAGATTACAAGGGATAGTAGAAAAGCACAGGGGCTAGAGGAACAGCCTGTGGAGCCAGGCCGCCTGGAGCCAGATCCCAGCACCTCCATGAGCTTTCGCAAAGGACTCTACCTCAGGGTCTCATGGAGACGAGGACGCGCGGTATCCACCTCAGGATGCTGGTGTGAGGAGCAAATGAAATAATCCACATAACAGCACTTAAGTAGGGCCCTTGCTATGTGTCACACGAGTGTTTGCCTATTCGTCGTCGTCTTCTTCTTTTTTAAAAAATATTTATTTGGCTGCGCTGGGTCCCAGTTGCGGCACATGAGATCTCCTGTCTTAGTTGCAGTATACTGAATCTTGAGCCTGACCAGGGACTGAACCTGGGCCCCCTGCTTTGGAAGTTCGGAGTCCTTAGCCTCTCCCCCACCAGGGAAGTCCTTGCCATATTCTTATTACAAAAGCCCTTAGCATGGTGCCTGGCACACGACAAAGCTCAACAAACGTACACCAGCACCCCACCACACTCACAACAACCTGCTGTTATCCACAGCCACTTGGCTAACCCTGCTCCCTCCTGTTCTAGACACCATCTTCTGCCTTGCCCAGGGTAGTGTAGGAGTTAAAAGTCAAAGGCTGGAAACACTAAGAACTAGGTTCACATTTTGACTGTCACCTTACTGAGTGACCTTGGGCAAGTGAACTCATCTCTCTGAACGTTTCCTCCTGTCTTCCAAAAGATAATACAAAATAATGATAAAAACAGAAAATGATAATAGAACTACTATATAAAGTAATTTATAGCCAATAAAATACTATTTAAAATATTAGGAACAATTTGCGTAATTATTTATAAATATATGTACTTTATTGTGATGGTGAATAAATACAATAGTATAAATATAAATATGTTGTGGTTTAGTCGACAAATTGCATCTCACTCTTTTGTGACCCCATGGACTATAGCCCACCAGGCTTCTCTGCCCATGGGATTGCCCAGGCAGGAATAGTGGAGTGGGTTGCCATTTCCTCCTCCAGGCATCTTCCCTACCCAGGGATCAAACCCACATCTCCTGCACTGAGCAGTGGATTCTTTACCACTGAGCCACCTGGGAAGCCCCAAATATAAATATATTTATCAATGACAGTATAAATATAATATTAAAAAGATACAAATATAAGTACAAAGTACAGTGCCTGGCGCACGGTAAATGCACAGTTAACAGAGGCTGTTAGGACTATTCCTACAATGATTCTGAGACCCTGTACCCTGGCCTGACCCGGCCCCAAATCAAACCTGGATCCTTCTCCCTCCTTTCCTCTCGTGACTATGAGATCTAATCTCCAGCTGCTAACTTCCCAGCGGGCCTCCTTAGCTTCAGGGACACAGAGTCCCTACCCTCCCAGCTCTGCGAGGGTTGGACTTGGGGACAGACACAGTTACCTAGAGCCCCAGGCACCCAGGAGGGCCATGAACTTCAGACACAGAGAGCAACATGGGATGGTGAGGAGACCCTGACAGGGACAGGAACGCAGGACCCTCTGGGGCACAGAGTCGGAGAGAATCCACGGTGACCCAGGGCGTGGCACAGTATCCCCAATCCTGGGACGCACACACGAGTTGAGGGAAGGTAGGGACACCCCTTCACGCGTCAGTATCACTGATGGTCACTGATAGTCACTGGAGAATCCTAGAGGATTAAGTGTAGACATACGCTTGATACACAGTGCCAGAGAAACACGGCCTCAGACAATGTCTTGCCAACAGAATCACACGCCCACCATCACTGACAAAGCCCCAGTTCTCAACCACTCCCACCCTGTGCTCTATGAAATCTCAAAATCGCGAAGCTCCATGCAAACATCTAACATGCCCACGTGAGCACTCACTAGGCATCTTCCTCTGGAAACACTTTCCTTAACATAAACTGGACAAATGGTAGAAAAATAAACATCTCTTTACTGCTTTTTTTTTTTTTTTTCTTCAAACGAAAGAATGTCCTGCCCTTGAGGAAACCCATGAGCCCTTGAGAAAGTTAGATGGTAAATCAATAATTCAAACACAATGAAAAGAGCTATTACAGGGGCGTTGCAAAGGACTCTGGGAATGCAGTGGGAGGAACAGCAGGTTTTTTTTTTTTTTTTTAAATCCACTGATATATTTTTATTTGAACAATGTGAAAAAAAAATTCCCTTTTTACATCTCATGTCTTGATTTGACATTTTTCATCAGACCATAAAAAATATATGGGTATACACATGAAAGTGCTAATAGAAGAAAAAAGAAAGTTTTGTCTCATTCTGGGTAGAATCTGAACATAAATAACATTATGAAAATGCTAAATCTGCTGCATGAATACAGGAAAAT
This sequence comes from Neotragus moschatus, assembly GCA_006410615.1. Lineage (NCBI taxonomy): Eukaryota > Metazoa > Chordata > Mammalia > Artiodactyla > Bovidae > Neotragus > Neotragus moschatus. The sequence goes on from SJYA01002410.1 coordinate 1,152,830, forward strand.
ATTCAAATCGGTACTTAAACTTACAGTGGATCACTGGAATGAATCACTTTTTTAATGACAGATCACTGAGAGGGGTCATTTCTATATAATTCTCAAGGGCTGATATAACCCTCCAAACCAACCCTGACTGTTTGGTTTGGAAGCAGCAGTTCTTAAAACGTGATCTCTGGACCAACAGCATCCATCAGCATTCCCTGGAAATGTAGATTCTCAGCTCCACCCCAGTTCTATGAATCAGAAATTCTAGGGATGGGGCCCAACAGACTGAGCTTATTTGTTCGTGGCTTTGTTTTGAGGGGGTGTTTTCCAGGCTGGCTTGAGGGATCTTAGTTCCCAACACACACCCTGGACTATAAAAGCACAGAGTCCTAACCACTAGACCCCCAGGAATTCCCAACACTTGGAGATCGTTTGTTTGTTTGTTTAAGATTTACTTGTTCATTTATGACTATGCTAGATCTCCAAGGCTGCACTCCGGCTTTTCTCTAGTTGCAGTGAGTGGGCTACTCTCTAGTTGTAGAGGCTTCAGTAGTAGCAGCTTCCAGGCTCTAGAGCACGGGCTCAGTGGTTATAGCAAATGGGCTTAGTTGCTCTGAAGCATGTGGGATCTTCCTGGGCAGGGATCAAACTTGTGTCCCATGTGTTAGTAGGTGGGTTCTCAACCAATGGACCACCAAGGATACCCTCCAACAGTCTGAGTTTTAAATGCCCTCCTGGTGACTTGATGCTGGAGTTTGAGAACACTGGGTCAGGGCTTTGGTCTTCGAAGACTTCATATGTCACTGTTTATTATAGCTAGAATTTTCCATATTAATAGCTCAGTTTGCTCAACTCCTAGAAAGTTTATTTCATATATTTTCCCAAACAAATTAAGCCAAAGTCCATTAACAATAGAAAAGGAAACATCTCTTGGGCTCCATGATAGAGTCTCATTAGACCATATCTGGAAGCCAAATTTCTGGAATGTAACTTGAACCTTCTCCAGTGCAGACAAAGACAAAAGGTCACTCCTCATCTAACTTCAAGACACACAGCTGAAGACCATTTTCTCAGCCTCATCTGCTTCAGGCAAGGCACCTATCTGGAAGGCTCCCTGGGTCCCGTGGTCCCCTGGTGCCGCAGGCCAGGGCTACTCAAAGTTCCTGATGTGTGCGTCCCCAGTCACTTCAGTTGTGTCCGACTCTTTGTGGCCCTGGGAACTGTAGCCCACCAGGCTCCTCTGTCCATGGGATTCTCCAGGCAAGACTACTGGAGTGGGTTTCCATGCCCTCATCCGGGGGATCTTCCCCTGCCAGGGATCGAACCTGAATCTCTTAGGTCTTTCGCATTGGCAGACGGGTTCTTTACCAGTAGGGCCACCTGGGAAGCCGCACTCAGGCTTCACTGTGCCCCAAATTACTTGGGGGTGAGTTGGGGGTGGAGAGGGTCCTGTTAAGATACTGATCCGATTCAGCAGGTCTGGGGATAGGATTTTGGTTCCGTGTTTTCTACCAGCTCCCAGTGCTGGGGACCATTAAGCAAGCCTGACACTTCCATCTGAGATAGAGCCAAGAATTTGGCTCCAGACAGACAACCTGCCACCAGGAGGGTGTGGAGGAATTCAGAGGCGATCAAGGCTGAGGAGGAGCGGTAGGGAGCCTGGGGGCACCATAGGGGAGTAGCTGAAACTGAGAGAGAAAATCTAATGAAATTTCAGAGCAACCCGTGGAGGAAGCAGAGTCTGAAACTCCCAAGGGCTGTAACACTTTTGACCCAGAGACCGCCTCCCACCCCGCCCCACTCAGTGAAAACCCTAATCCAAATCTGCGGAGGGGGCGGAGTTTCGCGGGCTGCGGGCAAGGCGAGGGGAGGCTGGGCGCACCCGCGAGGTGGCGCCGAAGCAGAGATTCCTGGAGCCGGCTGGGGAGAGCCTGAGCCTTGGGTTCAAACTCCGACTCTGCCACTTACGGGCTGCCTGAACTTGGGAAGCTCCTCAGCATCTGTGAGCTTCAGTTTCCTCTCGTGTGAAGTCGAGACAATACATACAAAAGCTAGTTCCCTCTTCTAGTTCTGAGACTTGTAAGGGGCGTTTCCTTTTGTTTTGTTTATTTTTTGTGCAATTGTTAAAGGCTACACTCCATTTACAGCTATTATAAAATCCTGGCTATATTTCCCGTTCTGTACATCCTCGAGCCTATCCTACGAACAGCGGTTTGTGCCTCTCACTCCCGCACCCCTATACTGCCTTTCCCGCTTCCCCACACTGGTAACCACTAGTTTGCTCTCTGTGTCTCCCCCCCTTTTTTTTTGACACCTCAGCTGTGAGATCTTCCTGACTACTGGACGCCTAAGGAATTCCTTGTTTCTTTTTGTTGTTGTTGTTATCCTCACTAGTTTGTTGTATTTTTTAGATTCCACACATAAGTAATACCGTACAGTAGTTGTCTTTCTCTTGTCTTATTTTGCTCAGCCTAAAATACCCTCTGGGTCCACCCTTGTTGCTGCGGAAGGTTTCCTTTTCTGTTGCTTATATTGAGCATCGGTACCTTCTCTCTCTCTTTTCTTCTCATTTCTAGTTTTATTGACATGAAAGTGAAAGTGTTAGTTGCTCAGTCCTGTCCGACTGTTTGTCACCCCATGGGCTGTCCTTCCCCACCCCCGTCCATGAGGCTCTTCTGTCCATGGGATTCTCCAGGCAGGAATACTAGAATGGGTAGCCATTCCCTTCTCCAGGGGATTTTCCCCACCCAGGGATCGAACCCAGGTCTCCTGCATTGCAGGCAGATTCTTTACAGTCTGAGCCACCAGGGAAGCCCATAATTGACATATAGTATTGTATATGTTTAAGGTCTACAACTTAATGGTCTATGTATATATTGTGAAGTGATTACCACAGTAAGTTTAGTTAACATCCATACCCTCAAATAATTACATTTTTTCCCTTGTGGTGAGAACTGTTAAGATCTCTTCTCTTAAGTCTGTTTGTTTTTTTTTTTTTTAATTTGTTTATCTATTTTGGCTGTGCTGGGTCTTTGTTGCTGCCCCAGCTCTTCTCTAGTTGTGTCAAGCAGGGGCTACCCTCTAGTGGCTTCTCTCGCTTCGGAACATAGGCTCTGTCTAGGGCACTCTGGTATCAGCAGTTGCACTTGCAGGCTCTCGGTCGCAAGCTTAATCGTTGTGGCCCACGAGTTTAGTTGTTCTGAGGCATGTGGAATCTTCTCGGATGGGGGACTGAACCTGTGCCTTCTGCATGGGCAGGTGGATTCTTTACCACTGAGCCGCCAGGGAATCCAGCAACTTTTAAATATACGATACAGTATTGTTAACCATAGTCACCATGCTGTACGTTACATCCTGTTTTATTTACCTGTTTTATTACCTGTTTTATAACTAGAACCTTGTGACCACCTTCATTCATCCATCAATCTGTTCTTGGTTTCTGTACGAGTTCAGCTTTTTGTTTGTTTTTTAGAGTCCACATAAAAGTGAGATCAGGCTCCAATGGTTAAAACTTTGCGCTCTCAATACAGGGGAACTAGGATCCTGCATGCCTCACAGTGCAGGAAAAAAAAAGGTGAAATCATGCAGTGTTTGTCTTTCTCTATCTGGCTTACTTCGCTTAGCATAATGACATCCATGCTGTTTCGAATGGCAAGATTTCCTTCCTTTTTTATGGCTGAATTGTTTTCATCAGCTTTGAGATGTAATTGCAATTTTTTTTTCAAATTACTAGTGATAACCAACACTTAGCTTTATAGATCCTGTCTATTGTATATTTTGGGATTTTTCTTTAATTTGATCTTATTTCATTAATAATAACACATAACATTCGTTTCTATTGTACATTTGGTTTTTACTCTTTTTTTTAAATGTATTGTGCTGTTCTTATCCTAACGTTTGAGATTGATGTTTAGCTTGCTAATTTTCAGCCTTTTTTTTCTTTTCCCACATTTGTATTTAACGCTTCCTACTTCCTCTGTGAGATTGTTGTGAAGCTTATGTAAGAGAATGTGTCGTGTGCCAAGATTATATCAGGCACACAAAAATTCTCAGTTTGTTGACTATTAATGTTTATGCTGGTTTTGATTATCATTATTAATGAGATAATTATCATTATTTTCTCCCTTACAAACAGAGAAAGATTCAGGAGAAGAAAACTGGATCAATTATCTGTTAGTTTTCTATTGATGCCAGAACAAATGATTACAAACTTAGTGGTTTAAAGCAATACAGGGACTTCCTCTGTGGTCCAGTGGCTAAAACTCTGCACTCCCAATGCAGGGGGCCTGGGTTCGATTCCTGGTCAGGGAACTAGATCCTACACGCAGCAACTAAAGATCCCACATGCTGCAAGAAAGCTGAAGATCCCACGTGTAAGACCTGGTGCTACCGAAAATAAAAAAATAAATACTTAAAAAGAAAGAAGCCAATTTCAAGAGGTAAATTTAATAGTTAAATAAAATACAGATTTATTATCTGACAGATATGGAGATCAGAAATCTAAAATGGATCTTCCTGTGCTGAAATCAATGGATCTCACTGGGCTAAATTCAAGCCTCCTTCTAGAGGTTCTAGAAAACAATCTGTTTCTTTGCATTTTCTAGTTTCTAGAGGCCACCTACATTCCTTAGCCTGGGGCCCCTTCCTTCTTCAAAACCAGCAACATAGCATCTTCAAACCTCTCCCTGACTTTGAAGGATCTTTGTGATCACGTTGAACTGATAATGCAGGATCATTTCCTTATTTTAACATCAGCTGATTAGCAGCTTTTATTCTATCTGCCACTATGTTTCCCCCATTCCATGTAATATAACGTATCCACAGGGACTAGGGACTGGGAAAGGGAGTCTTTGGCGGGGGTGTTATGCTGTCTCTCACAGATTAGTATTAGATTGTCCTGAAAATGAGTTTTCTCCTCTTTTATGTGAAGATAGGTGCTACTCAAGCTGTCCAGGGCTCCACAGCGCGAAGAAGCAAGCTGCTTCTATCTTGTTGCCCCATCATCAACATGTGGCTTCCTCTTCATGGTCCAAGATGATTTCTTGAACTCCATCTTTGCATCCTTACTCCAGACAACAGATGAAGAATAAGAGGGAGGGAAGAAGAGAATGTTCCATTCTTTAAGAGCTCTTTCTAGAAGTGACACATGATACACCTGTCTCCACCTTACTGTCAGAACTTAGTTATAGGTGAACATATGATGCCATGAGAAGCTGAGTCGTGGACTTCTCTGGTGGTCCAGTGTAGAAGAATCCACCTGTCATTGCAGGGAACACTGGATTGATCACTGGTTTGGTCCAGGAAGATTCCATGTGCTATGAAGCAATTAAGCCCACATACCACAACTACTGAGTCTGCCTGCCCTAGAGCCCAAGCTCTGCAATGAGAGAAGCCACCGCAATGAGAAGCCTGTGCACTGAAACTAGAGAGTAACCCCTGCTCACTGCAACCAGAGAAAGCCCATGTGTAGCTATGAAGACCCAACACAGCCAAAAATTAGTTAATTAAAAATTTTAAAAAGATTCGTCATATGCCTGGTGGAAAGTCAAGTTTCCTGTTCCTGAAGGAAGATTAGATATTGATGTGTTAGATACTGATTAGATATTGAGGTACTGTCACATTGCTTGGGTAAGAGGCAGGTTGAGGGATGAGAGACAGTCACATAGGACACAAATCTCCAGGGAGGAAAAGGGAATTCAGCATTTACNTGGTGGAAAGTCAAGTTTCCTGTTCCTGAAGGAAGATTAGATATTGATGTGTTAGATACTGATTAGATATTGAGGTACTGTCACATTGCTTGGGTAAGAGGCAGGTTGAGGGATGAGAGACAGTCACATAGGACACAAATCTCCAGGGAGGAAAAGGGAATTCAGCCTTTACCCCACCTGGGTACGGTAGAGGGAATTTTGACTGTGGTAGGCTGATCAGTATCAGTATCAGTTCAGTCAGTCAGTCTCATCCGACTCTTTGTGACCCCATGAACTGCAGCATGCCAGGCTTCTCTGTCCATCACCAACTCCCGGAGTTTACTCAAACTCATGTCCATCGAGTCAGTGATGCCATCGGACCATCTCATCCTCGGTTGTCCCCTTTTCCTCCTGCCTTCAATATTTCCCAACATCAGGGTCTTTCCCAGCATCAGGGTCCCACCTGTGTACAGTAGAGGGAATTCTGACCGTGGTAGGCTGATAACGGCCTCCAAGGATATCCAGGTCCTCATCCTCGAACCCATGAATGTGACCTTTACTTGGCAAAAGGAACTACACATGTAATCGAATTAAGGATCTTGAGATGAGGAGATTGTCCTGGATTATCTGTATGCCTGCTAAATCAGAGACTGGAGTGATGTTCTTTGAAGATAGGTAAGGGGCCACAAGCTCAGGAATATAGGTGGCCACAAGAAGTTGAAATAGGCAAGGAATCAAATTTTTCCCAGAATTCTCCCTAAGGAGTCAGCCCTATTGACACCTTGATTTTGGCCCTCTAAGACTCGTTCCGGAGACTTTCATGGTGGCCCAGTGGTTGAGAATTCCCCTTGCAATGCAGGGGACGTGGACTCAATCCCTGGTCCAGGAACTAAGATACGACATGCTGTGGAGCAACTAAGCTCACACACCACAATTACTGAGCCCCAGTGCTGCAACTAGAGCGTCCATGCGCTGCAGCAGAAGGTCCCACATGACGCAACGAAGATCTGTGTGCTGTAACTAAGACCTGATGCAGCCAATAAGCAAAACATTTTTAAAAGGCTCATTTTTATGCAAATGACCAATAAGCACATGTAAAGATGGCCACTAATCATTAGGGTAACGCAAATCCATTTGTTTTTTAAAGATTGATTTTACTTTGGCATATATATCATTACTTGGTTTATTTATTCATTGGTCAGTGAACACACTGTGAGATGGAGCCAGAAGAGTGCTCTGGGTAGGGGAGGGGCCTGACTTGACTCAGGTACTTACAGATTTCCTCTGGCTTCATGTGGGGATCAGACTAAGGGTCCACAGCAGGACTGGGGAGCACAGGGAAGAGGCTGCTGCCATGGTCCAGCTGAAAGAGCACGGACAGGAGCAGGGTGGGGCCAGTGAGGGAGTAAGCAAGGGCCCAGTGCAGCATATTCTTACAAGTAGCATCAACTGGACTTACTAACTGGATGTGGGAGATGGGAGAATGAGAGGAACCAATGATGATTCCAAGGTCTTTGGCTTGGGGATCTGGAAACATGGAGCTTCCATTTTCTAGGATAAGAAAGATTGCAGAAGAAACAGGTTTAGGGTAGGGAAGAGCAGGGTTTACATTTCTGGCATGATAAGTTTGAGAAGCCCATTAGATATCCAAATGCAGTTGTTCAGTAGTGAGTTTGATGCATATGCCTGGAGTTCAGGAGTGAGGTCTGGAAAGCTAGTTTGGGAGATGTATCAGTCAGCGTATGCTGTGTAATAAACAATCACAAAAATCTCAAAAACACAGTAACCATTGACTTAGCTCAGCTCTCTGCAGATGAGCTGGGGATGGCTCTGCTGACTTCTGGGGCTGGATGATTCCGATTGGGTTCAGTTGGGTGACTCTGATTCAAGCTGNGGGAGATGTATCAGTCAGCGTATGCTGTGTAATAAACAATCACAAAAATCTCAAAAACACAGTAACCATTGACTTAGCTCAGCTCTCTGCAGATGAGCTGGGGATGGCTCTGCTGACTTCTGGGGCTGGATGATTCCGATTGGGTTCAGTTGGGTGGCTCTGATTCAAGCTGAGGGTCTGGATGGCTCAGGTCTGAGGCCAGGCTAAAGGAGAGCAGCAAGCCAGAAGAGCTCTTCTCATTATCAGAGCAAAACCCCAGGAGATAACAGGAAACCCATGAGGCTTCTTGAGGAGTGGACTGAGAACAGGCACACTGTTGTATATCACTGCTTATATATATATATCATTGGCTTTAAAAAGTCACATGGCTGGGTCCAAAATCAAGGGACAGAGAAATAAACTCTGCCTTCAATGAGGCCATGGGAAGGGTGTAAATGCAGGAAAGGGGAAGAATATGTACCAAGAATTCAATCTGCCACAAGAGCCATGACTATAGCGATGGGACTGGGTTCTAAGCCATGAGAATAAATACATGCATCACAGATAGATGAGACAGAAGCACTGTGATGAGCCCTGAATGTTCCAGGGGATGGAAAATCAGAAAAGGAACTGAGAAGGAACCACCAGAGAGAGAAGGAAAACCGGGAAAGTGGGAACCAGAGAAGAATGTGTTTCACAGATCAGAGAATGAGCACCCATGTCAATTACTGCTGAAACATCAGGAAACATTGGTCTGAGTATCAACCATTGGGTTTGGGAATGGAAGGTGGATTATTGACCACTGGACCACGAGGGAAGTCCCTAGACAATTCTTTTGACAAACATTGCTGAAAACGGCATGTGATGGTCAGCTTTATATGTTAACTTGATTGCGCCATGGGGTGCCCAGACATTTGGCCAAATGTTGTTCAAAGTATGTCTGTGAGTGTGTTTCTGGGTTAGATTACATTTGAACTGGTAAAGTAAGTCAAGTATATTGCCCTCCCTACAGTGAGTGGACCTCATCTAATTAATGGCAGACCTGAATAGAAGGAAAAGGTTGAGTAAGAGAGAACTCCATTTGCTTGACTGCACTGAGCTGAGATTGTGCTCTTTTCTGGCTTTCAGACTCGAGATGAACACTGGCTCTTGCTGAGTCGCGAGCATCCTGGTTTGGGGACTGAAACTTACAGTATAGGTTCTCCTGGTTTTCAGGGCTTTTGGATTTAGCCTGGAACTACACATCAGCTCTCCTGGGTCTCCAGGTGGCCAATGGAAGACCCTGGGACTTAGCCTCCATAACGCATAAGCCAACTCCTTATAATATATGTGTGTGTATATATATAGGGCTTCTATGGTGGCTCAGCTATAAAGAATCTGTCTGCTGATGCAGGGGACATGGGTCTAATTCTGGGGTCAGAAAGATCCCGTGGAGATGGAAATGGCAACTCACTCCATTATTTTTGCCTGGGAAATCCCATGGAAAGAGGAGCCTGGTGGACTGCCGTCCATGGCATCACAAAAGAGTTGGACATGACTTAGTGACTAAACAGCTATATATATGTAGTCTATATCTGTATCCAGTTAGAGTTCTGTTTCTCTGAAGAATCCTGACTAATACTAGGAGGCAGAGAAATGTGGTAGCTGGAGTGGGTATATGACTGAGCTGCAATTTATTTTAATTTTTTAAATATTTATTTTATTTTTTTGGCTGTGCTAGTTCTTAGTTGAAGCACATGGAGTCTTCAGTCTTCATCTCAGCATGGGAGATCTTTAGCTGCAGCATCTGAGATCTAGTTCCCTGACCAGGGATCGAACTTGAACCCCCTACACTGGGAGCATGGCATTCCAGCCACTGGACCACCAGGGAAGTCTCTATTTTTATTATTTATTTATTTATTTTTTGACCACATTATAGCAAGTGGAATTTTAGTTCCCCAACCAGGGATCGAACCCATGCCCCCTGAAGTGGAAGCTCAAAGTCTTAACCACTGGACTGCCCAGGAAGTTCCAGTAAGTAAGCACATTTACAATATGTTAGAAGGAGATATTTGCTGGGGGGAGAGGTGGAAAGTCGAGCACTGGGACATCGGGACCACCAGGGCTTCTCTGGTGGCTCAGTTGATAAAGAATCTGCCTGCAATACAGGAGACCCTGATTTGATACCTGAGTTGGGAAGATCCCCCAGACCGGGACATGACAACCCACTCCAGTGTTCTTGCCTGGAGAATCCCCATGGACAGAGGAGCCTGGCAGGCTACAGGCCATGGGGTCACAAAGAGTCAGACACAACTGAGCAACTAAGCATAGTACTGAGGATTGCAAATTTTGTAAACTATTTACTATCTGGCTATGTCGGGTCTTAGTTTTGGCCCACAGGATCTTTCGTTGTGCATGAGCTCTCTAGTTGCGACTCAAAGACTCAGTAGTTCTATCACACAGGGTCTGAGATATGTCAGATCTTAGTTCCCCAAACAGGGATTGAACCCACATCCCCTGCACTGCAAAGCAGATTGTTAATCACTGAACCACCAGGGAAGTCCTAGGATTTGTTATTTTTAATGGGTTGTTGGTGTGGGGTTAAAGGGAAGTCTGCTAGGGGGCTTCTGGGAAAAGTTTTCCTTAGTGATAAGCAGGACACATGGATATTCTTTCCTCTTTCTGCCCAAAAGATTTAATGTCTGGAACTGTGGTAGCCACCTTATGACCTGAGATGATCAAACCTGAGGATGCCGCTGAAATGCAAGGCTGAAAGATGGGAAGAATTTGAATTATTAATAACATTAGTGTGATTTTCTGAATTAGCCAACTCCTGATCTATCTTACCATCAGGTTTCTTGATGTATGAAATTACAAAGTCCTGATTGTTTAAGCAAGTTGAATTGAAGTTTTCTGTTATTTAAGGGGGAAAAAATCCCTGTAAACATATTTGCATTTCATACACAGTAGGATTGTTCCATTTGTTCTCCAACCACATGTGATGTGACAATATTCCATTTAAAAAACCTATAAGTGCTGAAGAAGTTAACAGGCAATCACCAAGCTCCCAGCAATGGGAGAAACCACCCTCTTCTAGCTGTCAGTGGTGTTCAGAACCATGGAGAGTGGACACTGATCCTGCCTTCTCAGCCCTGTGGACTAGCTCTTCTTATGGGAGTTTGCACCAGTCAATCCCTTTCTAAGGACCATTATTCAGAAGATGGCAAGGGAATTTTTAGGGACAGAGTCTTTGTTGCTGTTGGCTTATCAGCTGGTCCAGTTTGGATCTGAACTCATAGAAATCTGGGCTGATTTCTATCCACAATAATAATGCTAATCTATCCTGTCTTTAAAGTCAGAGTTGGAGATAAGAACTTAAGATGTTTTATATTGCCTTATCATTCAAAATATCTTCTTTCCAGGGACTTCCCTGGTGGCCCAATGATTAAGAACCCACCTACCAATGCAGCAGATGTGGTTTTGGTCTCTGGTCTGGGAACTAAGATCCCACAGGCTGTGTGGCAGCTAAGCCTGCGCTCTGCAAAAGAAGAGCCCCTGCACCATAACTAAGGCCAGACACAGTCGAAAGTAAATAAATATACCTTCTCACCTTCCAAAGAGACAATCCATTTCTGTGGGAAACTATTCATCTCTACCCTATTGATCTCAGGCATGGCTGTGTCACTTGTTTGGGCCAATGAAATGGGGAGATGGAAGTGAAGTGATCTGTATCATTTCTGAGCAGAAGTTCTAAGAGCCAGTGTCTAGTCCATTGTGTACTCTTGTCTCTCTACTCTCTTAAACCATCAAAGTCCAAGATAGAACTGCACCTTCATCTTGGATCCCAGTGAGGAGCTGAGAGTCAACCTACTCAAGATGGTTGGGTTGCATGAGTAAGCAATAAACCTTTGTTGTTATAAGCCTCTGGTGTGAAGGTCATTTGTTACTGAAGCATAACCCAGCTTAAGGAGACTGATGCAAAAGTAGTCAATGAGAATATAGTTGGTAAATCCATGAGGATTTGTGAAATGACCCCAAAGAGGGTGTAGAGAAGAGAAATGAGAATCTAGGACAGGCCCCTGAGACACTCCAGTATTCAAGAGGTAGGAAGAAGAAAGAGAATGAGAAAATGTGACTAAGAAAAAGCAGACAGACATGGAAGGAAGACAAGGAGAGCATGGCATTGCGAAGGTCAGAGTAGGAGAGAGTCACAAGAAGGAGTTACTGAGGAATGGGTTAGCTGCTGCTGAGAAGTCTTCTAGGGTGAAACTGGAGAAGCAATGCAGGATTTAGCTGTAAGGAGACTGCTCTTGGGGAGTGCAGATCTGGGAACAGAAGCCAACGGTAGGGGTTACGGAGACTTGGAGTCGAGAAGGAAGTGGAGCCAGTAAAGGGAGATGGAGAAACAGTTGCAGAAAAGAGGACAGATTAAGAAAGGGATTTAATAAAAGAGGAGACTACCGATGGGTGGGTACTTGTAGAAAGGAAGTTTTGGGAAATGGAGGCTAAGAGAAGGATAATTTATGGAGGAAGGACATAAGAGGGACCAGGGTCAGGCACTGGTCCAAGTTAGGAAGAAAAGCGGCTCACGGATCTTGAGGGGGAAGCAAGAGGAGGGTGCGGACAGGTAGGGTGTGGTATAGGTGATGTGGAATTTTTACCTGGTAGCTTCTGTGAGGAAGAGAGCAAAGCAATCTGTTGGAGAGAGAGAAAAGACATGACGGAACTACTGGTAAGAAGAAGCAGAGAAGACTTGAAGGAGTTAGAGTGAAATTTTCGAGAAACAGAGGTTTGAAGGAATAGTAATGCCATAGAGACTGGGGTAGGCAGAAGAGCCTGTTTACCTGGATTGTAGCTCCAGGTTATTCATCTTCCTGCCCCACTTCCATGGATACTGATTATGAGGACTCTTTGCAGCTTTGTATCAGTGACAGTCTTGGGTACGGTGGAGGCATAACAGTCCTATGCAGCCAGAATTCGTCAGCTCTGTGGGAAACCTGCCTTTCATTTCTGTGTGTATTAAGGATGCTTTTGGCTGCAAGTAACAGTAAGCTTTGGGCTTACCTGGTGGCTCAACAATAAAGAATTCTCCTGCAATGCAGGAGACACAGGAGCTGTGGGTTCAGTCCCAGGGCTGGGAAGATCCCCTGGAGGAGGGCATGGCAACCTACTCCAGTATTCTTGACTGGAGAATCCTATGGATGGAGGAGCCTGGTGGGCTATAGTCCATGGGGTCACAGAGTCAGACATGACTGAAGTGACAGCAGAGCAGAGCACACAGTAAGCTTTAACTCGACTGGCTTAAAGAAGAGTTTGAACTTGTTATCTTACACAAAGTAAAGTAATACATACAGACACAAAAGTCCTCAGCAAAATGTTGGCACATAGAATTCAGCAGTACATCAAAAGAATTACACCCTACCACCTAAGGGATTCATTCCAAGGATACGAGATTGGTTCAACATTTGAAAACCAATCAATACAATTCACCAAGACAGGCTAAAAAAAAAAAAAAATCACATGATCATATCAATGAAGAAAAAACATTTACCAAACACAAACATTCATTTATGAGTTTTGAAAACTCTTAGAAAAAATAGGAATGAAAAGGAACTTCCTCAACTTGGAAAAAAAAGCATCTTGGGACTTCCCCTGGTGGCCTGGTGTAAGACTGCATGCTCCCAATGCTGGGAGCCAGGGTTTGATCCCTGGTCAAGAAACTAGATCCCACATGCAGCAATTAAGACCTGGCACAGCCAAATCAATATATAAATTTTTAAAAAAGAAAGAAGGAAAAGAAAAGAGCATCTACAAAAAAAAGAAAAATTCTACGGCTGACATTTACACTCAGTGGTGAAACTGAACGCTTTCCCCCTAATATCAGGAAGAAGGCAAATACGTTCTCTCTCACCCTTCTTACTCAACGTAGTAGTGCAGTCCTATCCATTCCAATAAGGCAAGAAAAGGAAATGAAAGACACATAGATCAGAAACAAAAATTATTTGTAGCCAACACAGTTGTCTACACAGAACAATGCTCACAGTGGAACTAAATAGTTTTTGATGATAACTTCCTCTGTGATAATTCTCCCAGCAAATCTCCCATCTGACAAGCCATCCCATGTTCAGAACCACAGGTAGTTGGGGTGAATGAACCATAAACACAATTTTAACACATATCCTTAGACATACTCACAGATACAGACTATAGGTCCAGGATAAAGATATTGTCCCACTGATCTGACCCAGACTCAGCCACCTCTAGGCATCTTCTTTATTAATGTCATGACAGCTTGTGGTGCAATAAAATCTTCCCTTTTTGTGATTCTTGCACACCTTGCTCATTCATTCTTTTATATTCTCTTTTTAAATATTATTTACTTCTTTATTTTTGGCTGCACTGGTCTTTATTGTGCTTGCAGGATTTCTCTAGTTGCAGAAAACAGGGGCTACTCTTTGCTTCAGTGCACGGGCTTCTCATTGCAGTGGTCTCTCTGTGTCTAAGCACAGGCCCTGCATGCGTGTACTTCAGCAGTTGCACCTCAAGGGCCTACAGCATGTGAGCTGTAGAGTGCTACCTCAGTAGCTGCTCCCACAGGCTTAGCTGCTCCATGGCACGTGGAATTCTCCCCAGCCAGGAACTGAGCCACACTCCCTGCACTAGCAGGCAGATGCTTTCCCACTGTGCCTTTCACCAGGCAAGCCTCTGTTCTTTCATATTCTCTTCAGTTCTCTCTTCCCATTCCCCCTGCCACATTTGCAGACACGTATTCAGACACATACAAACAAAGTCAATGTCATGAACAAATAGTTTATTTTCACACATTGTATAAAAAGTACAAGAATAAATATAATTTAGGGGCTTCATAAAAATATAAGAATCTAGAACCAATAATCCAGTGGAGGTAGTTAGTGCATAAAAAATATCTAAAAAGTGGGACAGGTTGCAGGCGGGTCTCAGGGTCAGACACACTGGTCTCCACTGGCAACACATTTCAGGTCCCGGGTGAGGAGGCGGAGGAGGTTGAACATCACAGAGGCTTTGAGGCAGTCCTGGGACTCCTGAGGGAAGAGGGGGACGGNCTCCATGGTGCAGCTTTTAGCCTGTGCAGCCGGGCAATCCCAGCTGATGTAGGAAAAGTGAAAACACAGCTACAGGCTAACACTGGAAAGCCCAGAGCAGGGCGGAGCCAGTGAGCCAGGTGAGCAACTGAGCGAAAGAGAAACTGACATTGATTGGTGCTCACTTCCAAGGAAGTGAGTAATGAAGACAAAATCAGGACTGGAGTAGCTTCAGCCCCACAAGGGTGGGTCTCCTGCAACCAGTCTTGATTTAGGACTGGGTGGGGAGGGGACAGAGGGATTTTCTTTTTTGCAGATGCCCCACTGCAGGGAATAGAAGGAAAAGGCACTTGTAGAAAGTGTTACCTTGAACAACATGGACCTTCCAAGAGGGAGGCTGGTCAGAGGATGAGAGAAGATCCAGGGGTGCTGTTGAGGGTGGGGAGGGGGGTCAGAAAGGCAAAAATACTCTAGAACTAAGAGAGGAGACCAGCTCCTCCCCACCTATGGATAGTGACAGAATGGGGGAGGCGTGGAGTCTGCACTAACCTGTTTTCTGATTGTCAGGCACAGAGGGACCCAGGAATAGGAGGATCTGCTATGAAATTGGGGTGTGAGTAAGACTTCAGAGAAATCAGATGGGTTTAAGAAAAATGCCTTCATTCACTAAGTAATTATTTACTTCCCACTTTGGGTCAGATTCTTTTTAAGGTGCCAAGAAAACAGGATTGAAAAAAATGAAAGACATAAAATAATCCTTCATGGAACCATTTACAAGAAAAAGGTACCAGAGAGTATGAGATGGGGGGGGGGGGTTAGGCATGTGGGATGTATTATGTTAGATAACATCAGATAATGGAAAATGAAAGAAATGAGCCAGGGTTGAGAGTAGAATGGGGAAAAAAAAGTTGCATTAAATAAGGTAATGAAATGACACTTGAGGTCAGACCTAAAGGAAGTGAGGGAGGCAGCTCTGTGGAGATCTGAGAGGGAGCCTTCTAAGAAAAGGGAACAGTCAGTGCAAAAGGAAAAGAGAGAGAACCTCCTCCTTTTGTGAGCCAGTCTATGTCTCTGCTGCAGTGTGGACTTGCTCGTGATAGCACCAAAGACATCCATGCTTACCTACATTTCAAATACAGGAGAAATTGAAGGGACTCGGAGAGGTTAAGAAAGTTGTTCAAGGTCACACAGCAAATAACTAGTGAGGGCAGGATGTGAACTGAGTTTTGTCTACAGCAGACAAGTAACTACTGCACTCAACAGCTCCAGTGTGGCTACATCTGGACTTGGAATGGACTTCTCCAACAGAAAGTGTGGAGTCCTGCAGAGGGTGGACCACAGTCCTCATCTGGGAATATCTATGAGCTCCAATGCAAATCATGTTTTCAAAGCAACCGCAAGGATGTGCCTTGGGCACCTACAAGTGTTCTGGTCTGATTCTGTCAATTGCACGCACCTTATATCAAGGGAAAAGATGGGGGTCAGGTTCGCTTTTAGGGCTTCCCTGGTGACNGTGGACCACAGTCCTCATCTGGGAATATCTATGAGCTCCAATGCAAATCATGTTTTCAAAGCAACCGCAAGGATGTGCCTTGGGCACCTACAAGTGTTCTGGTCTGATTCTGTCAATTGCACGCACCTTATATCAAGGGAAAAGATGGGGGTCAGGTTCGCTTTTAGGGCTTCCCTGGTGACTCAGAGGGTAAAGCGTCTGCCTGTAATGCAGGAGACCTGGGTTTGATCCCTGGGTCAGGAAGATCCCCTGGAGAAGGCAATGGCATCCCACTCCAGTACTCTTGCCTGGAAAATCCCATGGATGGAGGAGCCTGGTAGGCTGCAGTCCATGAGGTTGCGAAGAGTCGGACACGACTGAGCAGCTTCACTTTGACTTTTCACTTTCATGCATTGGAGAAGGAAATGGCAACCCACTCCAGTGTTCTTGCTTGGAGAATCCCAAGGAGGTGGGACCCTGGTGGGCTGCCATCTGTGGGGTCGCACAGAGTCAGACATGACTAGGGTGACTTAGCAGCAGCAGCAAGAGCATATCAGGGGGAAAGATATCCCTACAACAATGAATCATGAAAATTGACTGTTTATCTGAAAATTCCTAAATACTGTTTCTCTTAGAAAGGAAGTTCAGGGGAGTAGTTAGGAGCATTGGAGCTGGAGGAAAATATTCTGGGTTCAAACCTGGTTCTGATCACTACCTATGTGATCCTGGGAAACAGTCTTTGCACTTGGCTACAATGGTTGCCATCCACAGATCAGGACAAATGAAAGAAGTACAGTTTCTGTGCATGTATGTGTGTGTTGATTTAATGGAGACCAGTTATTAAGGCCATTCTGTGACTTCAGCTGGAAACTTCAGAAACATTATCTCAATGTATATTACTCAGTGCAATGGAAGTGTAATAATGTCATGGCATTATTGATGAAAAAACTGAGGCTCAAAGAGAAGCAATTTGTCCAGACACACAGCTATGAAGCGTATGTGGAACAGACACTTCTGTGCAGGGACAGAACCGAAACTCAAGTCCCCTGATTTCCCTGTCTCAGCATTTTGTGATCAACAGCCCCCTTCGCAATGATCACAGGAGAAATGACCAACAGAAATGCAAAAAAAATTTAATAATTGACAATAAATTGACGACAGAAGACAGAATAGCAAACATACACAGAAACTTCATTAATACAAAACACACAAGTTACAGAATTAAAAAAAAAAAAAAAAAAAACTGCTTCTCAGGACTTTTGGCCCCTTCACTACCCAGTCCCTCAGGGGTGGCCTCCCCAGGGAGGAACTCCAAGAGTCACAGATTCATGGACTCTCAAGGTGACCACTGAAGGTTCAAAGCTGGGATTGGAACCTCTCATGGGATGGGGTTCCGGTAACTACAGAAGTAGAAACCGGTCCATGGTCCGTGGTGGTGGTCAGCGACCAAGGCAGACACGGACTCCAGTCTTTTCCTGGGAAGTTCTTAGGGCAATGCATCCCCACGGAATACCGCTGGTTCCCGGGGACTCTTCCTGGTCTTTGGGGAAAGGGCGCCTCAGGCACCAGCGCATACGGGTGGAGGCTGAGAGACCCCCTGGTTCAGTGAGACCACGGAGGAGGACGGCGCCTGCAGCCAGGCGCTCTGAGCGCTCCGGGTCCAGAAGGAGCGGCGGCGGCATCACAGACAAGGCCCCGCGTGTGCCACCAGCCGCAGGTCCCACGCGAGCAGGCGCAGGAGGTGGAAGATGACGGTGGCTTCGTGGCACCGAGGCGAGTCCTGCAGCCCGGGAAGGAGGCAGGGCGAGGCTGAGTCAGGACTCTGCTTCCCGTGACACCCCTACTCCGGACCCTTAGGGCTGCAAGCCCGGCCCCCGCCCCGTCTCCACCTCCCGCGGTCCTCCCTGCGGTCCAGCCGCGCTCGCGCCGGCTCCACTCACAGCTCGGCAAGTCTTGGGACGCCTCCCGGACCGCCGCGGGGACCTGCTCCAGGAGCCTGGCCGGGCCAGCTCGAGCTGGAGCGGGGAAGGAGGTCAGCGAAGGCGGTGGAGACCTGAGCCTCCCGTCCCCTCCCCGGTGACTCGGGCCCTCTCCTTTTCCGGCCGCAGAGCAAAGCCGGGAGGATGCGATTCGTGTCCATGTCCGTTTCCAGGCTCAGTGGGACAGCTTCGCAGTGCAGGTCGTGGCCCTGAGACCAGGGGCGCAGAGAGAGCCGGGAGCGGCGCGGGGCCCGCCGCCGAGCACTCATGCAAGCTGCCACGTCCCGCCCCGCGGCCGCCAGCAGCTCCAGGGTCTGCTCGACGCCGGGGAAGAGCTCGGGGCTCGGCAGGCTGCTCAGCACGACCTGGGCGTCCTCGAAGTCTCGGGCCACCCGGTGGAACATCGCACAAGACTGCGGGGACCAGGCTGGAGTTAGACGGGGCGGCGCCGGAGCCGTCCCCCACCACACACAACCCCGCCCACCTCGGGCCTCAAGGACGGCGGGGGAGGGTTCCTCTTCCCGCGGATCGAGCAGTTTTGGGGCCCCCAGCTCAGGGTCTCTTCTTCCTGCAGGACAAGAGCTGGGGTGACGCAGGGCCTCCTGGCCAGGGCCCCTGGAGCATTGGGACGTCGAGGATTCCTGGACGTGGATCAGGACTGGTCGGGACGGTGGTGTTTTTCGTGTCTCGAACCAGGCTGCGCTCTGATAAGTGTGAGGAGCTGTAATGCTCCCGCCTTCCCGGTTTGGAGCCGGCGCCTCAACGTGAGCTAAGTCCGTCTGGAGGGGGTGCCCCTCTGTGACCCTTACCAAGGCCGTATGTGAGCTGACCACAGGACACCAGGGAAGACGTCAGAGTCACAGTTGTGGACCCTGAAATCAGAGGTGTGCCTGCTGGACGCTAGACATGACATGACGCTGTCTCTGAGCCTGGAGGGCCCAGGGCCGGAGGGTCCGTGTGGGGACAAGGGCCTCTGAGCATCACTCACATAGTGCCTCAGTGCCTTGACAGCCAGCAGCGCCCGGGGGTCCAAGGAGCGATAAAGTGAGAGGAGGCAGTGCCGAGCTCACCAAAACCCATGGCCCCACGGCCGCTGTGGCTGCGCCACTCCGCCCCATCTCTGCTCCTGCTGGAGGCAACAGATGTCAGGGAGCCCAAAGAGAAGGCCCTGAGTCCAAGCCCCTGCCTCTGGTTAGACTGTCACTCACAGCGTGGACGCTGAACACACCCAAGGGAAGAGGCAAGGGGGCCCTGACGCCCCTCCTCCCCTAGCCTCTCTCCCCTCACTCCTCACCTGCACTGTGGCTTGGGTGCCTGGCACTGCAGCAGGGCCTGTCTTCCACTGGCCTCTGAGTGGTGTCCAGTGTGGTGCCCACCTGGGTGGGCGGTGCCTGCACCCTCCTTGGTGGCTTTTAAGTGTTTCAACTGGGACCAGTGAGCAACTGGGCTTCCCCGGTGCAGGGTAAGCTTTCTGAACGTCAGTGCTGGCCAGTGGCCAGTGTGTGTGGACTTTACCCACCTTGGGCCAGTGCCAGCGATGACTCTGCCTGACCCTTGCTCCCGAGCCAATTGCTACTGTTTGCTTTCTGGACTCTGTATTTTCTGTGTGTTGATCTTTCTTTTGCTCTCTAGTGATGAACTAAAAACACACCATTGCCTTCAACTGGAAGCGGCAAGCTTGGCAGAGGTACGGATGCAAGTGCCTGCCCTCCAGGAGCTCACACTAGGGTTTCTAATGCTTGCTCTTTCATCACGCTCTTTTGTCATTACATCCTCTCTTCTCTCTCTGTCTTTTTCTTTCTCTTTCCTTGCACAAATATCCCTCCCTTCTGTTTTTCAGCCTTTTGCCTCTGCTGCTGCTGCTGCTGCTGCTGCTGCTGCTAAGTCACATCAGTCGTGTCCGACTCTGTGTGACCCCAGAGACGGCAGCCAACCAGGGATTCTCCAGGCAAGAACACTGGAGTAGGTTGCCATTTCCTTCTCCAATGCATGAAAGTGAAAAGTGAAAGTAAGGTCGCTCAGTCATGTCTGACTCTTAGTGACCCCATGGACTGCAGCCCACCAGGCTCCTCCGTCCATGGGATTTTCCAGGCAAGAGTACTGGAGTGGGGTGCCATTCCTCATCTGGGTCTTAGAAAAATTCTGTCTTCCCTAGAGTATTATTTCGTGTGTGTGCATGTTAAGTTGCTTCACTCGTGTCTGACTGTGATTCCATGGACTGTAGTCCGCCTGGTTCCTCTGTCCATGGGATTCTTCATTCAGGAAGTGGTCAGCATGTATCAGCTATAATTATTGTTAACAATGGTTGAGAAAAACATGTCTGCAATTCCAATTTTCAACAGCAAATGAACAATAGTTTTATAATTAGTAAATGAATAAATATAATTTAATAACACTCTATTAAATGATATGTAGTCCTTTACCAATTACCAATTAACAGGCTTAGTTGCTCCACAGTATGTAGGATCTTCCCAGGCCAGGGATTGAACCCATGTGTCCTGCACTGGGAGACAGATTCTTTACCACTGAACCACCAGGGAAGCTTCGCATGTTTCGACCAACCCTGTTTTCCAGAGGGGGTGTACCATTTTGCATTTACACCAGCAATGAGTGATCAATTTCCTGTATCCTCACTAGCATTTGATGTTATCACTACTTTTTTTAGGCATTCCGATAGCCATATAATGGTATCTCATTGTGGTTTTAATTCGTGTCTCTCTAATGATGTGTGAGTTTGAGTGAACTCTAAGAGTTGATGATAGACAGGGAGGCCTGGCGTGCTATAATTCATGGGGTCGCAAAGAGTTGGACATGACTGAGCGACTGAACTGAGCTGAATGGCTAATAATGTCCCACATCTTTTCATATACTTATTTCCCAAACTTTCACTCTTTAGTGAAGTGTCTCTTAATGTCTTCTTTTGCCCATTTTCCAAGTGGATTGTTTCATTTTTCTACTGTTGAGTTTTGAGAGTTCTCTATCTATTCAAGATACTAGTCCTTCATCAGATGGGTGGTTTGCAGGTATTTTCTCCCAGTCTTTAGCTCATCTATCTTCCTTTTTAATTAATTAATTATTTTTGGTTGTACTGGGTCTTCACTGCTTCATGAGGGCTCTCTGGTTGCAGTGCTCTGGTTTCTCATTGCGGTGGCTTGTTGTGGAGCACAGGCTCAGGCCATGGGCTTTAGCAGTTGCAGCACTTGGGCTCAGTAGTTGTGGCTCACTGGATCTAAAGCATGGGCTCAGTAGTTGTGGAGCACAGGCTTAGTTGCTCCCAGGCATGTGGGATCTTCCTGGATCCAGGATCGATCCCATGTCCCCTGGGTTGGCAGGTGGATTCTTATCCACTGTACCACGAGAGAATCCCTGTCTTCTTAACATGGTCTTTCACAGAGCAAAAATTTTTGATCAAGTCCAGTTGATCAATTTCCCTTTTATGGATTAATCCCTTTGTCCACCTCTAGACCTTGAAGATGGTCTTCCTAAATTTTTCTAACTTTTCTAGCTTTATGTTTTACATTTAAGTCAGTGCTCCATATTGAGTTAATTTTTATTTTCATGTGACTTTTAGATCAACGTTCATTGTTTGACCTATGGATGTCCAATTACTCCAGCATTGTTTATTTAGTTAATTAGTTTACTTATTCTTAGCTGGGTCTGGTCTTCATTACTTCATGGACTTTCTTTAGTTGCAGCAAGTGAGATCTACTCTTCATTTCAGTGCAAGAGTTTCTTATAGTGGTGGCTTTTCTTGCTGCGGACCAGGGGCTCTAGGGTGCTTCAGTGGGGGCTTCAATAGTTGCAGTTCCTGGGCTCCAGAGCACAGGCTCAATAGTTGTGCACAGGCTTAGTTGGCTTGGGCCATGTGGACTCTTCCCAGGCCAGGGGTTGAACCAGGGGGCTCCTGCATTGGCAGGCAGAGTCTTCACCACTAAGCCACTAAGGAAGCCCAGCATTGTTTTTGAAAGGGCTTTTTTCCCCAGTGAATTGCTGTTGCATGTATGAGTATTTCTAAACACAAGGAGTGTCATAACATGTGCACTGTTCTCAACAATTTCCTTTTTTCACTCTATGTTTTGAAGACTTTTCCGTGTCAGTACACATAGATCCACTTCATTCTATTTAAAGTCCAGCTTAACCTGGGGTTCATGAACCACCCCTACACTAGGATTCAGGGAAGGGTGAACTTGCATGGGAGAAAGTTACATCTCCTTCTTCACTAACCTCTAACTGAAATTTAGTATTTCTTTCCTTTATGAATATAAGCAACAAGCTACAATAATATTAGCAGAAGTTGTGACTTTGTCATAAAAGAAGACATGGATATTTCATAGCATTTGACAGATATGGCACGTGTCTTGCAATATCATTTACTCCTATTAGTACCTCAAAAGTAGATCGTTGTTAAACCTATTGCTCTATCTTGTACTTAGATCATTAATAAAGAGGCATCTGCTGGTGCTGCTAAGTCACTTCAGTCGTGTCTGACTCTGTGTGACCCCATAGACAGGAGCCCACCAGGCTCCCCTCATCCCTGTGATTCTCCAGGCAAGAACACTGGAGTGGGTTGCCATTTCCTTCTCCAGTGCATGAAAGTGAAAAGTCAAAGTGAAGTCACTCAGTTGTGTCTGACTCTTAGTGACCCCATGGACTGCAGCCTACCAGGTTCCTCCATCCATGGGATTTTCCAGGCAAGAGTATTGGAGCGGGGTGCCATTGCCTTCTCCAAATAAAGAGGCATGTGTATCACTTATTACAAAGTTACTCTAATGTTTTGGTAACTGTGTTTCAATGTAATCAGTTTTCTTAGTAGCCTTGTGTATTTAATTTTATGTCTTTAAAAACATGTATCTGGAAAAAAAAAAAAAACACATTTCTGAATCAATAAGCGATTACAGCAAGGTGGCAGGATATAAGGTTAATACACAAAGCCTGGGCTTCCCTGGTGGCTCAGAGGATAAAGCGTCTGCCTGCAATGCAGGAGACCTGGCTTCAATCCCTGGGTTGGGAAGATCCCCTGGAGAAGGAAATGGCAACCCACTCCAGTATTCTTGCCTGGAGAATCCCATGGACAGAGGAGCCTGGCGGGCTACAGTCTCCGGGGTCACAAAGAGTCGGACACAACTGAGTGACTTCACACACACAAAAGCCTATTGCTTTCAATGAACAACTTGAATTTTAAATTTAAATACCATTTACATTCAGCATCCCCCAAAATGAAATACTTAAGTATTAATACAAATCTAGCAAAATATAAACAAAATCTATATGAGAAACACTATAAAACTCTGATGAGAAAAGTAAAAGAACATCTAAAAATAGAACTCTTCTATGAATATGGATAAGAAGATTCGATACTGTCAAGATGTCAGTTCTTCTTAACTTAATCTATAGAGTCAATGCAATCCAAAGTTCCAGCAAGTTAATTTGTGGATATTGACAAAGTGAAAGTTAAACAGAAATTCAAAAGACCCAGAGTAGCTTTCACAGTATTAAAGGAGAAGAATAACGTTGGAGAACTGACACCCTGACGTTAAGACTTATAAAGCTACAATAATCAAGACTCTGTTATTAGTGAAAAGATAAATAAATCAATGTAACAGAAGAAAGTGTCCAGGAATAGACCCACGCAAATGCAGCCAATTGATTTTTGAGAAAGGACCAAAGGCAATTCAGTAAAGAAGGGATAGTCTTCCCACAAATGGTATTGAAAGAACTGCATAGGAATTCCTGGGTGGCCCAGTGTTTTAGACTCCGAGCTTCCACTGCAGGGGGCGAAGTTTCAACCCCTAGTCCGGGAACTAAATCCTGCATGTCTTAGGGTATGGCCAAAAATAAATATGAATAAATAAACCTAGATGCAGACTTTGCACATTTTCATGAAAATTAACTTAAAATATATCATAGACCTAAATGTAAAGTGCAGAACTGTAAAACTCCTATAAGGTAATATAGGAGAAACTCTAGGGGACCGTGGTGATGACTTTTTGTATACGCTGAAGGCACAAGACATGGAAGAAACAAAAACTGGTGATTTAGAAAAATTTTAAATTTCAGATGACAGACACCATTAGAAGAATGGAAAAGTTACTCCCTTTCTCTCCCCTGGTCTTAAGAAGCATGATTTTAACAAAAGACTGGAAAGAATATCAATGCCCACCCATGGGAGTCTGGGATTGGTTATTCAATAATCCCATTAGATTGGAAGCCTTACTAGTGGTACATGCAAATTGTCTTCCATCTGCTCCTCCAAGTTCATTCTTCCCACTTCCCAAACTTCCTCTGGGCCCCAGAAGCTGGCCTTGGCCTTCTGTTGAGTGCAGTCTATGGAAAGCCTAGTAATAGGGCCTGAGAGAGGGAAAGTAGAATCCAGTCAGTATATTTACTTCTCTTTCCTCCACCTGTGTGTATGACTCCTCTTCCCATGTCAGGTCACTCTTCCCTCCCCTGTCGGCTTTCTTCAGGCTTAGGGATGACAGACCCACACCGGCTGGGCCCCAAGACCTTGAACTCCTCCTCCTCCATTCCCTTCACCATCCAATCCCTTGGTAAACACTCCTGGTATTAAACCACTTCAAATTATCCTAAATTGATTAGGCCATCTTTCCTGCAGGGAACCTCACTGATACAGTATAATTAAAGATGTGCGGGAATGCAAATGAGAGATAATGGTAAGACACAAAAAGCAGACTACCAAACTGTATACAGACAAGCTCCAACTTGGCAGAAATTGTTCATAGAGGAAAAAAGAAAAAAAAAAAAATGGAGGATTAGCAACTAACTGCTAAAAAGATTACCTCCAAGAAGTGGGATTAAAGATGTTTTTAACTCTCCAAGTTGTATGTTTTTTTAATTGGCTGAATCTTTATAACGAATGTGTTACATCGATAATCAGAAAACATACACACAAGTCAATATATGTAACATTTCTACACATTGGAAAAATTGTTCCAGAGCTGGGGTGAGGTGAGACAGGGTGACGTGGGTGGTGAATTTACAGATTTTTTTTTTTTCTCCCTTATGCATGTCTCTATTTTTCAGGCATTATCCAATGGCCCTGCATTACTAATTTTATCAGGAAAAGTAGTAGGTTTTATTATTTATTTAATATTTTTATTTATTTATTTGGCTGCACCAGCGTCTTAGCTGTGGCATGTGAGACCTAGTTCCCTGACCAGGGATCGAACCCAGGCCCCCTGAATTGGGAGCCCAGAGTATTAGTCTCTGGACCTCCAGTGAGGTCCCTTCTTCAGTTGTAGCGAGTGAGGGCTACTCTCTAGTTCCGATGTGCAGGCTTCTCATTGCAATAGTCTCTTTTGTTGCGGAGCAAGGGCCCTAGGGCACTGGCTCAGCAGTTGCGGTGCGTGGCTCTGTTGTCCCTCAGCACGTGGGATCTTCCCAGACCAGGGATGGAACCCGTGTCCCCTGCATTGGCAGGCTATTCTTTACCACTGAGCCACCAGGGAAGTCCAGCAGATTTTATTTTTAAACCAAAACAGAGACTGACTGAAACACACAGAGACAGAGACACTTGAATGTTTGTGATGTTGACTAAAAAATAGTCACAGCCTAAAAGTTGAGTTACATTTTATTTGGTGGAAATTTTCAGGACTTAAGTCCAGGAGGCAGCATCTCAAGTGGTCCTGCGAGAACTACTCAGAGGAAGTAGGAGGGGGAGGGAGTCAAGTTACATTAAAATTTGCATCAAGGGGTAGGTAGTCTGAACATCATAAGTATTTTTGTAAATTAAAGAAAATCAGATACCACAAGTTAAGGAATTTAGCGCTTTTCCTTGTGTGCAAAGATGGAAGAGTCTGGACTCACTGAATTCATTCCTTTCACATGCATCTCCGCTATCTGGGGCCAGTATCCTGAGTTCCCCAGCGTTCACCATAGTGAGTGGTTACAGCTTGATGGCTGCCAGATGCTGTTCTTCTTCCTGGGCTCAGAAATTCACCTTTGGAGGGCCAGAATCACTGATGGCTGTGACATCCTTGTCTATTGATATGGCAGGAAATACTCCATTTCTCAGTGCCGCTGCTGCTGTCGCTTCAGTCGTGTCCAATTCTGTGTGACCCCAGAGACGGCAGCCCATCAGGCTTCCCCGTCCCTGGGATTCTCCAGGCAAGAACACTGGAGTGGGTTGCTGTTTCCTTCTCCTATGCATGAAAGTGAAAAGTGAAAGGGAAGTTGCTCAGTCGTGTCGACTCTTAGGGACCCCATGGACTGCAGCCCACCAGGCTCCTCCATCCATGGGATTTTCCAGGCAAGAGTACTGGAGTGGAGTGCCATCGCCTTCTCCGAGTGAGAAAAAGGAATAAGAAACAAATGAAGTTACTGACTAGACAAAAACAGAACCAAAGAGGTGGAGACAAAAGGGGAGACGAATAGAGAGGGAAGAAAGAGAAAGAGAATGAATGAGGACAGAAGAGGAAAGAGAGGAGGCACTCAGTCAGATAAGGGGTGGGCGTAGTTATGGCTTAGAGATCAAGCTTTGAAGCTGGTTTGAGGACAGGCTCAAATTCTGCCTCTGCCGATTATGAGCTGCGTATCTTGGAGAAGTTCCTTCGTCTTACAGTGCCACGGTTTTCCCATCTGCAAATTGGAGGTATAATAGAACAATTCTTGTAGTGTCATTTTTGGAACATTAAGTGAGATGAGTACATATCAATACCCTGGAACAGGGCCTAGTAACTGTGTAAGAGCTCATGGGCATTATAGAAAAGAGATAACAACACCCAGGGTGATGAAAGTGAAAGGATACAGAAAGAGACCGGAAGT
Source organism: Neotragus moschatus (assembly GCA_006410615.1). NCBI lineage: Eukaryota > Metazoa > Chordata > Mammalia > Artiodactyla > Bovidae > Neotragus > Neotragus moschatus. Next base: position 1,179,661 of record SJYA01002410.1, read on the forward strand.
GTTGGCAGTCAGCCGGGGTGGCATCATTGCTGGCCACTGTGGGTGAAAGTCCTCACATCCCTGCCTACAGCCCTCTGGGCTGATCAATGGCCAGCACTGACGTTGGGAAAGCTTACCCTGCACTGGGGAAGCCCAGTTGCTCACTGGTCCCAGTTGAAACACTTAAAAGCCACCATGGAGGGTGCAGGCACTGCCGACCCAGGTGGGCACCACTCTGGACACCACTCAGAGGCCAGTGGAAGACAGGCCCTGCTGCAGTGCCAGGCACCCAAGCCACAGTGCAGGTAAGGAGTGAGGGGAGAGAGGCTAAGGGAGGAGGGGCGTCAGGGCCCCCTTGCCTCTTCCCCTGGGTGTGATCAGCGTCCACGCTGTGAGTGACAGTCTAACCAGAAGCAGGGGCTTGGACTCAGGGCCTTCTCTTTGGGCTCCCTGACATCTGTAGCCTCCAGCAGGAGCAGAGATGGGGCAGAGTGGCCCAGCCGCAGTGGTCGTGGGATTGTGGGTCTTGGTGACTGTGGGTGCCGCTGCCGACCCCAACGTGACTGAGCCTCAGCGCTGCCTCCTCTCACACTATCGCTCCTTGGACCCCCGGGCGCTGCTGGCTGTCAAGGCGCTGAGGGACCACTATGTGAGTGACACGCAGAGGCCCCCGCTCCTCCGCCCCTGGCACCGCCGGGCTCAGATATGCCAGTCTTTGTCCCAAGGGGCCCTGGCGAACTGGAGTCTAGTAGGCGCATCCTAGTAGAATCTCAGAGTAGAGAACTGTGAGCCCCGACCCCTTCCCTGAGGCTCTGGTGGTCGGTCATACACGACCTTGAGGTACATCACAGATGGGGCGCCCACTCCAGGTGGCCTCGGCTCGACGTCGAGCCGCAGGCTCCGCAGACATAGCGCGCGTGCATTTCAGCTCACTCAACAGAGCGCAGCCTGGTTCGGGACACGAAAAACACCACCGTCCCGACCAGGACCAGTCCTGATCCACGACCAGGAATCCTCGACGTCCCAGTGCTCCAGGGGCCCTGGCCAGGAGGCCCTGCGTCACCCCAGCTCTTGTCCTGCAGGAAGAAGAGACCCTGAGCTGGGGGCCCCAAAACTGCTCGATCCGCCCAAAGAGGAACCCTCCCCCGCCGTCGGTGAGGCCCGAGGTGGGCGGGGTTGTGTGTGTGGTGGGGGGCGGCTCTGGCGCCGCCCCGTCTAACTCCAGCCTGGTCCCCGCAGTCTTGTGCGATGCTCCGCCGGGTGGCCCGCGACCTCGCCGACGCCCAGGTCGTGGTGAGCAGCCTGCCGAGCCCCGAGCTCTTCCCCGGCTTCGAGCAGACCCTGGAGCTGCTGGCGGCCGCAGGGCGGGACGTGGCGGCCTGCGTGAGTGCTCGGCGGCGGGCCCCGCGCCGCTTCCGGCTCGCTCTGTGCCCCTGGTCCCAGGGCCACGACCTGCACTGCGAAGCTGTCCCACTGAGCCTGGAAACGGGCACGGACACGAATCGCATCCTCCCGGCTTTGTTCTGCGGCCGGAAGGGAGAGGGCCCGAGTCACCGGGGAGGGGACGGGAGGCTCGGGTCTCCACCGCCTTCGCTGACCTCCTTCCCCGCTCCAGCTCGAGCTGGCCCGGCCAGGCTCCTGGAGCAGGTCCCCGCGGCGGTCCGGGAGGCGTCCCAAGACTCGCCGAGCTGTGAGTGGAGCCGGCGCGAGCGCAGCTGGACCCCAGGGAGGACCGCGGGAGGTGGNCCATCTAACTAGGCATTATGGAATCAGTTAAATCTTCTAATGTAATGTTTTATGAACAGACACTTGAAATATTCCCATTCTTATCAGACTCCATTCTGGCCTTTTTTAAAATCATTGTCCAGAGTGACTGACATATTTAACATACATTTCTTGGTCCCTCTTACTACATAAAGCTATGCTTTTTGAGAAAAAGAGATTTGTAATTAAAGGAAATTCTAAAGGATACCAGCAGCAACTTGGGAGGATGAGACATTTTTGGAGAAACAAGGTGCATCTTCCTGGAAATTTGGAGAAAATACTCTTATGCTAATGAACCAAAGATTTATTATGGAGTAAATTAAAATATGGGCTTTCCCAGGTGGCTCAGAGGTAAAGAATCTGCCTGCCAATGCAGGAGACACAAGATACTCCTTGAATCTTTGTGGATTAGAGCCTTAGGTCAGGAAGATCCCCTGGAGGAGGAAATGGCAACCCACTCCAGTATTCTTGCCTGGAAAACCCCATGGAAAAGGAGGTTACGGTCTACAGAGTCACAAGGAGTTGGACACAACTGAAGGGCCGAGCATACACGCAAATGCAATTACATGAGACTTCAGGNGTCAGGAAGATCCCCTGGAGGAGGAAATGGCAACCCACTCCAGTATTCTTGCCTGGAAAACCCCATGGAAAAGGAGGTTACGGTCTGCAGAGTCACAAGGAGTTGGACACAACTGAAGGGCCGAGCATACACGCAAATGCAATTACATGAGACTTCAGGAAACTTGCTATACACAGCAGAGCATTTCAAACTCTGGCTCTGGGTCCTGGGTCCTGCAAGTATGCATTTATTGCTTTATTCGGCTTTGCTTACTTTGGTGGAAAGTTATTTGTTGTGAAACAGTGAAAGAACACAGTAAATTAAATCTGATTGTCCTTTTATGTTATATTTTGAGAACATGTACCGTTTTAAAAGCTAGGTAGATTTAAATTTGTTTTACTGAATTTACAGCTATATCAAATCGATTTCTAAAAAATTAATGTAAAACAATCTGAGAGCCCTCCAGTGGTCAAAATAATATATGCAAATACTCATAGTTATTTACTCAATATGCCTCCCCTATCCTAAGAACTTAAGAACATTTCAGTCTTCCTTTCATAAAAATGCTTGCTTTGATTACTTTCTGATAGCACTATTATATCATATAAATTGTTTTTTTAAACACTATGGGAAAACAGATGTTTATCTAAATCGGTTAAATAAAAAAACAGAAAACAACAGTCCAAATTACCCATTTATCAATGAGAGATTTTGAGCAGTCACTAGAAATGAAGCATGTAGGGCAATCCCAAATTTTGTCCAGATACGAGTAATTTAATTTCTTCCCGTGCAGCCACTGAGAGAAATGTAGCTGGATAATAAAACCACTCAAGATAAAGAAAGAACCCAGTCAACACAAGCTGTGTCTGCCTTTAAGCACAGAGTTGTATTTTAGTGCGTATATTCCTAGACTTACAAAAGCATTGTGTGTTTGTGTATTCCTAAATTGTGATTCTGATGGCTTGCATAAGAAATGTGTTGGCTTCTCTTTTAGCACACACATATCTAACTAAGCCAGGCACAGTATTTCATGTGCTTCATCTCTTGATTACCAGTAATGGTTTGGCAGAAAGCCTGGAATAATGTTTCTGCCTTGAAAATTGACAAGCTCTAACATTTATCCAAATGCTGCAGTACTGATTGGTGGGGGGTTTTTGGTTTGTTTTAATTAAATTCCTATGTTACTTTATTAGAAAGTAGAGCTTGTTTTAAAAACTCCCACACACATTTAGACTTATACATTGGTGCTCCACATAGGATTTTTTTTTTCTCCTCTTTTGGCAAATCTGGAACTATATATCGCATTGGTGAAAAAGCTTGTTCAAGTTTATTTTGCTTACAGGAAACCCCGAATGAAGTTTTGAGCAATCCAGTACTTAATTGAGCTTCTCAGGTGGCACTAGTGGTAAAAAGCCCACCTGCCAATGCAGGAGATGTAAGAGAGGCAGGTTTGATCCCTGGGTCGGGAAGATCCCCTGGAGGAGGGCATGCCAACCCACTCCAGTATTCTTGCCTGGAGAAGCCCATGGACAGAGGAGCCTGGTGGGTGCACAAAGAGTCAGACATGACTGAAGCTACTTAGCATGCACGCAATATTTAATTATTACAGTCTGAAATCTTTATGCACCTTCCCCTCAAAGTGTTACCACTTAAGCTGTGTCCAACTCTTTGTGAACACATGGACTGTAGCCCACTAGGCTCCTCTATCCTTGGAATTCTCCAGGCAAGAATACTGGAGTGGGTAGCCATTCCTTTCTCCAGACCCTCAAAGACTTCCCTCAAAGGCCTCTGCCTTTGAGACATCAGGGTTAAAATGCTAAGAAAAATTTTTATGTTCTATAATTTCATTTCATAGTCAGAATTTTTTGCTTGTTTTCTAGTTTTAGGCAGAAAGTAAATGCTTGTTTTCCCTTTTGTATATTAATGTATGCAGACCTACCACATCAATATGCCTATGTTAAAAAAAAAAAAATAGTCAACTTTAGCTAGTATCTGTAAATGACCTTTAAGAAATTCAACCTCCGGCAAGAAATGTTATGGGCAATTCTCAGAAAGCACACTCTAGTGGAGTAAGTTATTGCCTAAGACAAAAGTAGGCATTTCTGGAAGCTACACAGTGTCTTTGAGGCCACTGGGGTACCATATAGGAGACTGAAGCAATAATTTACCCTGGTGCAATAAAAAATACAGTGTAACTTGCACACCAGGATCTTCTGCCCCATTAAGTTAAACATTTCCCTCATGTCACTTTTAAGGAGAGATTATCATACTATAAATCTAAATAACTTAGATTTATCTTCTGGTGTCTGGTAAATGGTTACACAGCGTATTTTTCAGCATTATACTTTGGGTGCCAGGCAATTTCAGAATGTAGATATAACTGACTTCATAATTTGGCGAATGAGGTAAAGCTAAAATTCTGCTGTGTGATTATTCACAGAGTTCTAAAGCAGGAACCCAGCAGTGCTGAGAAAAGATCTTCAGATCTTCCTGGAGTGAATTTTTAGAGGTGTTGCTGACATCATTATAGTTCCTGAATTTTATTAGAACCCCAGGGAAAAATATAAACAAAAATCCATCAGGAGAAATGTGTGCTAAGAATTTGTGCTGTCTACAACTTTGATTGAATCATTGTTATTTCTATGGAACCCAAAGAAGATATATTTCCCATATAATTTCGTTAAAAATGTATTGATTTATCTCAAACTCTTAAAATCAAGGGAGGAGAGGCAAATAAACGAAAAGCAGAATAAATTAGCAGAGTGGACAAGGTGATGAAAGGACACGAGCTCCCTGTCACACCTAAACACCCTGATGCTTGTAAGGGAACCTAATATCTTAGGATTTTCTTTGAATACAGTTGCTGGGGGTGTAAAATTTCGTGGAACAAATTGGTTCATTTTAAGTGGTCATAGTACTTAACTGAATATAACACACTTTACATAGAAAAAGATGGACATTTTGCTTTTCTTAGTCTATTATCCTTCTTCTTGCACAGAAAATTCCCCATAGACAGTAACCTTAGTAGAGCATCTTTTGAAACCCAACAGTCTCTTTTTCCTTCTTAAGTTTTAAACATTTTTAACTTAAAGGAGGTGAACCAAGAAAGAAAAAAATCAAGAAACAGATGTTGAAGATGAGTTCGCTTTCCACATGGCCTTCATAAAGAAAAGATAATTGAGTCTAATAAATTATTAATGTATGACCATATTCTAAAATGGAATAACAGGTTTAGAGTTTCTAATAAAAAGGGTATAATAGTGCAAATCCCCTTTGAGTTCTGGGTTCTGCTGAATATGGTCAGGCTCCATATAAGAGGCTATGTCACAATTTATATCCCGCCGCCACTGCTGCTGCTGCTGCTAAGTCGCTCCAGTCGTGTCTGACTCTGTGCGACCCTATGGACAGCAGGCCCCCAGGCTCCTCTGTCGATGGGATTCTCTAGGCATATTCTCTAGAATACTGGAGTGGGTTGCCATTTCCTCCTCCCTTATACCCCTCAGCAGAGTTAGACAATGTTATTGGATCCCCTATCAGTTTAAGATTTGATTTCTACTGGTGTTTAAAATCAACGTCATTTATCAAGAGAATACATAGTACCCAAAGGTAAAGATATTTTTTAAAGTCCTTAGAATTCTCAACTTTATGTGCTCAAAGTATTATATAAGCTATTATGTTATCACACTTTTAATTATTAATACACTGGAGTAGGGGTGATTTAATCCAGAATTTACCAAGTGAATTAAAGTATGTATTAAAAGTGATATACACAAATAATGTTGCTATACGTGCTTAGTGGTTTAGTTGCTAAGTCATATCTGACTCTTGTGACCCCATGAACTGTAGCCTACCACACTCCTCTGTCCATGGGATTTTCCAGGCAAGAATACTGGAATGAGTTGCCATTTCCTTCTCCAGGGTATCTTCCTGACCCAGGGACTGAACCCATGTCTCTGGCTTGGCAAGTGGATTCTTTACCACTGAGCCACCTGGGAAGCCCTTTACAACAGATACGTTAGAAATGCATAGTTTTGAATAACATTTATATCACTCTGTTTCTCTACTTTTTACCCTGCATTTAGTCTTAAACATTAACGAGGCAAAATTGGGAAATTCAAAGATTAATGAGGTATCTAAAAGTGGAAAATAATTATCAAGCTTATATTTTAAGGTCTTTGGGATTTTTAATGTACATCAGCAAAAACAATTTACGTGTTCAGGAGTGATAATTCTAGGAAATTCTCTATGAAACAGGAACACAGATGAGGATCCTAGGTCAGATGAATTTGGGAAGTGCATATATACCATATTGCTCTCTCGGCAGTTTCTTTGACCTTTGCATTAAGGGCTCTTAAAGTTTTACACTTTAAAGTTTTACTAAAGAAACATGTTTGATACTCTTTAACACAGCAGTTCTTAAGCTCATTTGAATATATATATGTATATATATGAGTGAATGACTGCAAGTTGCTCAGTCGTGTCCAACTCTTTGCGACCCCATGGACTATACAGTCCATGGAATTCTCCAGGCCAGAATCACAATACTGGAGTGGGTAGCCTTTCCCTTCTCCAGGGGATCTTCCCAACCCAGGGATTGAACCCAGGTCTCCTGCATCATCTCAGGAGGATTTTCTACCAGCTGAGCCACAGGGGAAGCCTGTATATACATATATAATTTTTTTTCAATTTCTAAGTGCCTCATTAACCTTTGAATGCCCCAGTTTTACCTTGTTAATGTTTAAGACTAAATGCAAAGTAAAAAGTAGAGTAGCAGAGTGATATAAATGTTATTCAAAACTATTTATTTCTAATGTATAATATAGATTGCCATTCCTCTGTGCCATTTTCCTTCATCCTGCAGCTGCTGCTAAGTATCTTCAGTCGTGTCCGACTCTGTGCAACCCCATAGACGGCAGCCCACCAGGCTCCCCTGTCCCTGGATTCTCCAGGCAGAACACTGGAATGGGTTGCCATGCCCTTCTCCAATGCATGAAAGTAAAAGTGAAGTCGCTCAGTCGTGTCCGACTCTTAGTGACCCCATGGACTGCAGCCCACCAGGCTTCTCCATCCATGGGATTTTCCAGGCAAGAGTACTGGAGTGGGGTGCCATTGCCTTCTCCTAGTCCTTTTCTTTTGCCCCCTGGGAAAAGCAGGTACTGGGGATTTAGAATTACACTGTTACCTTTTTTCCTGCTTACTTAGGCAGCATATACTAAAATTGGAATATACAGAGATTAGCTTAGCTGCTGCACAAGGATGACACGCAAATTTGTGAAGCATTCCATATTTTTATACATGTGGAATCTAGAAAAGTGGTACAGATGAATCAATTTACAAAGCAGAAATAGAGACATAGATGTAGAGAATAAATGTATGAAGACTAAATGGGGAAACAGAGGGTGCGATGAATTGGGAGACTGGGATTGACATACACTATTCCAACTTTGTATAAAATAGGTAACTAATGAGACCTACTGTATAGCACAGGCAACTCAATGCTCTGTGGTGAACTAAGTGGGAAGGAAATCCAAAAAAGAAGGGATATATGTATATGTGTGACTGAGTCACTTTTCTGTACAGTAGAAGCTAACACAATATTGTAAAGCAACTAAACTCCAATAAAAAATAAATTTAAACATGTTAAAAAGTATAGCAAAATGAATACAGTATTATAAAACAAAACAAACTAAAGAATAAAAATTAAAATTAAAAAAAAAGTTACCATTTTCTCCATTTCTTTGTTACACATGATCAGTTCTTAGAGATGGCAAAGTGTTAGCATTGCACATTGACTCTACATTCTATAGAAATTAACTTATCAGAAGTTCTTTTTCCTTCCCAGAACTCTCCACGGGCAGGACTCCCTGAGAGGTAAGTGTGGGCACAGGCAAAATGCTAGGATTCCAAAGGCCTGGAGAAACTATGGCTGGAAAAGTCACAGTCACTCTGGAAATGGTGAAGATTCAGAGAGCCAAAAAAGTCTTAGTGGGGCTCAGAGCTAAGTAGATTGCCTACCTGTTACCAAGTATGGATCAAATAGTGTTCAAAGGTACAGAAGAGTTTCAGTCTAGATCTCTGGTCTTCTGGGGGTTGAGGGGCTGCCTGTCATCCATGACTGTGGAATTCATTAGAGCTCTTCATAAGTATTCCAGCTCTTTCTCTTTCCAGGGAAGTGGCAGGACTGTGTTACTCATCCAGCTGAAAACTGAAGTTAGGTGTGACCACATGGCATGCTTTGGCCAAGGAAGTGTGAGAATAAGGAACATTGGTCATTTCCTGGTAAAGGCAACAATGTGGAGAAGGATCTCCAGTGAACCCTTGACAAGCACTTTGCATGAGTGAGAAGGAAACACT
>SJYA01002410.1:1188659-1251889 GCA_006410615.1 Neotragus moschatus
CTGGGATTGACATACACTATTCCAACTTTGTATAAAATAGGTAACTAATGAGACCTACTGTATAGCACAGGCAACTCAATGCTCTGTGGTGAACTAAGTGGGAAGGAAATCCAAAAAAGAAGGGATATATGTATATGTGTGACTGAGTCACTTTTCTGTACAGTAGAAGCTAACACAATATTGTAAAGCAACTAAACTCCAATAAAAAATAAATTTAAACATGTTAAAAAGTATAGCAAAATGAATACAGTATTATAAAACAAAACAAACTAAAGAATAAAAATTAAAATTAAAAAAAAAGTTACCATTTTCTCCATTTCTTTGTTACACATGATCAGTTCTTAGAGATGGCAAAGTGTTAGCATTGCACATTGACTCTACATTCTATAGAAATTAACTTATCAGAAGTTCTTTTTCCTTCCCAGAACTCTCCACGGGCAGGACTCCCTGAGAGGTAAGTGTGGGCATAGGCAAAATGCTAGGATTCCAAAGGCCTGGAGAAACTATGGCTGGAAAAGTCACAGTCACTCTGGAAATGGTGAAGATTCAGAGAGCCAAAAAAGTCTTAGTGGGGCTCAGAGCTAAGTAGATTGCCTACCTGTTACCAAGTATGGATCAAATAGTGTTCAAAGGTACAGAAGAGTTTCAGTCTAGATCTCTGGTCTTCTGGGGGTTGAGGGGCTGCCTGTCATCCATGACTGTGGAATTCATTNGGTGAAGATTCAGAGAGCCAAAAAAGTCTTAGTGGGGCTCAGAGCTAAGTAGATTGCCTACCTGTTACCAAGTATGGATCAAATAGTGTTCAAAGGTACAGAAGAGTTTCAGTCTAGATCTCTGGTCTTCTGGGGGTTGAGGGGCTGCCTGTCATCCATGACTGTGGAATTCATTAGAGCTCTTCATAAGTATTCCAGCTCTTTCTCTTTCCAGGGAAGTGGCAGGACTGTGTTACTCATCCAGCTGAAAACTGAAGTTAGGTGTGACCACATGGCATGCTTTGGCCAAGGAAGTGTGAGAATAAGGAACATGGGTCATTTCCTGATAAAGGCAACAATGTGGAGAAGGATCTCCAGTGAACCCTTGACAAGCACTTTGCATGAGTGAGAAGGAAACACTATTTTTTTATAAACCACTGAGATGTAGAGGTTGTGTGTTATCTTAGGAAGCCATGTCTAGTATATCCAGAGAACTTCATACGTGTGCATCTTAGTTTTATCACACAGGAAAGAAAATAACAACATATGTCCCTTACCCACAAAATACTATGAAACATTGGATGTGTTTTAGGAAAGACTTCTTACACTTATCTGAGGTGTTAAAAACAACATCTTTTGATGAGTAGATATATTTCCACAAATGTGTTGTAATGAACCATCTAAGACTAAAAAATTCAATGCATGAGAAGATAAATTTAATTCAAAATTAGTCTACATCTTTTAATAAAATTAATCAAGGCATCTGTTTTCTTGAACTATGACTAATTCAGTGAATTCATTTTTTTTAGCATTCCTAAACCTGTGTGCACATTACCAAGGAAAGTGGTACAAAAGTAAAGTGAGACTAAAAAGGAAAAATAATAAAAATAACTATTGCTCTCTTGAAAATACACAGAGATTTACAAAGCTTTCATGACTCAGGGTGTCTCTGAGTCATCCTTATGCCATATTTATTTTGCAAGAATGCAGAGTCCAGCTTTATTTATGCAAATGAACATACTTCTATTTTATGTTGATACAACACAGTTGCCTATGTAATAAAAATACATTTTCTATTTAACTTTTTTTTAGCATTTGTTTAGGTCTCTTTAAAATATTCTATAATATAATATCTGTTAAATATGAGTTTTTTTTTAAAGAATAAAAGCAATCCTCAAAATTTTAAAACAGATTTCTGAGAGAAAAACCCTAACTGTTGGGAAAAGGCAAAGTGACTTTTTAACGTTTGGAGATTAGTACAAGTAAATTAAAAATACAAATGAGAGAGTAATATAAAGTAATTTGTAAATTACTTCATTGTTTTAACAGGCATACTCCAGTGTCAGTGTCTGATGAAGGGGTCAAAGTAAATCATTTCATTGTTTAGCACAAGCACAGCTAAGGCATGAGGTAGGAGCTTGACAGGGATTTGTTAAATTAGTAAGAAAAATCAGCTCAGCTACTTGAAGGTTACAATGTAAAATCAGTCAGATTTCAAGAGCTAGTCTCAATTTTTTTCACTGATGAGGCAAAAAAAAAGTCAATTTTATATTTTCATATTTTGTGATGGAGAAATTTAGGGTCTTATCTAAATATTGATTTTGATCACTTGATCTGATTCAAGACATTTTTAAGATTAAAATTTGACCCTACTCACTTTATAGAGTTTTTGTCTTTGTGGAGGTAAAAGAGCCCTAGATAAGAAAAAACAGAAACCAGTTTCCTTAGTTTTCTAAATCTCAGGACTTGGCATATCAAAGGCATACACCAAGTGGGTGAAAAATTTATAAGTGATCTGAGGAATATGAAATTGGTTAAACATCCTCAGAATTAATAAACTATATTTTCTCCTCCTCTGATTCACACCAACTATATTCAATTTATAATAAATAAATGAAGGTTTCTTTTTTACTTAGCTTGGCAGAAAGATTAATATTGTACTTCAAGGCCTCAAAATTTTTAGGAAAAAAGTGTAACCAACTTTAAGACTTTGGGGTCACGATATCATATCACATAAGCAAGCTTTCCTTCTAGCACTTACTGGGATCTGAAAATAATCCAGTGTTTTCTTATGGTTCAGATTCAGGTTGTACGCAAAGAGATGATTTTAGTTTAGTTGTGTCACAGGGCCTTTTTCCATGTGTGCTCTTCAGCATTCTCAGCTAAATTTGTTGAAACAAGTCTGTTTTCCAGTTCTATGACTTTCTTTTTTATTATTAATCTCTCTGATAGTATACAGCTAATTTATTGTACTTACACTTCTATCATCTCTTTCATCACACTCAAGGCTTATAGTCTCATTTGGCAAAAATGAAAATAGATAGCATCCCATCTACCCAAAGAACAATAACCAAATGAACATATTTTCTGGCTGTACCATGAAGCATGTAGGACATTAGTGCTCTGATCAGGGACCAAACCCTTGCTTCTTGCGGTAGAAATGCAGTCTTAATGAGTGGACCACCAGGGCATTCCTCAGATATTTTTAATTGACACTTCTTGACACTGAAGACTATGAAAGATCACTATTCTAGATAAGAAGTTTAAGGTCAAAAGAATAATGATATATAGAAAGGAAAAGAATAAAGTAAGAAAGGAATTGTTGAGAAAAAATTCCTTGAAATAGTCATCCGTTCATTCCTTAAATATGCATTCAAAGGTTTCTATGGTGTCAGTTACTGAGAATACAGAAATGAGTAAGACACACTGCCTGTCATCAGGGATTCCCAGAATAGTGGTGAGCTGCAGGAGAGCCCAGCCTAGCACCTCCGCCTGGAGAGCAGCCTCCGGGACCCCCCAGGAAGCAAATTAAAGCACATGTAACCTGAAGCAATGGCCCTGCACCCCAGTACTCTTGCCTGGAAAATCCCACAGACGGAGGAGTCTGGTGGGCTACAGTCCATGGGGTCTCTAAGAGTCGAACACAACTGAGCAACTTCACTTTCACTTTTCACTTTCATGCATTGGAGAAGGAANGCTGTGATTCATGGGATCGCAAAGAGTCAGACACGACTGAGCAACTGAACTGAACTGAACTGAACTGAAATCTTAATTATATCTTCAGATCCTTTAATTACACTGGCATGTGTAATAAGATTTATTCATAGGTCAGGGATGAGAGGTTGGCATCTTTGGGGGCCATTATTGATCCCTCCCCCCCGGAGAAGGCAATGGCAACCCACTCCAGTACTCTTGCCTGGAAAATCCCATGAATGGAGGAACCTGGTGGGCTGCAGTCCATGGGGTCCCTAAGAGTCGGACATGACTAAGCGATTTCACTTTCACTTTTCACTTTCATGCATTGGAGAAGGAAATGGCAACCCACTCCAGTGTTCTTGCCTGGAGAATCCCAGGGATGGGGGAGCCTGGTGGGCTGCTGTCTATGGGGTTGCACAGAGTCGGACACGACTGAAGCGACTTAGCAGCAGCAGTAGCATTGATCCTCCCACAGTATCTATGTGATGGTGTGACAGTGTCACTAGAAAGCATTCTTTTTTAAACCCCTTCTTTTTAATTTATTTTATTTTAAATTTCTATTATTATTAGTTTTTTTTTTTTTTTTTTTTTTTTAGCCATGACTGGACATGTGGGATCTTAGTTCCCTGACCAGGGATCAAACTAGCACCCCTTGCATTGGACGCACAGAGTCTTAGCCTCTGAACCACCAGGGAATTCCCTAGAATGCATTCTAAGTAAAGTAATATTAACTAAAAATGCCTTAATAATGAGAACATTTATTACTATATAGGACGAGAAATCTTGAACAGTGGGGTCCATTGAAGATGAGCTGTTCAGTATGGTCTCCAGATCACATGTAGCTATCATGTATTTGAGAGGTAGCCTGTACAAGCAGAGCTGTGCTCTAAGTATAAGATATCATCCAGAATTTAACGACTTCTTGTTTTTCTTAGTTTTATTTTTTCGGATGGTGCCTGCCAAGTTTCTCCGCTGTACTGTTACTATTTTTCTCTTTAGAGTAAATAAGGATTTGGGGAGACTTTGATACCACGTAAATCCCTGTTACTTCTCAAACTCTGACCCATTTGTTTTAGCATCTGTTGATGGAGTTTGCCTTACTGTTACTGTGCTGATAAGTCGATTCAGTCATGTCTGACTCTTTGCAACCCCATGAACTGTAGCCCGTCAGGCTCCTCTGTCCATGGGATTCTCCAGGCAACAACTCTGGAGTGGGTTGCCATGCCCTCCTCCAGGCGATCTTCCTGACCCAGTGATGGAACCCACGTCTCTTAAGTCTCCTGCATTGGCAAGTGGGTTCTTTACCACTAGTGCCACATGGGAAGCCCAAAATAAATGCTAGAGACTCAGTTGTGTCCAACTCTATGCGACCCCATGGACTGTAGCCCACCAGGCTCCTCTGTCCTGGAATTCTCCAGGCAAGAATATTGGAGTGGCTAGAACACCAGCAGATGGCTTCTCTGCCACTGTCAACTGAACCTTAACCCANGCCACATGGGAAGCCCAAAATAAATGCTAGAGACTCAGTTGTGTCCAACTCTATGCGACCCCATGGACTGTAGCCCACCAGGCTCCTCTGTCCTGGAATTCTCCAGGCAAGAATATTGGAGTGGCTAGAACACCAGCAGATGGCTTCTCTGCCACTGTCAACTGAACCTTAACCCACCCACAGTGGGTGCAAGAGACACGAGTTCTTCCCCAAGACTAGAACACATTCCCTGGACGCATCCACTTCTGCGGAATGCACGGCCTCAGAATATCATCTCGGGTGGTCAGTAGAAGACTTGATTCCTGGGTCACTTTGGTCACTGACCCCCACATACCAGGAACCAGTCTTACTTACATAATCGCGTGGGTTCCTCTAACCGTTACAGGGCTGGTCCTCTAATTTCAACCTTCAATGCCTTTGGTGGATTCTATGAACCTGTCACTCTTGGCTCTCGTCACCCAAGTAAGTCTCATTCCCTGAGGGATCTGGAGATCACAGATGTCAAAGTTCACAGTTATAATCCTCTGGGTCCTGCTATTTATGTGTCCCTGTGTTTGCAAACCCCGTGTCCCTGGTGGTATTCTTTTCTCCTGGTGTCAGTTCATTTTCATTTATTAAGTGGTGTTATACTTATTAGTGAGAGCAATCATTCTGAGACAGTGAGAGTGGAGGAAGCCTGACTTTGAATTTGGACCTGAATTTGATACCCAGATGGGACATTTACAAATCACTCTGCTGAGTGACTTGTGGTAATCTATTTACCTTTCCTGGCCTCTAGGTTTCTTCATCTGAAAATAACTTGAGGGGACTTCCTTGGTGGTCCAGTGACTAAGACTCCTTGCTCCCAATGCAGGGGGTCTGGGTTTGATCCCTGGTCAGGGAACTGGATCCCACGTGCTGCAACAAGAGTTCGAATGCCACATCTAAAGATCCTGTATGCCCTAACAAAGATAGAAGATCCGTGTGCTTCGACTAACACCCAGTGCAATCAAATAAATAAATAATAAAAATTGTAAAAAAAAAATTTTTTTTAAGAAAACAGCTTAGGAATTCCTCTCTTTGAAAGTTTCATTTATTCACCCCTGCAGCCATTCACTCATTCTACACAGATAGTGTTTCCTAGTTGCCCGCTATTTGCCAGTATTGTGGATACAGAGCCACAGGTCCCCATCCTCCCAGGAACTTCAGTCTGGGGAGGACTCTGGTCATTAAAGTTTGAGAAACAGAAAGAAGGCCAGTGTACTGGAGTCCAGAACTCCTCAGAGGGATGGCTGGGAGTGAGGTTAGACAGGTAGATCAGGGCCAGGGCCTTTGGTGTCTGTGAAATCTTTAAGCATTTGGATTTTTCTGTAAGATACACAGGGAGACATGGCAGAGTTTTAATCAAAGATACAGCTGCTCAGATTTATGTTTCTAAAAGTTCAGGCCTCGGAAGAGGAGAGCTCCCTGAAGTACCTAAGAGCAGATAAGGGAGTTTGAGTGAGAAATGATGGTGACATGATTCAAGTAAAGAGGTTCTTCCATAGATTAGAAACAATAGATGCCAAGAGATTAGCATCTCATCTGATGGACAGAAGCATCTCAAGTCTGAGAAAGGATGGTGGTCATGGTTGAAAATGTGAGCTCTGAGGTCAGAGAGATCTTGGAATCTCAACCAACGCTCACTTAGTTACTGCATGACCTGGGGCAAGTTAGTTAAGCTTTCAGTTTCCAATCAGTAAAATAAATTATAATATCCTGCCCCCATTGGGAGGTAGTGGGAATTAAATGTGTTAAATCATGTCAGGTACCAAGACACAATCCCTGGCATAACATAAGGACTCGTTATTAAATCAATTTATCATCATTAAATTTTTTTTTTTTCTAACGTGTGAACTGTCGAATAAGAGGAGAAGCTCTATCTTAGAGCCCTATCACTAATATGGTTAAAGGAGACACCGTTGTGGGCAGCCCAACAAAATTTCTCAGGTCATTCTTTTCAGCACAGCCCTCTCCCCAATTATTTTTTTCTTTAAAAAATAAGTTGTATATTTTTTATTTTCGGCCGTGAAATGTAGCTTGCTGGGAACTGGATCAGGGATCAGGGATCAAACCTGTGACCCACACAGTGGAAACATGGAGTCCTAACTACTGAACTGCCAGGGAATTCTTCCCCCTGCCCTCCATCAACGTCATTCTTGATTGACCTAAGCCAACCTGCACTAGTGCTCTTGCTGGGGACTAGCCTAGGCTTGACCAGGTGGCTGTATCAGCCACGATCCTCCTCGATCCTCTAGGGAGACCAAACGATCAGATAGGGCAAGAGATTTATTGAAGCAACAACTGTACAAGATGAGGGTGCATAGCTAAGAGAGACCAACAGAGGGCAGCACCCCCACCCAGCCAACAGCCGGAAGCTACCACCATTCCTAAACCAGAAGGGACCTGGGAGGGAGTGATTCCCAGTCCCCTGACACAGATTCTTGCAACATCACTGCTGCCAACCCAGCCGGGAGCTAGTCAGGAGAGTCAATATCCACCTGCTCTCTTTGCCTGCCTCCAATTTTCTGCTAACACCTCCCATGGCTGAACCCAGCTGGAAGGCAGAAGGCCAGGGAGTCCCAACGGATGTAATCCACACACCCCCACCTAGAGCAAAGCGGAGAGTGACTCTAGAGGGAAAAGAGAGCACGTGTTTTGGGACTTCGCTGGCGTGTACAATGGTTAGGATTCTGCGTTTCCACTGCAGGAGAACCGAGTTTGATCCCTGGTCGAGAAACTAAGATTCCATCGTGCCATAAAAGCCATAAAGCACACCAAAAGAAGAGAGACAGGAAACTGTTCACAGGGGTCGGATTCTGACCCATGCTGAGGGGAATTTGGCTTGAGAGGAGGTGCTGCTCTAAGAAAGATTTTTTGATCTTTCTTGTGGTAGGCTGAAAAGCGACTCTCCCAGAGATATCCACAGCCCAACCCTGGGACCTATAAAAGTGACCTTACTTGTGGAAGGGAAAAAAAAAAGAAGATTTTTTAAGGATGTGATGATTAAATTAAGTATTTTGAGATGAAATTATCTTGAATTATCAGACTGAGATGGAAGTGCTCAGGCAAGCATCATCATGCTGCTGCTGCTAAGTCGCTTCAGTCGTGTCCAACTCTCTGCGACCCCAGAGACGGCAGCCCACCAGGCTCCCCCGTCCCTGGGATTCTCCAGGCAAGAACACTGGAGTGGGTTGCCATTTCCTTCTCCAATGCATGAAAGTGAAAAGTGAAAGTGAAGTCGCTCAGTCGTGTCTGACTCTTAGCAACCCCATGGACTGCAGCCCACCAGGCTCCTCCATCCACGGGATTTTCCAGGCAACAGCACTGGAGTGGGGTACCATTGCCTTTTCCGAAGCACCATCATAAGAGAGATATAAAAGGAAAACCCCTAGGAGAGATGGTCCAATTGCTCTGGGACCCCAGAAGTCATCAAAAAATGTCCTCCCAAATAATTTTGTCCACTTACTCAATAAACATCTGCTCTGTGCCTGGCCCTGAACTGGGTGATGAGGGGACATTGTGATGACAAAGAGAGCCCAGGTCCTGCCCTCATGGAGTTCGCAGTCCAGTTACTCTCAAACTCTCCAGCACTTGATTTTTGTTAGTTTCTTTATTTTGTTTTGTTTGGGGTCATGTTGGGTCTTTGTCATGGCGCACTGGCTTCCCTATTTCAGAGCATGCCTGGCATGTGGGATTTTAGTTCCCTAACCAGGGATCAAATCTACATCCACTGCATTGGAAGGTGGATTCTTAACCACTGGACCACTAGAGAAGTCTCAGCACTTGCTTCTTTAAATCCTTCTGTTTAAAGTCATTCAGGTAGATGAATAATGGTGTCTTATTTTGACTNGAGCATGCCTGGCATGTGGGATTTTAGTTCCCTAACCAGGGATCAAATCTACATCCACTGCATTGGAAGGTGGATTCTTAACCACTGGACCACTAGAGAAGTCTCAGCACTTGCTTCTTTAAATCCTTCTGTTTAAAGTCATTCAGGTAGATGAATAATGGTGTCTTATTTTGACTTTGCAGCCATGAAATTAAAAGATGCTTACTCCTTGGAAGGAAAGTTATGACCAACCTAGATAGCATATTGAAAAGCAGAGACATTACTTTGCCAACAAAGGTCCATCTAGTCAAGGCTATGGTTTTTCCAGTGGTCATGTATGGATGTGAGAGTTGGACTGTGAAGAAAGCTGAGCACCGAAGAATTGATGCTTTTGGACTGTGGTGTTGGAGAAGACTCTTGAGAGTCCCTTGGACTGCAAGGAGATTCAACCAGTCCATTCTGAAGGATATCAGCCCTGGGTATTCTTTGGAAGGAATAATACTAAAGCTGAAACACCAGTATTTTGGCCACCTCATGCAAAGGGTTGACTCATTGGAAAAGACTCTGGTGCTGGAAGGGATTGGGGGCAGGAGGAGAAGGGGACGACCGAGGATGAGATGGCTGGATGGCATCACTGACTTGATGGGCGTGAGTGGCCAACTCCAGGAGTTGGTGATGGACAGGGAGGCCTGGCGTGCTGCAATTATGGGGTCGCAAAGAGTTGGACACGACTGAGCGACTGACCTGAACTGGACTGATTATGATTTTGTTGTTGTTGTTCACTCACTAAGTCATGTCCAACTCAAGAGTCTTCTCCAACACCACAGTTCAAAAGCACCAATTCTTTGATTTTAATTTACATTTCTTTAATGACTGACAGTGATGAGCATACTCTCCTATTATTATCTGCAATCCATATATCTTCATTGGTGAAGTGTCTGTTCAAATGTTTTTTTCTCAGTTTTATTGGGTTCATTGGCTTATTACTGAGTTGCAAGTTTTCGAAAACATATTCTGGATAAAACGCCTTTATTCAAAAATAGTTTTGCAAATATCTTCTCCCCCTCCATGGCTTGTCTTTTCATGTCTTCACCATGTCTATTTTTTATGTATAGTTTATATGTATTCTTGAGATACAAATGAAATATAGTAAATGGCACATATTTAAATTTACAACGTAATCACTTTTGATATATGAACTCATCTGTGGAACCACCACCACAATCAAGATCATAACCATATCACTAACCTCTATAGTATTGTCCTGCTGCTTTGTAATTCTTCCCTTCCTTGCTAATTTTTAAAAATAATTAATGGATTTCGTTTCTGGTTGCACTGGGTCTTCACTGCTGCACATGGGCTCTCTCTAGATGCTGCGAGCAGGGCCGCTCTGCGCTGTGATGCGTGGGCTTCTCATTGCAGTGATTTCTCTTGTTGTGGAGCACAGGCTCTAGGCGCACAGGCTTCAGTAGTTGCGGCTTGGGGGTTCTAGCGTGCAGGCTCAGAAGTTGTGGCCCATGGGCTTAGTTGTTCTGCAGCATGTGGAATCTTCCCAGGCCAGGGATCAGGCCCATGTCCCCCTCATTGGCAGGTGAATTCTTATCCACTGTACCACCAGGGAAGGACCTGCGCCACTTTGCTTATTAACCCACTTCCGAATGAGTCAGAAAAATATCACAAACTGGGTGACTCCTTTATATCATTAGGACTCGGGCCCCAGAAACCACTCACGCTGGGCCAAGCCTTCCTCTGCAGGCTGAGGCAACACACACGGACATCATCAGGCAGAGAGACTGTTCATCTGGGGGCTTTTTCTCTTATTTTATTTTTTTATGTTTTTGTGGCTTCCTTGATACATTACCACACATTTAGCCATTTAAAACAACACATGTTTATTATTTTACAGTTTCTGTAGATGGGAATTTTGAGTGGGCTCCACTGGGTCCTCTGCTTAGGGTCTATCACCAGGCCAAAATCAAGGTGTTATCAGGGCTGCCTTCCTTCCTGGAGGCTCAGGGGAAGAATCTGTTTCTAAGCTCAAACATGTTGCTGGCAGGATGGTTCCCACAACTGTAGGACTGAGGTCTTGCTTCCTCCCTAGGTGTCTGGCAGGAATCGGTCTTACTCTTAGAGGCTGCCTACATTCCTTCTGGTGGTTTCTACGCCGGCCCCTTCCGGCAACCCTGGTTGGAATCCCTCTCCTTTTATAGGGTTCATGGGATTAGACTGAGCCCACTCATATAAGCTCCCTGGTGGCTCAGACAGTAAAGAATCTGCCTGCAATGTGGCAGACCTGGGTTCGATCCCTAGGCTGGGAAAATTCCCTGGAGAAGGGAATGGCAACCCACTCCAGTATTCTTGCCTAGGAAATTCCATGGACAGAGGAGCCTGATGGGCTACAGTCCATGGGATCACAAAGAGTCAGACACAACTGAGTGATTAACACTTTCGCTCAGATAACCCAGGATGATCTCTCTATTTTATTGCCTGAAACATCAATTACATGTGCAAAGTCCTTTTTGCCATGTAACATACTGCAGTCACTTTTTCTTTATATTTGGCCATGCCACTCGGCTTGCGGTTCCTTAGTTCCTCCACTAGGGATTGAATCCAGCCCTCAGCGGCAAAAGCGTGGATTTCCCTGTCATTCACTTCTGTCTTATCCAGCCAACAACTGTCTCAGGTCTTGTTATCTCTTTCAATCGACCTGGATTTGCTCAAACTACCCCAGCCTCTCAGTCTCCTAGATTCATCCCAATTCTTCACTCGACCCCTACTATCTGGCTCCCAGCCTCACCTACCTACCATGACTGCCACTGGTAAAGTTTTGGGGCAGCCTTTTGTTGATGGGGCCAGAAGCGTTAGTTGGTCAAGAGGCATCCTTTCCAACCTCCCTCCACTGTATCAACATGAAGCTGGAAACCAAAAAACCTTTCTCAGACCCCTTTCCAGTTAAGCTCTGGATACAAGTTAGTTGTGGCTAATGAGGTGTAGTCTAAGAGATTTACAAGGGAGGAGTGAGACATAGACATTCCTCCCACTGTCTTGATTTTGTTCTGCAGCAGGATCCCAGTTGGGCTTCCCAGGTGGCACTAGTGGCAAAGAATCTGCCTGTCAATGCAGGAGACGCAAGAGACTTGGGTTCCATCCCTGGGTTGGGAAAATCCCCTGGAGTAGGAAATGGCACCCCACTCCCGAATTCTTGCCTGGGAGACCCCATGGGCAGAGGAGCCTGGGGAGCTATAGTCCATGGGGCCACAAAGAGCCAAGTACGACTGACCAGACACATGCGCACACACATACACACACACAGCATTCCAGTAAATTCCTACCCATTCACAAGTGTCAAGAATCAGTAGGATAGGACCTCCCTGGTGGTCCAATGATTAAGACTCTGTGCTCCCAATTCAGGGGGTACAGGCTCAATCCCTAGTCAGGGTTAGATCTCAATGCCAAGTGGCTTGACCAAAAGAGAAGCGATAGAACAACCTCATAATCACTGAGTCCCAACACAGGATGCATTGTTGAAGTCATCAGTTTCAATGATAACCTTGTGATATTCCATCTCCACCTATTTGTGGTGGAGGGATCAGTCAGGGTCCAGTCAGGAAAATGGAACCACTCTAGGTTATTTCAGGCAAGAGGGTTTTAAATTCAGATATTTTTGCAACTGGAGACGATCACTTGACTACTAAGTGAAGTAAGTCTAAACATGAAAGACAAATACCATATCAGTTGTATGTGGAACCTAAAATGTGACACAAATGAAGTTATCTGTGAAGCAGAATCGGGGCTGTAGAGAACAGACTGGTGCTTGCCAAAGGGGAGAGGATGGGATTGGGAGTTTGGGATTGGCAGATGCAACCTTGTATATATAGAATGGATAAATAAGATCCTAGTGCATGCACAGAGAACTATATTCAACATCCTGTGATAAACCATAATGGAAAAGAATATGAAAAAGACTATGTGTGTGTGTGTTGTGTTCTTTTTTGTATTCTTGTATATGTATACATATATACGTGTATATATATACACACACACACACACATACATGCATGCTAAGTTGAACCCACATCATATATATACATATATATATTAATAACTAAGTCATTTTACTGTACAGCAGTAATTAATATAACATTGTAATTCAACTATACTTTAATAAAAAATAAAACTTTAAATAATCAGTTCAGTTCAGTTTAGTTGCTCAATCATGTCTGACTCTTTGCAACCCCATGAACCACAGCATGCCAGGCCTCCCTGTCCATCACCAACTCCCGGAGTTTACCCAAACTCATATCCATTGAGTGGGTGATGCCATCTAGCCAGCCCATCCTCTGTTGTCCCCTTCTCCTCCTGCCCTCAATCTTTCCCAGCATCAGGGTCTTTTCCAATGAGTCAGCATTAGGTGGCCAGAGTATTGGAGTTTCAGCTTCAACATCAGTTCTTCCAATGAACACCCAGGACTGATCTCCTTTAGGATAGACTCGTTGGATCTCCTTGCAGTCCAAGGGACTCTCAAGAGTCTTCTCCAACACCACAGTTCAAAAGCATCAATTCTTTGGTGCTCAGCTTTCTTTATAGTCAGATTAATTGGTTGCATAGGTGTTAGAAGGCTGCTGCTGCTGCTGCTAAGTCGCTTCAGTCGTGTCTGACTCTGTGTCACCCCACAGACAGCAGCCCACCAGGCTCCTCTGTCCCTAGGATTCTCTAGGCAAGAATACTGGAGTGGGTTGCCATTCTGAGTGAAAAAAAAAGATGTCAGGTTGACCCAAAGATTGTAATGGAATAAATCCACTATCACCTCTGGGTCTGAAGGAGCAAAGGAAGTCAGGTGGTACTCCCAGAATCCAGGGTCTTAGAGATGAGATCCCACTTGGTGGATTCCAAGATTACCAAGAGCAGGGGCTGGGATCTCCAAGGAGGCACCAAGGCAGTTCAGCTCTGGCCTCTGAAGGGAGTCCCTGTTGTAGGCGCCCAAGCTCCAAAAGGAGAACTGTGAAGCTGATTTTCTGATATTCAAATGCAGATTCCCTGCAGCTGGTTCTTTGATCATCCAGGGTGCCCAACATATTATCCTGCTGGTATATTTGTGGGAGGAGGAAACATTCGAAGTAGCTAGGACTGGGAATGCTGCAGTATTCCAGCTGAAACTAGGGCTACCCATTGTGTAGTAGATGCCATGATAAATGACCCAAACGCCCATTCAGGAATGATGAACTTACTTCTCCAGGTGTTGGGAATGCTTAGCAGTCAGCTCTCTTTAGGAATTGCCTAGGCTGAATAAAACTGCTTTGCCTAAATTCACACCTCACTCCAGTGTAGCCAATGACTGATGAAGAAGAAGATGTAAAGACCCAGGAGTCCAACAGGAGTCCAGCTCAATACAGGAGTGTGATTCAAGACCATTTGAAGAGCCATCCAGAGCCCCCAGAAGGTCAGGAGAGGTCTTTATTGGGAATACATCACAGCTCAACTTCTCTGCCCAAGCCTCATTCAGTGCCTTCACTTTCACAGGTGTTGATCTCAAGAACCCTCCCTAGTGTTCTCCTCAGGGACCCCAGCCATGGTACACAGAGACGGAGAGGATGCTGAGCTGGAGGAAGTTCCTGCTTTCTTCTCTCATTGGCAGAAATTAATCAGAAGATGGCAAAGGAGTCTAGGCAAATGTAGTTTGTAAGCTTTCAGCCCTATAATCACAGAGCAGAGTAGAGACAAACAAGCTTGAGGCTGAGACTACAGATGAATAAACAGTCTTCCCAATATGCTCTTGAATTCAACAGTCCTGCAATAGTCTCTTGAATCCCATTTTCCACTTGTGGCAGAAATAGCAATTTCTGGTTCAGTTCTGCAGCATTGTTTGAGAATCATTTCTGGAGGCCAAGCCTACAGCTTTCTCCTCTGAGCCTTTAAATGATTTTATAAGTGTCTTAAAGTTCTCCAGAAAAGCAGAATCAATAAGAAATATAGATACAGATTTAGATATAGATAGAGTAGGCTTCTCCATCCATGGGATTCTCCAAGCAAGAATACTGGAGTGGGTTACCATTTCCTTCATCTAGGGAATCTTCCCGACCCAAGGATCGAACCCAGGTCTCCCGCATTGGAGGCAGACACTTTGACCTCTGAGCCACCAGGGAAGCCCTAGAGTCAGAAAGAGAAAGACAGAGATTTATTTTAAGGAATTGAGTCACATGACTATGGAAGTTGGCAAGTCCAAAATCTGTAGGGTGTACTGGATATCCTGGAAAGAGGGGATGTTGCAGTTCAAGTCCAAAGCCATTCTGCTGGCAGAACTTCCTCTTGCTCAGATAAGGTCAGTTCTTTGTTGGATCAGGCCTTCAACTGATTGGATGAGGCCCACCCTCATGGCAGAGGACAATCTACTTTTCTCAAAGTCCACTGATTTAAATGTTAACCTCATTCAAAAACACCCTCACAGAAACATCCAGAATAGTGTTTGACCAAATACCTGGGCACCATGGTCCAGGCAAATAGACACATAATGCCTTCAAATTATGAGGCTCTTCAAATTAACTACCTAATTTTTACTATTACACTCCTTTCTGTCTAGAACAGCTAGACTGGTTTATGCCTTCTAGAAATGAACCCTGACTGATATCAGTATCGGTCTTTTCACAAGACACTTGTTAACTGCTTCAAAGTCCTTCTCTTTACCAAGTCTCTTTGTTAAGGGCTGAGGTGAGTCAGATGGATAATCTCAGGTGAGATCACTGGATTCAGGACCCAGATCTGCCATCGACTAGGTTCTGTGCCTTTGATCAAATCATCTAACCTCTCTGTACCTCGCTTTCCTCTGAAATAAAGGTAAAAATAACACCTAGCTCATAAGGTTGTTGAAAATCTACGGTTATTTAGCACATCTAAACCACAGAATGATTCTCAGCACATCATCTCTGCTCAATAAATGTTAGTTATCATCACCATGAGCATCACCACCTATCTGTGTTCCTGAAGCTTTATTGCCCAGTTGAGTTTAATGTCTTCTCCACAAACACTGGAATACAGGGACTCTTGGCCAGTCTTTCCAAGAAGTTCTGAACCAGAAGAGGGAAAAAACCAATAAGGACGGGAACAGGGACAGACAGATAAATAGATTCAGGCTAGGAGCAATCCAGCTACAAAAAGACTTCAAGAAAAAAGCAAGAGCAACTTGTTTCTGTGGAAAATCTGCACTGTTTAAGCTAGAACAAAGATGGACATTTCAAAATCTTCAAGGCATTCTGTGACCACCAGTGGAATAATTGATTCGGAAGAGGATCAGCAACGGACACTAAAACCTTTGGGTGAAAAGTTGTTGGACGGGAGTCCTCTGGTGGCCCAGTGATTAGGACTCTGACATTTTACTGCAGGCAGCATGGGTTCAATCCCTGGTTGGGGAACTGAGATCCCACCAGCTGGGTGATATGGCAAAAAAGTAAACTAAATGAAATATTTCTAAATTTATTTTTTAATTGGAGGAAAATTGGTTTACAGTGTTGTGTTGCTTTCTGCCATACAACAATGTGAATCGGTCAAGAGGGAAGGGAGGGCATCCCCTCCCTCTTGAGCCTCCCTCTCCTCCCTCCATCCCATCCCTCTGGGTCATAAAATATTTTTTAAAAAAGAAATAAAAATTGTTGGGGCACAGGATATTCACACAATCTCCAGTATAATCCCACAGATAACTCATTAACTAGAAGGAAGGAAAGAAATCTTTGCAATGGAGAAGTCTGGCAGACTCCACCTTAACCCAAGGACTTCCCAGGTGGCGCAGTAGTAAAGAATACACCTGACAATACAGGAAACGCAAGAGATACTGGTTCGATCCTTGGGTCAGGGAGATCCCCTGGAGGAGGACATGGCAACCCACTCCAATATTCTTGCCTGAAAAACTCCATGGATAGAGGAGCCTGGTGGGTTACAGTCCATGTGGTCACAGAGAGTCGGTTGAGATCGAGCGTGCGCACGCACGCACACACACACACACACACACACACACACACCCCTTAACCCAATCAGCCAAAAAGGAGATAAACAGACAGCATGTCCCTCAGGATGTGATACACCGAGGACACAACATCATCTCTGAATTATTCTTGGCCAAAACGTTTAACTTGAATTGAATCATGAATAAAGAATTAAACAAACCCAAGCAAAAATACCTTACAGAACAACTAGCTTGGAATCTTCAAAAATGTCAATGTCAAAAAAGAAAAAAAAAAAAAAAAACAGGCTCGTGGAACTGCTCCAGATCAAAGGACGGCAAGAGAGATGACATTCACATCAAAATGCAACACACAGTCCTTGACTGGATAGGATCCTGAATTTGAAAAAACAAATATGAAGAACAAAGCTATTGTTGGTATAACTGGATGCATTTTAACATGGAGTGCATATTAGGTAATACACAGTTGATCCTGTTACTCTAATGTTAAAATTGTGGAGTATTGTGAGTTAGGTAGGAGATGTCCTTGTTACTAGGAGCTTCGAAGACAGTGTTTAGGTGGGAAGTATTGTAATGTCTGCAACTTACTTTCAAGTGGAAGGGAGAAGTGAAATTAACAGTGGTGAATCAAGGTAAAGGGTATATGAGTGCTCATTGTACTACTTTTGTAACTTTTCTGTAAGAGTGAAAGTTTTCAAAATAAAAAACTGCAGGCAAGTCAACAAGTATATATTTTTAAAAACTTCTTCCACATTCCAAATGATTGTAAGTTTCCTTCCTGCTCCTTGGAGTGTTAGCCAGAAGCACATTCATTCAATTCTTATTGAGAGCCTATTGTGTGCTCGGCATTATTCTAAGGCACTGGATAAACAGAAAACCTAAAAATCCTTGCTCTCATAGAACTGTGGCAGTCTAGTGGGAAATGCTTCTCAAGCTGACATATCTGGCATTCTCCACACCAGCACATTCACCACCTGGCTACAGGGGTGTGGCAAAGATTGCTACTGGCCTAGGCTATATCCAACCTCCACTTCTTTGATAACAGAACCCTGATTTAATGGCAGATGGCAATGGCCCAGGTTAAAAGATGTTTACCAGCCTCCCTTGCAGCTAAGAACCAAAAAAAAAAAAAAAATCCCTCAAGTCAAGGAATTCCCTGGTGATCCGGTGGTTAGGACTCTGAGCTTTCACTGCCAAGGGTGCCAGTTCAATCCTTGCTCCAGGAACTAAGATTCCACAAGCCTTGTGGTACAGCAAAACAAACAAAAAGCTCTCAAGTCATTGGATGGGGCTTCCAGGAAAATTTCTTAAAGGGAATAGGCAGCTGGCAGATACTATTTATGCCCTTTATCCTTCCATGTAATATCTACTTTGAATATGGCTTGGGCTCCAGCAAACACAATGAATGAAGAAATTTTTAAAAAATATTTAGCTGCTTTGGGTCTGAGCTGTGGCTTTCAGGCTCAGGGATCACTAATTGCAGCACATGGGCTTAGTTGCCTCTAGGCATGTGGGATCTTAGTTCCCCAACCCGGGGATCAAATCCACCTCCCCTGCACTGCAAGGCAGATGCTTTACCATTGGACTACCAGGGAAGTCCCAAGAAATGATTTTAAGATTGGAACACATTGCTGAGACCGGCAGAGCAGAAGGCTGAAAGGAGCCT
The DNA here is from genome assembly GCA_006410615.1 of Neotragus moschatus. Taxonomy (NCBI): domain Eukaryota; kingdom Metazoa; phylum Chordata; class Mammalia; order Artiodactyla; family Bovidae; genus Neotragus; species Neotragus moschatus. The sequence continues at coordinate 1,207,284 of SJYA01002410.1, forward strand.
GGATCCTTAATGTGGAGCTGAAATACTAGCCCTGCCTCTGGATTTGTTTTGCATGGGACAGAAATAAAATTCTATCTTGCATAAGTGACCTCTGTTCTAACAGTCAAATATAATTCACAACTAACACAAGAGCCCTTAGGGATGCCTACAAACCAACCAGAGCTGAAGGGGAAAAATGTTAAGGATGACACTGTTTATTGAGTGCTATCTACATGCCAGGCATGGATTTAAGTATTTTGCATGCATTAATTTTTCTAATCTTCACATCAACCTATGAAATTGTTGTTCAGTCATTAAGTCATGTCCCACTCTTTGTGACCCCATGGACTGCAGCACGCCAGGCTCCCCTGTCCACCACCATCTCCTGGAGTTTGTTCATATTCACGTCCATTGAGTCGACAATGCTCTCTAACCATCTCATCCTCTGCTGCCCCTTTCTCCTTTTGACTTCCATCTATCCCAGCATCAGGGTATTTTCCAGTGAGCTGGCTGTTCATATCAGGTGGCCAAAGTATTGGAGCTTCAGTTTCAGCCTTCTTTATGGTCTAACTCTCACCTCTGTACATGACTATCAGTTCAGTGCAGTTCAGTCACTCAGTCACGTCTGACTCTTTGCAACCCCATGGGCTGCAGCACGCCAGGCTTCCCTGTCCATCACCAACTCCCAGAGCTTATTTAAACTCATGTTCATTGAGTCAGTGATGCCATCCAACCATCTCATCCTCTGTCATCCCCTTCTCTTCCTGCCTTCAATCTTTCCCAGCATCAGAGTCTTTTCAAATGAGTCAGTTCTTTGCATCAGATGGCCAAAGTATTGGAGTTTCAGCTTCAGCATCAGTCCTTCCAATGAATATTCAGGACTGAGCTCCTTTAGGATGGACTGGTTGTATCTCCTTGCAGTCCAAGGAGCTTGGACTATATGGACCTTTGTCAGCAAAGTGATGTCTCTGCTTTTTAATACACTGTCTTAAGTTTGTCAGAGCTTTCCATGCAAGGAGCAAGCATCTTTTAATTTTATGGTTGTAATCACCATACACAGTGATTTCGTAATACAAGAAAATAAAATCTGTTACGCTTCCACTTTTTCTCCATCTATTTGCCCTGAAGTGATGGTACAGGATGCCATGATCTTAGTTGTTTGTTTTTTTTTTTTTTTAATGTTGAAACAACATTGAAACAAGCCAGCTTTTTCACTCTCCTCTTTCACATTTATCAAGAGGCTCTTTACTTTCTCTTCACTTTCTGCCATTAGAGTAGTATCATCTCCATATCTAAGGTTGTTGATATTTCTTCCAGAAATACTGATTCCACCTTGTGATTCATCCAGCTCAGCATTTGGCATGTTGCACTCCGCATATAAGTTTAATAAGCAGGGTGACAAAATACAGTATTGTTGTATTCCTTTCCCAGTTTGGAACCAGTCAGTTGCTCCATGTAAGGGTCTAACTATTGCTTCTTGACCCTCATACAGGTTTCTCAGGAGACAGGTAAGGTAATCTGGTAATCCTCTCTCTTTAATAACTTTCCATAGTTTCTTATGATCCACACAGTCAAAGGCTTTAGTATAGTCAATAAAGCAGAAGTAGATGTTTTTCTGGAAATCCTTTGATTTCTCTATGATCCAATGAATGTTGGCAATTGATCTCTGGTTCCTCCGCCTCTTCAAAACCCAGCTTGTACATCTGGAAGTTCTCTGATGTCTAACTTGAAGGATTTTGAGAATAACCTTGCTAGCATGTGAAACAAGCACAATGGTACAATAGCTGGAACATTCTTTATCATTGCTCTTCTTTGGGATTGGAATGAAAACTGACCTTTTCCAGTCCTGTGGCTACTGGTGAATTTTCCAAATTTGCTGTCACATTGAGTGCAGCACTTTCACAGCATCATTTTTTAGGATTTGAAATAGCTCAGCTGGAATTCCATCACCTCCACTAACTTTGTAGTAATGAGTCCTGGGCCCACTTGACTTCATACTCCAGGATGTCTGGCTTTAGGTGAGTGATCACTCCATCATGGTTATCTGGGTCATTAAGATCTGCTTTGTATAGTTCTTCTGTGTATTCTTGCCACCTCTTCTTAATATCTTCTGATTCTCTTAGGTCCTTATCTTTTCTGTCCTTTATAATGCCCACAAAAAATCTTGTACATAAATGTTTATAGCAGCCTGATTCATAATAGTCAAAGAGTGGAAAACAACCCAGAGGTCCACCAACAGATAAATGAATAAACAAAATATGGTATATCCATACAATGGAATATTATCAGCCATAAATAGAAAAGAAGTATTGATCCATGCTACACTATGGATGAACCTTGAAAACATCATACTAAGTAAAAGAAACCAGACACAAAAGATCATAAGCTATATAATTCTGTTTGTATGAAATGGCTAGAACAGGCAAATCCATAGAGACAGAAAGTAGTTTGAGAGTGGGTAGTCACTCAGTTGTGTTCATCTCTTTGCAACTCCATGGACTGTAGTCCATCAGGCTCCTCTCTTCATGGGATTCTCCAGGCAAGAATACTGGGGTGGGCTGCTGTTTCCTTCTCCAGGGATCTTCCAACCCAGGAGTAGAAATGGGGTCTCCTGCATTGCAGGCAGATTCTTTACCATCTGAACCACCAGGGAAGCTCTAGAAAGTAGATCAGTGGTTGCCTAGGGCACAAAGAGTCAGAAACAACTTAGCAACTAAACCATCACCACCAGGGCTGTATGTGAGGAGAAGAGACTGAGAGGAAATGGAGAGTGACTGATAAAACATACAGGATTTCTTTGGGGGGGGGTGTTGAAAATGTTCCAAAATTGATTGTGGTGATGGCTTTGCAACTCTGTGAATCTATAAGAACCATTGAATTGTACTCTTTTGTTTTACATTGAAGTATAGTTAATTTACAATGTTGTGTTAGTTTTGTTTTGTTTTTTAAGAATTTTTATTTTCTCAATTATACTGACAACACCAAGATTGCTTTGGGGACAGAGGAACAGCCTCCTGAGATGTTTCCACTGGCCAGGAAGACTAGGTTGAGGTGATGTAGTCGCTGTTTAAAGGGCCCTTTTATTATTTTTTTTATTTTCTTTTTTAATCTGACCAGCTGCACAGCATACGTGATCGAACCTGCGCCCCCTACCTTGGAAGCATGGAGTCTTAACCACTGGACTGTCAGGGAAATCCTAATGTTGTGTTAGTATTAAACTATACACTTTAAATAGGTGAATTACATGGTATGTGAATTATATCTTGATAAAGCTGTTACCAAAAATATATGTAATATAATATCAGGTAGAGATACAGACTCCTTGCCACACCATCTGCCAGGCTCCTCTGTCCATGGAATTTTGCAGACAAGAATATTCTAATGGGTGGGCATTTCCTACTCCAGGGCATCTTCTCAAACCAGGGATCGACCTGTGTCTCCCGCATCTCCTACACTAGCAGGCAGATTCTTTGCCACCGAGAATGTCTAGTTTGAAGTACATAAGACAGACTTGAGTATAAAGTCTGGAGCGTACTAATTGCTTGAGCAGGTGGCTTCACCTTGCTGACCCTCAGTTTCCTCATCTATATAACTGGAATAATAAAAATATTTACTTCATGTATTTGTTGTGAGAATTAAATGAAGAAGGTAACAATATCTGGGAGATAAAACATGTTCAATAAATCTTAGGTTTTGTTTAAGAAAGGAGAGGGAGAGAGCTACAGGAGGTGGCCACAAAAATGGAAAGCAGTCATTCAGTGGCTTTTACAATAAAATGCCTCTGGGAAAAGAATCTAGGGAACTTCCCTGGTGGTCCAGTGGTTAGGACCCTGTACCTTCAATGCAGAGGGCATGGGTTCGATCCCTGATGAGGGAACTAAGATCCCACAGGCCTCCTAGCATGGCCAAAAAAAAAAAAAAAAGACTAAAAAAGAGTGGATATATGTATATATGGGCTTCCCAGGTGGCACTAGTAGTAAAGAATCTGCCTGCAATGCAGGAGACATAGGAGATGCAATTTCAATCCCTGGGTCGGGAAGATCTCCTGGAGGAGGGCACGGCAACCCACTCCAGTATTCTTGCCTGGACAATCTCATGGACAAAGGAGCCTGGTGGTCTCCAGTCCATGGAATCACAAAGAGTCAGACACAACTAAGCGACTAAGCACAGCACAGCATACTCCAATAAAAATCTATTTAAAGCATCTGGTTCTTTGGGGGAGGTTGTGAAGGACGTTCTCGGAGGCTAACCCTGTCCTTCAGCGTTCTAAGCAACAGGTACAGGGTTTTTCTCCCCAGAGAGGCCCTCATGGTGTGGTTGGAGATTAGTCCAGGCTTTTGGCTTCCCTGATAGCTCAGTTGGTAAAGAATCGAGACCCCGGTTGGATTCCTGGGTCAGGAAGATCCCCTAGAGAAGGGATAGGCTACCCACTCCAGTTTTCTTGGGCTTCCCTGGTAGCTCAGCTGGTAAAGAATCCATCCGCAATGCGGGAGACCTGGGTACGATCCCTGGGTTGGGAAGAACCCCTGGAGAAGGGAAAGGCTACCAACTCCAGTATTCTGGTCTAGAGAATTCCATGCACTGTATAGTCCATGGGGTCGCAAAGAGTCGGACATGACTGAGCGACTTTCACTTTCACTCTGGCTTCATAAGCTGCCACTCTACCTTCTCTGATAATCTACAAGCTTCCCAGAGTCTTTAACTGAATGTCTTTCCTGCTCTAGCCAGTGTGGATTCTGTTGTTTGCAACTAAGAGCCCTGACAGGTATAGACAGGAAGGGGTTTATTCAAGGGACAGTAGCAAGGCCATTTGTAGAGGAGAGAGGGGTGATGAGGGAGATGAGGTTAGAAGACCTGCAGGGCCAGCCCTCAAAGGGCTCTGTACAATATGGTAAGGGTTTGGATTTGATTCTGAGTGAAATGAGAGTCATGAGAAGCTCCTGAATAGAAGGGGAGACATAATCTCTGTGTGTGGGAGACAGACTAGGGTGGGAGTGAGCACCAGGGAGGAGGCTGCTGTCATTGAGCAGGAGGTGAGCATAACATGACCAGGATGGGGGCTGTGGAGAGCAGGAGAAGTGGGTAAATTGGGAAACACTTTGAAAGTACCAGCCAGCAGGATTTGCTGATAAATTGAAAACAGTACGGGCTAGGTGTGAGAAAAAGACAGACAGACAGACAGAGGGAGAAGGAGAAAAATCAAGGATGACTTGATGGACGCAATGAAGCCTCAATTTTATCAACAGAAAAAGGAAAGCAACATTGCACAGGTTCATCTCAGGGGCTCTCTCTAATGATGCGCACATTTCATATACCACCGTCATCATTATTTATTACGCGAGGTGTTTGAGACAATTCATCTAAACCCATCTTCTTTATTCTGGCACCACCCCCCCAAACCCTACATATGTCCCCTGGGATTCCAAGAAAGCCCTCTGCCATGCTCCAATTTATTCAAAAACATCTGCTCCCTTATTTTGTGCTCCTCACAAGGAAAATAGGGGCGACTCAGGGTAACGTCCTTCCCTCCCACCCATTCCATGGATTCTAAGGATTTGCCTGTCCAGGGTTCTCTTGGAAGGATCCAGGATCCCTACTCTAGCCTCCTTTCCTTTTTATTTATTTATTTGGTTGCTCCAGGTCTTAGTTGTAAACACAGAGGACCTTCGATCTTCCTTGTAGCATGCGGGATCTTTGGTTGCAACTTGAGGAATCTCGCTCCTCGACCACAGATCAAACCCTTGTACCCTGCAATGGAAGCATGGAGTCTTAGCCCCTGGTCCACCAAGGAAGTCTCTAGCCTCCCAAATTCAGTTTTTCTGATACTTTCCCAAAATCAGTATTTCATCTGTCATCTCCTGGTCGTGCCCACTGAGACTTCCCCAGGCTGGACCAAACCCTGACAGCAAATTCCAATTCAGCTAGCGTATTTGTTTACTTACATAAACTAAGATTTTCCCTCCAGCCAATCCAGTGGTTCAGGGTCTTTGCTTGCTTTACAGTCACTTGGGGAACTGTAAAAACACCAATGTCTGGGCTGCAAGCCCAGAGATTTGATTGGTCTTAATTGTTGCACTCGATCAGTGGTGCTCTCAAGCTTTAATGTGTATCAAAATCAGCTGGAGTTCTTGCTAAAGCCTAGGAGACTGGACTCCACGACCAGAATTTCTGATTCACTGTAGCTCAGAGAATTTGCATTTCTAAGAAGTTCCCAGTGGACTTCCCTAGTGGTTCAGTGGCTAATAAGCCACCTGCCAATGCAGGGGATATGGGTTCAATCCTGGTCTGGGAAGATGCCACATGCCAAGGGGTAACTAAGTTTGTATGCCACAACTGCTGAGCCCATGCGCCCTAGAGCCCATGCTTCACAACAAGAGAAACCACCACAATGAGAAGCCCACGTGCCACAACTAGAGAGTAACCCCTGCTCACCGCAACTAGAGAAAGACTTTGCAAACCAACAAAGACCTAGCATAGCCAAAAATAAATAAGTGAATAAAAAACTTTTTTAATTAAAAAAAAAAAAAGAAGTTCCAGGTGAAGTTGATACTGGTGGTCCAAGGACCACACTTTGAGAACCACTACTCTATACCAAGAGGTGGTAACTTATAATGGTTAAAACTCTTGCTCCTCAAGTGTGATCCACAGACCATCAGCATCACCTTGGGAGAGTGTTAGAAATTCAGGATCTCAGGCCCAACCCCCTACCTACTGAATCAGAAATCTGCATTTTAACAATATCCCCCGGAGAAGACAATGGCACCCCACTCCAGTACTCTTGCCTGGAAAATCCCATGTACGGAGGAGCCTGGTGGGCTGCAGTCCATGGGGTCGCTGGGAGATGGACATGACTGAGTGACTTCACTTTGACTTTTCACTTTCATGCATTGGAGAAGGAAATGGCAACCCACTCCAGTGTTCTTGCCTGGAGAATCCCAGGGATGGGAGAGCCTGGTGGGCTGCTGTCTATGGGGTCACACAGAGTCGGACACGACTGAAGCGACTTAGCAGCCCCAGCAGCAACAATATCCCCAGGTGATTCATACATATGTTCAAGTTGAGGGAGTACTAGGTTCAATCCCAGTGCTGTTGCTGCTGCTGCTGAGACCCCCTCCCACTCTGCTGCTACTCTGAGACCACTCCCCGCTGAGGGACTGAGGCAGTAGACAATTGATCATCTGGCCCACAGTACGGCTGGGTCAGTAACATAGGACGAGAGAGGGACTTCCCTGCAGTCCCGTGAGTAAGAATGCCCCTTACAGGGGAAGGGATAGTTAGGGACTTTGGGAAGGTCATATACACACTATATTTAAAATGGATAAACAACAAAGACCTGTTATATAGCACATGGAACTCTACTCAATGTTATGTACTAGCCTGAATGCGAGGGGGACTTGGGGGAGAATGGATAACTGTATATGTATGGCTGAGTTCCTTCGCTGTTCACTGAAAGTATCACAACATTGTTAATTGGCTATACCCCAATGCAAGGGGCTTCCCTGATAGCTCAGTTGGTAAAGAATCCACCTGCAATGCAGGAGATCCCAGTTCAATTGCTGGGTTGGGAGGATCCCCTGGAGAAGGGGTAGGCTACCCACTCCAGTATTCTTGGGCTTCCTTTGTAGCTCAGCTGATAAAGAATCAGCCTGCAACGTGGGAGACCTGGGTTTGATCCCTGGGTTGGGAAGATCCCCTGGAGAAGGGAATGGCTACCCACTCCAATATTCTGGCCTGGAGAATTTCATGGACTATATAGTCCTTGGGGTCACAGAGAGTCGGACACGATTGAGCGACTTTCACTTTCACCCCTATACAAAATCTTTTTGGTGTTAAAAATGAAGAATCCCCAATGCAAGGGATGTAGGTTCAATCACTGATCAAGGAACTAAGATCCCAGATACCACGGGGTAACTAAGCCTGAGCTCCGCAACTAGAGAAGCCTGCACACTGCAAGAGAAGAACGCACAGCCAAAATAAACAAACTCTATCTCTCTCTATCTATCTATCTATATAATGAAAGACTCTTCAGGGAGTTGGTGGGCATAGCTCCTGCCCACCCCCCAAAAGGATAGGAAAACTGAGGCCTGCCACAGCAAGCGAGGAGCTGGGGGAGCCTAAAGATGGGTATATGTGAGGGTCAAAGCTGAGCAGGACAGTGGGGTCAGGTTAAGGGGGACAGGAGACTCTCAAAGTCAGGTTGAAGACAGAGAGGTGAGGAGACACACTTGAGTGGCACAGGTGGTGGGTGCAGGTGGCAGGCACAACGCGGAGCAAGTCAGAGAGGGAGAGCCCAATGCAAGTCCTAACTCTCCTGCCTTTCCGTGGCCTCACCTGGCCCTCTCATCTGGCTCCTCTCCCCAGCCTCTCTCATCTGTCTCTCCTCCCTTTTCTCCCTCCCCTAACTTCCCCTCTGGGCACCCTGGGCAGGGCTGAGCAGGGCTGGGGACCTCAGGGCGCAGAAGGGATGTGGGGTCAGCAGGTCTTCTCAGATCTGCAGATCTATGAGTGAGAGGTTGGAGAGAGGTGGAGAGGAGCGGCTGCCTAGGAAATGGAAGCCCCTGGGGCGGGTTGGGATCCAGGGTTCTTCAGGGCAAGTAGGTGGAGCCAGTCCCTTACCCCAGCTGACCCGAAGTGCCCCTTCCTGCCATCTCCCAATCTCTGCCCTTGAAAACGCTCCCCCCTATTTGCCTCTTGGGTCCCCCGCCCCCGCCCCGCCCTGCCTGCAGTGGGGCTCCTGAGAGACTCACCAGAGATTTCAAGGTGACTCCGCGGGCACCGAGGGAGGAGTGGGCAGTGTGAGGTGAGCTGAGACCACAAGAAAGGTGCCCTGACTCAGCTCTTCCCACCCCCACCTGGGAAGCCGTGCCTTCCCCCTCCTGCTTCCCACCCCTGACCACCCAGGACAAAGTTGGCCAGTTTCAGGAGCACCGTGAAAGAAGTAAAGCAAACTGCAGAGAAATACGTGGCCGACGCCACTTTTGCAAAACCAAAGGAGAATGTGTGCGTGAGTCTGCATTTCACATAAGAGTATAGGAAAAGCTGTGAGTTAATGGTTATCTAAGGGGGTTGGGAGGGCAGGGAGGGGCGGAAAGGGAGATAAGGAAGAAAGGGGAAGCTGAACGGAATTGCATGAACTCATGCAATCTCTTGTTCTCCTTTTAGTACATTTATTGTGTAAAAAAATTAAAATTTCTAAAATTTTACGGTACTGTAGACTTACAAGAGGTTGCAAAAATACTACAGAGAGGCTCCTTGGATCCACTATTACATAATTGTAGCACTTTCCCAAAACTAGGAAACTGACATTGTCACAATGCAATTAACTAGACCACAGACCTTACTGGGACTTCCTCAGTTTTCCAATGCACATTTTTTTTTAACTTATATATAATTTGGTGACATTTATATCACATGTATAAGATGCATAAATACAACAATCAGGATATAGATTTATTCTGAGTTTCCTGGCAATCCAGTGGTTAGGGCATTGCACTCTTACTGCCAAGGGCCCAGGTTGGAGGAAACTAAGATCCCACAAGCCCCGAGACACGGCCAAAAAAAAAGATCATTATACAGTCACACCATCTCTGCTCTTCTGTTACCCTTGACAACTACTAATCTGTTCTCTATCTCTATAGTTTGTCATTTCAAGAATGTTATATAAATTGAATCCTATAGCATGTAACCTTTGGAAACTGGCTTTTTTCATTCAGCATACCGCCCTTAAAATCCATTCAATTTGTATGTCACTAGTTCCTTTCTTTTTATTGCTGCGTACTGTTCCATTGAACGGATGTGCTGACAGTGGACTGTTAACCATTCAGCAGTTGAAGGACATAGGGACTGTTTCTAGTTTGGGGCTACTACAAACTAATAATATTAACTAGTTTAGCTAGTATTAAAAGAGCTTAATGAGCTTCCCTGGTGGCTAAGTGGTAAAGAACCTTCCTGCCAATGCAAGAGAGGATGATTCGGAAAGATCCCTTGGAGAAGGAAATGGCAACTTTCTCCAGTATTCTTGCCTGGAAAATCCCATAGACAGAGGATCCTGGTGGGCTACAGTCCATGAGGTTACAAAAGAGTCAGACATGACTTAGTGACTAAACAACAACTGTTTAATGAGCTATTGAAGCTGCCATGAACATTCCTATCAGATTTTTATGTGAACATGCACTTTCATTTCTCCAGGATAAATGCCCAGGATCGTGACTGCTGAGCAATGCAATGTAGCGTATGCTTACTTTTTAAGAAATCTCCAACTGTTTTCGAGAGTGGCCGTACCATTTTACATTCCCATCAGCAATATATGAGTTATAGTTTCTTCTAATTCTCACCAGCATTTGGTTCTCTTATTGTTATTATTATGATTAGCCAGGCTAGTTAGGTGTGTACTGCATGATGGATCATCACTTTATCGTGATTTTAATTTGTATAATTTTAATTTGCATCTTCCTGATGGCAGGGCTTCCCAGGTGCCTCAGTGGGTAAAATATCTGCTTGCAATGCAGGAGTGAGTATTTGATCCCTATGTTGGAAGATCTCCTGGAGTAGGGCACGGCAACCCACTCCAGTACTCTTGCCTGGGGAATCCCATGGACAGAGAAGCCTGGCGAGCTACAGTCCATAGTGTCGCAAAGAGTCAGACACAACTGAAAGGCCTGAGCACACACAATGGCAAGTGATGCTGACATCTTTTCAATGTTCATTTGTCAACTGAATACACCATTCAGTGAAATGTCAACGTTTTCTGCCCATTTCCTAATTGGATTTTTTTCTAATTGATAAGGTTTAAGGGTTTTACAGCGTATTCTAGACCCTAGTCCTTGTCAGATATGTGGTTTGCAAGCATTTTCTTTCATTCGCTTTTCTCATCATTTTAACAGAGCCTTTTTCAGAGTAAACGTTTTTAATTTTGATCCTTTTTGGTTTTTTCAAGGATTGTGCTTTTGGTGTCAAGTCTAAGAACTCTGCCTAACCCCAGATCATGAAGATGGTCTTCTATGTTTTCGTCTAAGTTTACAGTTTTACATTGTACATGAAGATCTATGACCTGTGTTTGTTATTTAATGAGATGCCTTTTAATTTTTTTAATTTTATTTTTGGCGGTGCTCAGTCTTCCTTGCGGCACAGGTTTCTCTCTAGTGCTGGTGCACAGGCTTCTCATTGCAGTGTTTTCTCTTTTCTCGAGCGCAGGCTCTAAGGCACGCAGGCTTCAGAAGCTGTGGCACTTGGGCTCAGTGGTTGCGGCTCCCAGGCTCTAGAGCACAGGCTCAATAGTTGTGATGTTTGGGCTTAGTTGCTTCATGGCATGTGCCATCTTCCCTGATCAGGGATTGAACACCTCCTGCATTGGCAGGCAAATTCTTTACCATTGAGCCGGCCACCGGGAAGACCTGACCTATTTTTTTTTAATTAGTTTTTTTTTTGGAGTATGGTTGCTTTACAATGTTATGTCAGTTCTGCTGAACAGCAAGGTGGATCAGCTATACATATATATGTCTGCTGTGCTCAGTTGCGTCTGGCTCTGTGTGACCCTATGGACCATACCCTGCCAGGCTCCTCTGCCCATGGGATTCTCCAGACAAGAATACTGAAGTGGGTTGCCATTTCCTCCTCCAGGAGATCTTCCCAATGCAAGGATCAAATTCTCATCTCCTGCACTGGCAAGCGGATTCTTTACCGCGGAGACACCAGGGCAGCCCATATGTGCATATATATATATATATATATACCCTCATTTTTGGATTATCTTCCCATTCAGGTCACAGAGCATTAAATGGGGCTTCCCAGGTGGTGCTAACATTGAACAGAGTTCCCTGTGTTATACAGTAGGTTCTCGTTAGTTATCTGTTTTATACATAGTCATGCATATATGTCAATCCCGTTCTTTCATTGCCTTCCACCCCCCTTCCCCTCCTTGGTGTCCATACGTCCATTCTCTATGACTTTGTCTCTATATCTGCTTTGCAATATGACCTGTTTTGAGTTAACCTCTGTATGGGGTATGAAGTTGAGATCCAGGTTCATATATTTGCCTACTAATGTCCAGTTGTTCCAGCACCATTTGTTAAAAAAGACTATCCTTCCTTTACTGGATTGTTTTTCAGTTTTTGTCAAAATTTCATTTGGGCATACTTATGTGGCCCCATTTTGGGGTTCTCTGTTCCATTGCATTGATTAATGTGTCTGTGCTTCCCCCGGGATCAGACTGTCTTGATTACTGTCACTATCCAATAAGTCTTGAGATTAGATAGGGTGATGTCTCTAATACTTTTTCTTTTTTAATACTGTTTTGGCTGTTCTACTTCTTTTTCTTTTCCATATAAATTTAAACATAATAATCCACATAAATTTTAAGATATGTATGTGTGTATATATACCAAAAAAAAATCTTGTTGGCATTTTGAGAGGAGTTACATTGAATTATAGATCACTCTGGGGAGAACTGACATCTCTACTACACTGAGTATTCCAGTTCATTAACACCATATGTCTCTACCTTTATTTATTTCTCCTTTGATATCTGTCTGTAAAAAAGAGAACAAGCTTGATTCCAATTGGATCTGTTCCTTTAATGCTAACCCTTTGTGCTATGTTGCCACCGCTTCCTAATTCTGGATCTGCACCTTTGTAAAAGAATGTCTCTAGCCTGAAATGGACATGACAGGTCATTCTCAAGCCTCTCACCTTTAAAGACATAATCCTTTCCCTTTCATATAGAGATTAAAAGTTGCAAAAAGAGAAAAACATTTGTCTTGTTGGAGGTTTATAGGATTGCTGTAATTAAACCTACAGTGAACAACTGCAAGAACAAAGGATTCCCATACCAAGAAGTTTATAGCAACCAGCCTTACTCAGCTCCCCTTTTTAGTATAAAAGGAGCTTGAATTCTAACTCAGGTAAGATGTTTCTTTGGGGCAGTACTCCGCCATCTTTTTGGTCTGCTGGCTTTCCAGTTAAAGTCACTATTCCTTGACCCAACAACTCATTTCTCAATCTATCTGCCTATGGTGCAGCAAGTGGCATGCAAATTGTCAAATTCATCAGAATTTTGTAACTTTTAACATACAGATTCTATTCATATTTTGTTGATTTATAGCTAACTGGAGTTTTTTAAGCAATTATAAGGGGTGTTGTATTTTTAATTTTGGTTTTCAATTGTTTCATGCAGCCATGAAATTAAAAGACGCTTGCTCCTTGGAAGAAAGGCTATGACCAACCTAGCTGCTGCTGCTAAGTCACTTCCCACTCTGTGCAACCCCATACGCGGCAGCCCACCAGGCTCCTCCGTCCCTGGGATTCTCCAGGCAAGAACACTGGAGTGGGTTGCCATTTCCTTCTCCAATGCATGAAAGTGAAAAGTGAAAGTGAAGTCGCTCAGTCATGTCCGCCTCTTAGAGACCCCATGGACTGCAGCCTACCAGGCTCCTCCGTCCATGGGATTTTCCAGGCAAGACTACTGGAGTGGGGTGCCATTGCCTTCTCACAGCATATTAAAAAGCAGAGACATTACTTTGCCAACAAAGGTCCATCTAATCAAAGCTATGGTTTTTCCAGTACTCACGTATGGATGTGAAAGTTAGACCATAAGGAAAGCTGGGTGCTGAAGAATTGATGCTTCTGAACTGTGGTGTTGGAGAAAACTCTTGAGAGTCCCTTGGACTGCAAGGAGATCCAACCAGTCTATCCTGAAGGAGATCAGTCCTGAATATTCATTGGAAGGACTGATGTTGAAGCTGAAACTCCAATACTTTGGCCACCTGATGCAAAGAACTGACTCATTTGAAAAGACCCTGATGCTGGGAAAACTTGAAGGGAGAAGGGGACAACAGAAGATGAGATGGTTGGATGGCATCACCGAGTTGATGGACATGAGTTTGAGTAAGCTCCAGGAGCTGGTGATGGACAAGGAAGCCTGGTGTGCTGCAATTCATGGAGTCACAGAGTCAGACACGACTGAGCGACTGAACTGACTGATCATTTTGAATTAGTGTTCTGGGCTTTTTTGGGATATATACCCAGAAGTGGAATTGTCAGGTTATATGAATGATAGTTTTATTTTTAGTTTTTTGAGAAATCTCTTTACTGTTTTACACAGTGGCTTCACCAATTTATACTTCCACCAACAGTGTAGGAGAAGTCCCTTTTCTCTACATCCTCTCCAGCATTTATTTGTGGTCTTTTTGATGATAGCCATTCTGACAGGTGTGAGGCCATATCTTATTATGATTTTGATTTGCACTTCTCTAATGGTTAGCAATGCTGTGTATCTTATCATGAGCCTGTTGGCCATCTGCAGTTCCTCTTTGGACAGTGTCCATTCGGTTCTCCTGCCCATTTTAAAACTGGGTTGTTTGTTTTCTGGGATGCTGAGTTGTATGAGCTATTTATATATGTTGGATATTAATCCCTCATAGGTCACATCATTTGCAAATATTTTTTCCCATTCAGTAGGTTGTCTCTTCGGTTTGTTAGTGCTTTCCTTTGCTATGCAAAAGCTTTTATGATCACATCATTTTTTTTCTTTAGTCTGTTAACATGGTGGATTCCATTGATAGATTTTCAAATAGTGAATCTGCATTCAGTTCTTCAGGAACTGACTCATTGGAAAAGACCCTGATGCTGGGAAAGATTGAAGGCAGGAGGAGAAGGGGACTACAGTGAATGAGATGGTTGGATGGCATCACTAACTTGATGGACATGAGTTTGAGTAATCTCTGGGAGTTGGTGATGGACGGGGAAGCCTGGCGTGCTGCAGTCCATGGAGTCCAAAAGAGTCGGACATGACTGAATGATTGAACTGAACTGAACCTGCATTCATGGAATAAATCTCCACTTGGTCGTTATATATGGTTTTTTTTTTAAAAAAAATATAAAACATTGGAATTCCATTCTTCCAGTAAGGTTACCTTTTTAAACCTCCTTAATTGTGGTGATATATATACACATAATAAAATTTGCCACTTTAAACTTTTTTTTTGTCCATACCTTGCAGCTTGTAGATCTTAGTTCCCTGAACAGAGATCAAACCTAAGCCCCCTGCAGTGGACATGTGAGGTCCTCACCATGGGACTGCCAGGGAATTCCTAACATTTAAACCATTTTTAAGGGTATAATTCAGTGGCATTAAGTAAATTCACTGTATTGTAAACCATCACCACTATCTGTTTCCAAAACTTTTTCAACACCCAAACAGAAACTCTGTACATATTAAGCAATAACTCCTTCTCTCACGCTCCCAGTCCTGGAAATCTGCTAAATTATTTTCAGTTTCTATAAACTGCTTACCCTAGATATTTCCTATAAGAAGACCCACAAAATATTTGTCCTTTTGTTGTTGTTCAGTTGCTAAGTCATGTCCAACTCTCTGGGACCCCATGGACTGGAGCCCACCAGGATCCTCTGTCCATGGAATTTCCCAGGCAAGAATACTAGAGTGGGTTGCCATTTCCTTTTCCAGGGGATCTTCCTGGCCCAGGGATCAAACCTGTGTCTCCTGCATTGTCAGGCAGGTTCTTTACCACTGAGCCACCAGGGAAGCCAAGTTCAGGGCTTGCAGGTCTGCAAGGTACAACCCAGCAAAGGTCAACTCAGATTGAAGGAAGCAAGACAGACCCACTTCCCGGTGGGGAAAGGGTCAAAAATCTTGAAGACATGTTTCAAAACTACTACAATCTGCTTTCTGGCCATCAAATATTTACATTCCTTCCACATACAAAATTCACTCATCTCTTTCTTCAACCTCAAAAGCCTCATCTATTTTGCATCAAGCTCATAGTCAAAGACTAGGGCCTCATCTAAGTCAGAGCCAGGTGCTGAAGAGCCCACCCTCTTACAGGGATATGGGGTCTCCCAAGCATCTCTGAAGAGAATGAAGCAGGTGCAACTGTTTGGGAGAACAAGATGAGTATTTAGAACTGCACTGCCCATTATGGTAGCCATCAGGCACATGTAGGAATTAGATTTAAATTAAAGAAAAATGAAAGAAACTGAAATTTCAGTTCCTCTGTTGCACTAGTCAAACTGTAAGCACTCAGCAGCCACATGTGGCTGCTGCTGCTGCTGCTGCTAAGTCACTTCAGTCGTGTCCGACTCTGTGCAACCCCATAGACGGCAGCCCACCAGGCTCCCCTATCCCTGGGATTCTCCAGGCAAGAACACTGGAGTGGGTTGCCATTTCCTTCTCCAATGCAGGAAAGTGAAAAGTGAAAGTGAAGTCGCCCGGTTGGGTCCAACTCAGCGACCCCGTGGACTGTAGCCGACCAGGCTCCTCCATCCATGGGATTTTACAGGCAAGAGTACTGGAGTGGAGTGCCATTGCCTTACTATATTGGACAATGCAAATACAGAACACTTCCATCATTGCAGAAAACGCTACTGAATGGTGCTAAATAGACAATATAAGCACAGATGTGCCCTGTAGTGACTCAGAAATTCTGCTCCTGAATAGAGATAAGGATTTAGTTCAGGGTCTCCCAAGAGCATGCCCTGAACCAAGGGTACAGGTAGTCCATCTGGGAGGTAGCCCCAGGAAATTCAAGGGAGTGGGAAAACTGGGATTCAAGAGGAAAAAGCTATGAGTTCCCTAGTGGCCTATTAGTTGGTATTTGCTGCTATTACTGCTGGGTTCAATCCATGGTCGAGGGGTAAAGGTCTGACAAGCTGTGTGGTGTGGCCAAAATATATTTTTAATTTTTAAGAAAAGAAAGAGGAAATAAAAAGGCAATAAATGATGCGGAGTGAGGCACTTTGGGTGACCCCTTAAATTTTGCACCCTAGCTATCTTGCTTCTTCACACCAGTCCCAAACCCAAAGGGTGACCACCATAAACAGCTAAAGGTCATTCCGCAGAGCACACCTCCGAACTGACTCGCAAGGAAAAGGAAGCAGAAGCACTTCATCCCAGGCTCCTGATCCTCACTGGCTGAAGACTGCCCCTGGGGAATTAATCTTAGCACTTCTTGTCCTGCATGCAGACAGGAGAAAGACCTCAGATGGAGAAGCAGAAAGATACAGGGCACATGAGGTGGGAGGCTGTCGATGTGTGTGGCAACCCACTGGATGTACAAGTGAGGGAGAAAATGAGCTGAAGGGATACAGGGACACCAGGTCAGGGCTACCATTGTTCCTGTTCATTCTCCAAGTCATGTCTGACTCTTTGCAACCCCACGGACTGCAGCACACCAGGATTCCCTGTCCTTTACCATCTCCTGGAGCTTGCGCAAACTCATGTCTGTTGAGTCAGTGATGCCATCCAACCATCTCATCCTCTGTCATCCCCTTCTCCTCCCAACTTCCATCTTTCCCAGCATCAGGGTCTTTTCCAATGAGTCAGCTCTTTGCATCAGGTGGCCTGATGGAGCCATCAGGTGGCTTCTGTTGGAGCTTCAACATCAGCCCTTCCAATGAATATTCAGGGTTGATTTCCTTTAGGATTGACTGGTTGGATCTCCTTGCAGTCCAAGGGACTCTCAAGAGTCTTCTCCAACACCACAGTTCAAAAGTATCAATCCTTTGACACTCAGCTTTCTTCATAGTCCAACTCTCACATAGATACCTGACTACTGGAAAAACCATAGCTTTGACTAGACTGTCCTTTCTCAGCAAAGTGATGCCTCTGCTTTTTAATATGCTGTCTAGATTTGTCATAGCTTTCCTTCCAAGGAGCAAGCATCTTTCATTTCATGTCTGCAGACACCATCCACAGTGATTTTGGAGCCCAAAAAATAAAATCTGCCACTGTTTCCATTGTTTTCCCATCTATTTGCCATGAAGTGATGGGACTGGAAGCCATGATCTTAGTTTTTTGAATGTTGAGTTTTAAGCCAGCTTTTTCTCTTTCCTCTTTCCCCCTCATCAAGAGGCTCTTTAGTTCCTTTTCACTTTCTGCCATTAGAATAGTATCATCTGCATATTTGAGGCTGTTGATATTTCTTCTGGCAATCTTGATTCCAGTTTGTGATTCATCCAGCCAAGCATTTCACATGATGTACTCAGTACATCTCAGAAAACCTCCAGTAGAGAGGATGTGTGTGAGCCTCATGGTGATGGAGAGCTGAAGGCAACCTAAGCGTCATCACTGGGGGAATAAATAAGTGACAGACTGCTGCGGGCACACCATGGAACGCAATGCAGTGGTTAGAAGCAGAGAGCTTGAAGTACACCCCTATATGGAGAGATCTCAGAAACATACTGTTAAGCTAACAAACATAAAAAAAAAAGAGGGGGAAAAAGCAGAAGATTTATAGCCCAATCCCATTTATGTAAATTGGAAACATACACACATACAAAATCACAAAGTATAAAGCTATATCCTTGCAGCTATATATCATGGGCATTAAAATGGGTGTCTGTGAAGAGGGGGGAGGGTAGGGATTGGGCATGAGGCTGGGAGTAAAACAGTAGAGGGTCTTTCATGGACCAATGGCGATTCTATATTATGATCTGAAGAGTACGGTTAATATTTTTCTGCACCTAAGGGCCAAGAAAAAAAAAATAAAGGAATGAAGAATATGAAGTCCCGGTACATCAGAGCAATTCCCTCCTCGTTGCACAATGTTTATTACCGCAGGGGATGATGACAGCAAAGCAACCAGACTCTGCCTGCATTCTGAAAGCCCTCTTCACTGCCTGCTTTCCAAGCAGCCCCAGCAAGTGCTCTTACCCCACAAACAAGGAGCCCCCTAACCCTTTCATGCTACGCAGAGGCAGAGAAAGGAAAGTTAGGTATCTTGAGCCCCAGAGGTTTCCGTCTTATACTTTGGCTGTACACAGAGTAGGGAGTAAGTGCATGGAACTCCATTCAAACTCCTCTGCCATTAAGGTTAAGTCTCCTTACCCTCCTGTGCCCTCGTTTCCTTACTGGTAAAATGGGAGTGATCATAAAAATAACTGCCCATGGGAATGTTCGGAGCATAAAATGAATGGGTTTGTGGAAAACATTTAAACCAACGGAGGAAGCTTCCTCTCTGCCACTTCAGCAGCCCCGCCCACACCCACCCCACCCCACCCCAGCCCCTGCCCTGTTGTGACAGCTTCCCACTTCTCATCCTGCCTCAGCCTCCATCAGGGGCCCCCCAACATCCCAGGGATTCATAGGAACATCACCGGAGCTCTCCTGGGATTTCAGATTCTCTTTCCTTCTGGGCATAGCGCTGAGCTCACCTTGCCCCACCTGCACCCATCAACTCACCTGGCTCAGCCAGCAGGCCCTACCCACTCATGCCTTTCAAGTCAAAGCCATTTGCCTTTTCGCTTCACAAACCTCAGCCAGGATGGCTCATTTAGCTTGGCTAAAAAGCTGAGCTATGCAGCTGGGGAAGCAGTGGAAATTTGGCCATGGCTGCAGCATGGACGCTGGTTCTGGTGGCCATGGGGCTGGGCTTGGCCAGAGCACGTGCTGTCCCCACCACACCAGGAAAAGCTGTAACACTGGCATGTTCAAATCTCTGCTGCCAGGTGAGCTGGTGGCCTTCAAGAAAGAAAAGGATGGGAATTCCCTAGCGATCCAGTGGCTTCCCAGGTGATGCTAGTGGAGATGTGAGACACAGGTTCGATCCCTGGGTCAGGAAGATCACCTGGAGAAGGGAATAGCAAACCACTCCAGTATTCTTGCCTGGGAAATCCCATGTACAAAGGAGCCTGGTGGGCTACAGTCCATGGGGTCACAAAGAGTCAGACATGGCTGAGCAACTAACACAACACAGCCAGTGCTTAGGACTTTGTGTTCTTACTACCAAGGGCCCAGATTTGATCCTTGGTTGGGGAACTAAGATCCCACAAGGCATGTGGCACAGCCTAACACAGACTGTGGCTCAAGCAAACACACACACACACACACACACACACACACACACAACCATTAAGTCCCTATTATCATGGGCTAACCTCTACCCCTTCTGCCATAGCCAAGCTGCTGCCCTGCTACTGATGGCTTAACCTCTCTCCTCCAGCTACAGGCTGCCTCTAGCTTTTTGTCTACAACCAATCTCTAATCTCTTCAGTTCAGTTCAGTTGCTCAGTCATGTCCGATTTTTTGGACTGTAGCACACCAGGCCTCCTTGTCCATCACCAACCCCTGGAGTTTACTCAAACTCATGTCCATTGAGTTAGAGATGCCATCCAACCATCTTATCTGTCTCTAGCTATTCCAAAGAATAGCAAGGAGAGATAAGAAAGCCTTCCTCGGCGATCAACGCAAAAAAATAGAGGAAAACAATAGAATGGGAAAGACTAGAGATCTCTTCAAGAAAGTTAGAGATACCAAGAGAACATTTCATGCAAAGATGGGCACAATAAAGGACAGAAACAGTTAGTATGGACCTAACAGAAGCAGAAGATATTAAGAAGAGGTGGCAAGAATACACAGAAGAACTGTACAAAAAAGATCTTCATGACCCAGATAACCACGATGCTGTGATCACTCATCTAGAGCCAGACATCCTGGAATGTGAAGTCAAGTGGGCCTTAGAAAGCATCACTATGAACAAAGCTAGTAGAGGTGATGGAATTCCAGTGGAGCTATTTCAAATCCTGAAAGATGATGCTATAAAAGTGCTGCACTCAGTATAGCAGCAAATTTGGAAAACTGAGCAGTGGCCACAGGACTGGAAAAGGTCAGTTTTCATTCCAATCCCAAAGAAAGGCAATGCCAAAGAATGTTCAAACTACTACACAATTGCACTCATCTCACATGCTAGCAAAGTAATGCTCAAAATTCTGCATGCCAGGCTTCAACAGTATGTGAAACATGAACTTCCAGATGTTCAAGCTGGATTTAGAAAAGGTAGAGGAACTAGAGATCAAATTGCCAACATTCACTGGATCATTGTAAAAGCAAGAGAGTTCCAGAAAAACATCTACTTCTGCTTTATTGACTATGCCAAAGCCTTTGACTGTGTGGATTACAACAAACTGTGGGAAATTCTTCGAGAGATGGGAATACCAGACTACCTGACCTGCCTCCTGAGAAATATGTATGCAGGTCAAGAAGCAACAGTTAGAACCGAAAATGGAACAACAGACTGGTTCCAAATTGGAAAAGAAATAGGTCAAAATAATATATTGTCACCCTGCTTATTTAACTTATATGCAGAATACATCATGTGAAATGCTGGGCTGATTGAAGCACAAGCTGGAATCAAGATTGCCAGGAAAAATATCAATAACATCAGATATGCAGATGACACCACCCTTCTGGGAGAAAGTGAAGAGAACTAAAGTGCCTCTTGATGAAAGTGAAAGAGGAGAGTGAGAAAGCTTAAAACTCAACATTCAGAAACCTAAGATCAAGGCATCCAATCCCATCACTTCACGGCAAATAGATGGGGAAACAATGGAAACAGTGACAGACTTTATTTTGGGGGCTCCAAAATCACTGCAGCCATGAAATTAAAAGGCACTTACTCCTTGGAAGAAAAGCTGTGAGCAACCTAGGCAGCATATTAAAAAGCAGAGACATTATTTTGCCAACAAAGGTCCATCTAGTCAAAACTATGGTTTTTCCAGTAGTCATGTATGCATGTGAGTTGGACTATAAAGAAAGCTGAGTGCCGAAGAATTGATGCCTTTGAACTGTGGTGTTGGAGAAAACTCTTGAGAGTCCCTTGGACTGCAAGGAGATCCAACCAGTCCATCCTAAATGAAATCAGTCCTGAATATTCATTGGAAGGACTGATGCTGAAGCTGAAACTCCAATACTTTGGCCATCTGATGGGAAGAACTGACTCACTAGAAAAGACCCTGATGCTGGGAAAGATGGAAGGTGGGAGGAGAAGGGGATGACAGAGGACGAGATNCCCTCCTGTGCCCTCGTTTCCTTACTGGTAAAATGGGAGTGATCATAAAAATAACTGCCCATGGGAATGTTCGGAGCATAAAATGAATGGGTTTGTGGAAAACATTTAAACCAACGGAGGAAGCTTCCTCTCTGCCACTTCAGCAGCCCCGCCCACACCCACCCCACCCCACCCCAGCCCCTGCCCTGTTGTGACAGCTTCCCACTTCTCATCCTGCCTCAGCCTCCATCAGGGGCCCCCCAACATCCCAGGGATTCATAGGAACATCACCGGAGCTCTCCTGGGATTTCAGATTCTCTTTCCTTCTGGGCATAGCGCTGAGCTCACCTTGCCCCACCTGCACCCATCAACTCACCTGGCTCAGCCAGCAGGCCCTACCCACTCATGCCTTTCAAGTCAAAGCCATTTGCCTTTTCGCTTCACAAACCTCAGCCAGGATGGCTCATTTAGCTTGGCTAAAAAGCTGAGCTATGCAGCTGGGGAAGCAGTGGAAATTTGGCCATGGCTGCAGCATGGACGCTGGTTCTGGTGGCCATGGGGCTGGGCTTGGCCAGAGCACGTGCTGTCCCCACCACACCAGGAAAAGCTGTAACACTGGCATGTTCAAATCTCTGCTGCCAGGTGAGCTGGTGGCCTTCAAGAAAGAAAAGGATGGGAATTCCCTAGCGATCCAGTGGCTTCCCAGGTGATGCTAGTGGAGATGTGAGACACAGGTTCGATCCCTGGGTCAGGAAGATCACCTGGAGAAGGGAATAGCAAACCACTCCAGTATTCTTGCCTGGGAAATCCCATGTACAAAGGAGCCTGGTGGGCTACAGTCCATGGGGTCACAAAGAGTCAGACATGGCTGAGCAACTAACACAACACAGCCAGTGCTTAGGACTTTGTGTTCTTACTACCAAGGGCCCAGATTTGATCCTTGGTTGGGGAACTAAGATCCCACAAGGCATGTGGCACAGCCTAACACAGACTGTGGCTCAAGCAAACACACACACACACACACACACACACACACACACAACCATTAAGTCCCTATTATCATGGGCTAACCTCTACCCCTTCTGCCATAGCCAAGCTGCTGCCCTGCTACTGATGGCTTAACCTCTCTCCTCCAGCTACAGGCTGCCTCTAGCTTTTTGTCTACAACCAATCTCTAATCTCTTCAGTTCAGTTCAGTTGCTCAGTCATGTCCGATTTTTTGGACTGTAGCACACCAGGCCTCCTTGTCCATCACCAACCCCTGGAGTTTACTCAAACTCATGTCCATTGAGTTAGAGATGCCATCCAACCATCTTATCTGTCTCTAGCTATTCCAAAGAATAGCAAGGAGAGATAAGAAAGCCTTCCTCGGCGATCAACGCAAAAAAATAGAGGAAAACAATAGAATGGGAAAGACTAGAGATCTCTTCAAGAAAGTTAGAGATACCAAGAGAACATTTCATGCAAAGATGGGCACAATAAAGGACAGAAACAGTTAGTATGGACCTAACAGAAGCAGAAGATATTAAGAAGAGGTGGCAAGAATACACAGAAGAACTGTACAAAAAAGATCTTCATGACCCAGATAACCACGATGCTGTGATCACTCATCTAGAGCCAGACATCCTGGAATGTGAAGTCAAGTGGGCCTTAGAAAGCATCACTATGAACAAAGCTAGTAGAGGTGATGGAATTCCAGTGGAGCTATTTCAAATCCTGAAAGATGATGCTATAAAAGTGCTGCACTCAGTATAGCAGCAAATTTGGAAAACTGAGCAGTGGCCACAGGACTGGAAAAGGTCAGTTTTCATTCCAATCCCAAAGAAAGGCAATGCCAAAGAATGTTCAAACTACTACACAATTGCACTCATCTCACATGCTAGCAAAGTAATGCTCAAAATTCTGCATGCCAGGCTTCAACAGTATGTGAAACATGAACTTCCAGATGTTCAAGCTGGATTTAGAAAAGGTAGAGGAACTAGAGATCAAATTGCCAACATTCACTGGATCATTGTAAAAGCAAGAGAGTTCCAGAAAAACATCTACTTCTGCTTTATTGACTATGCCAAAGCCTTTGACTGTGTGGATTACAACAAACTGTGGGAAATTCTTCGAGAGATGGGAATACCAGACTACCTGACCTGCCTCCTGAGAAATATGTATGCAGGTCAAGAAGCAACAGTTAGAACCGAAAATGGAACAACAGACTGGTTCCAAATTGGAAAAGAAATAGGTCAAAATAATATATTGTCACCCTGCTTATTTAACTTATATGCAGAATACATCATGTGAAATGCTGGGCTGATTGAAGCACAAGCTGGAATCAAGATTGCCAGGAAAAATATCAATAACATCAGATATGCAGATGACACCACCCTTCTGGGAGAAAGTGAAGAGAACTAAAGTGCCTCTTGATGAAAGTGAAAGAGGAGAGTGAGAAAGCTTAAAACTCAACATTCAGAAACCTAAGATCAAGGCATCCAATCCCATCACTTCACGGTAAATAGATGGGGAAACAATGGAAACAGTGACAGACTTTATTTTGGGGGCTCCAAAATCACTGCAGCCATGAAATTAAAAGGCACTTACTCCTTGGAAGAAAAGCTGTGAGCAACCTAGGCAGCATATTAAAAAGCAGAGACATTATTTTGCCAACAAAGGTCCATCTAGTCAAAACTATGGTTTTTCCAGTAGTCATGTATGCATGTGAGTTGGACTATAAAGAAAGCTGAGTGCCGAAGAATTGATGCCTTTGAACTGTGGTGTTGGAGAAAACTCTTGAGAGTCCCTTGGACTGCAAGGAGATCCAACCAGTCCATCCTAAATGAAATCAGTCCTGAATATTCATTGGAAGGACTGATGCTGAAGCTGAAGCTCCAATACTTTGGCCATCTGATGGGAAGAACTGACTCACTAGAAAAGACCCTGATGCTGGGAAAGATGGAAGGTGGGAGGAGAAGGGGATGACAGAGGACGAGATGGTTGGATGGCATCACCAACTCAATGGTCATGAGTTTGAGCAAGCTCCAGGAGTTGGTGATGGACAGGAAAGCCTGGCATGGTGCAGTCCATGGGGTTGCAAAGAATCAGACAAGACTGAGCAACTAAACCGAACTGACTGAATCTCTCAACTTAAGGTTTCCTGGTGGCTCTAGCGGGAAAGAACCCACCTGCCAGTGCAGGAGATTTAAGAGACTTGGGTTCTATCCCTGGGTCAGGAAGATCCTCTGAAAAAGAGCATGGCAACCCACTCCAGTATTCTTGCCTGGAAAATCCCATGGACAGAGAAGCCTGGCGGACTACAGTCCATGGGGTCACAGAGAGTCGGAAACGACTGAAGCGATTTGGCATTGCACAACACCTTTCCTCTTGCCGATGGGTTAAACTCAAGCCCTCCTGCTAGACCTTCATCCTTGCTGTTAGCCTCCAACCCTCCCGCCGTGATCTGACCTTGCCCTTGCTCTCTAGGAAGACTCACTCTTGCAGAAGGACTGGGGCTGCACCTCCCGCCTGTTCCCCAGGACCTTGGATCTGAAGCACCTGCAGGTGAATTGAGAGAGTCAGGCCCACCTGCGCTCACCTGGCCCCGCCCTACCCTCAGCTCTAGCTCTGCGGGTGGCCTCTCATCTCCTTCATCTCATCTGTACTTCCTCCCTTCCTCTGGTCTACCCTCATCTGTCCTGCACCCCTGTCTCTCCTCGAATGCTCCTCTGACCCTGTCCCTGTTCCTCCCAGGGTCATCTTTCCTGTCTCCCTCACCTGTCCCCTTACCTATTGCCTTCTCATTTCTCCTTTCCTCTCCCAGCTCTGTCCCCCGACCTGTGCCCCTTGCCCTGCCCCCCATCACCATCGACTCTCACCACTGACTCCCTCTTCCCCTCACCTCTGACTCCCACCTCGGTCCCTCTCCATCCCTGCCTCTTCAAACCTCTGTGACCCCTCCCGTGGGTCACTTTTCATTTGTCACTTTTCACCTGTCTCTTCCCCTGTTGTTCTGCCTCACCTGTATCCCCTTCAACAGTCTCACTCCATGCCTTCCCCTCTACTCGCTCCCTCGTAAGCTGTCCCATCACCTGTCCCCATCACGTGTCTCATATCACCTGCCCTCCTGCCCTGGATTCCCTGTTTCAACTTCACTGAGCGTTCTTGCCTACGCTTCCTCACCATTCCACCTCACCTGTTCTCTCTCACCTCTTAGGTGTGGGAGCGCCCCATAGCCTTAGATGCAAGACTGGTCCTGGCCCTGAAGGGTCCTGAGGGCCACGATTACCTCATCCCTGGACCACACCCTGGGGTAGCCCTTTCTCACGATACTCCAACCACTGCAAGCTCCAGGCCCGTGTGAGTGCCCGAGGCACCTGGGCTGGGTCTGTGGGTTCCGGGAAGATGGGACCTCACCCTTCTGTGCCCAAGTCCTGTCTCACACACCACCCTTTCCTGTGCTTGGGTCTGGGCTCAGCCCACAGCAGGCTCCAGGCCCTAGGGCCTCTTCCAGCACTGGCTGCAACAGCTCCAGGAGGCCCCAGAGAAGGTGAGTGACCCTGGAAAAGGATGAATGTCTGGGCCCTGGGTAAGGTGGAGGCTGATGCCTGGGCAACGGGAAACTGGGCATCAGTGGGAAACCTCTTCTCTCCCACAGGAGTCTCAAGACAGCCTCAAGGCCTGCCCCATTCAACCTCTTCCACCTCCTCACTTGTGATGTGAATTGTGTCACCAGAAGAGATGTGTGCATCTGAGAACCAGGACCTACTCTCAGCCCATCTGAGACCCCAGACCTTCTTTATGCATTAACCCCAGGCCTGCCTGAAGATATTTCTTCTTACCCCCTTTTAAAAAAAGTGTGTATTTATTTGGCTGCACTGGTTCTAGTTTCAGCACATGGGATCTTCCGTCTTCATTGCAGCATGCAGGACCTTTAGTTATAGCATCCAAATTCTCAATTGTGGCATTTGAACCCTTAGTTGCGGCATGTGGGATCTAGTTCCCTGACCAGGGATTGAACCTGGGCTCCCTGCATTGGGAGTGCAGAGTCTTAGCCACTGGAACACCAGGAAAGTCCCTCACCCCTTATTTATAGAGCTGCAGAAATAAACTGTAAGGAGTTGGAACCTTCTGCAGTAAGTGAATCCTTGAGTGTGTGTGTGTGTGTGTGTTACTGTGGGTCTGTGACTGAGTGTGGATGTCTGTGTGCTGCAAGCAGAACTCACTACCGGGTGCATGTACCTGTGTGTGCCTGCCTCCTGTGACTGAGTGTATGCATCCAAGCAAGTATCTGCCCAAACCAGAGTCAGAAGATGCATAACAGCATATTCATGCCCACATGTGTGCACAGGCATGTGTATTTGTGCACGCTTATAAGTCTTTCCCTATCTGTGTGAAATGTGTATCTCTCTTTTCCATGTGTACCCAGGACAGCTGCTGCTGCTAAGTCGCTTCAGTTGTGTCCGACTCTGTGCAACCCCATAGACGGAAGCCCACCAGGCTCCCCCGTCCCTGGGATTCTCCAGGCAAGAACACCGGGGTGGGTTGCCATTTCCTTCTCCAATGCATGAAAGTGAAAAGTGAAAGTGAAGTCACTCAGTCGTGTCCGACTCTTAGCCACCCCATGGACGGCAGCCCACCAGGCTCCTCCATCCATGGGTTTTTCCAGGCAAGAGTACTGACGTGGGGTGCCATTGCCTTCTCCGACCTAGGACAGATAGAAGTCTATATCAGGATTCTTTGTCCTGTAATAGGTGTCAGAAATCCCACTCAAAAGGGTAGAACATAAATGAATGTATTATCACACATAATAAAAAGTGAGTTGGCAGGGCAGTTCTAAGACTCATTCATTCATTCACTTAATAATGTCACTGGGAAAACAGATTCTTTCCATCTCTGTTGACCAACTCTTACTCTGGCTACCTCATGATCTCAAAGTGGCAGCCATGGGTCCAGCTTTCACACAAACAATATCCTCCAAGTTACAACAAACACCCTAAACATAATGGAGTGAAACAACAAATATCTTATTATGCTCACAGATCCTGTGGATTATGAAATTAGAGAAGGCCCATTGTGGACCACCTGCATCTGCAGTGGAAGGGCCATGAAATAAACTAATTTATGTAAATAATTGAAAACAATTGGCAGAGGTTAAGCCCCATATCTGCATTTATTGCTATTTTTTTTTTTTTTAGGATTTTTTTTTCTTCCCCAGCAGTGAGAAAATTCTTCCATTAGTTCCTTTCCTTCCTGCTTAGTTCATTCATATGAGGATGAAAGACTTGAAGCTGTGGTGGTCATTTTGTGACCATAAGGCAACAAGCCTAGATTATGAAATCGTTCTTCTAAGGAAGGTGGAACAAAGGAGCAGGAAAACGGGTAGGAAAATTGAGATAAGCAAACGTCTTGAGTCATGTTAATTAGGTTTTGTTTCTCGCAGCCTAATGTATCCTCAAAAGTCCATCTCTGTATGCCCAGTCAAAACCCAGAAAAAGTGACCAATTATTATTTGATAGTAAAAATTTGAATCATGTAAGACAAATCTGAGTTCAGACATGAGTGGTGTAATTGAAATAAGATTGCAAACCTCTGCTTGGAGATGCCAAGGCCTAGAAAAGAAATTTTGAACTGGATATATTTTGGTGTTGCCTGTCCAGAATCCCTGTCTCCTGGTAAAGTTTCTCAATTTTCCTTTGGGGCATGAGCCCCCTTCCTCATTCCCTCATTGGTTGGACACACGACTCAGGTTTCCCAATCACAGCACTCCATCTCCAGAGTACAATGACAAGTCTTCCCTTGTAACTCCCTCATGACAGCCTTTGCATAAGCTGTTCCATCTGCTTGGGACATGTGCCCCCTACTCTCCCATCACCACTATGTCTTCATCTAATTTCTACTCATTCCCTATGTCTCAGAAATATCACTTCCTCCTCCAAAAATTCTTCTGAGTGGTACTCTGGGGTTTCTATTGCTTTTCTATATCCAACAAGTTTTACCATCCTACTTTTCTGGTGACTATTTCATTTCAACTGATGAAATTGCCAGTATTCTGCCATTTCTAACCTGCAGAACTGGCAATTTCATATGCTTCAACCTAATAATTTTAGCTCTCCCCTCTGTTTCCAGAGCCACACAATCTGAACATGTGACTGTGATCTGGCCAATCAGATTCCATTCCCAATTCCATTCCCTTGGACGGCTCAATCAATGCAGGGTTGGCATGTGACCCTAGTCAAACCAACCAGAGCCCTTCTTTGGGATTCACTTTTATTTAGGACTGGAGGAGATTCTGCCGTTTTACCTCTGGGCTATGGTGCTAGAAGGATTGAGTCTGTGTCTGTAAATAAATAGCCATTTTCCCCACTACATGCAGTGGAAGGGGACACACCTGAGCTGAGACAAGTGGAGAAGAGAAATGAATGGGAAGAGTGTCCTGATGGAGCTGAGGCTCGGTTCCAGTCTCTAAGGTCAAATTCCTTATAGTTTTGCCCTTAATTGCCTCCTTCCTAGCTCTACGAGCCAACAGATGCACACTTTTTTTACACCTAATCAAGTTAAGCTGACTTCCTTGCGCTTTTAGCCAAGACTGTGGCTAATACACTTCCCTGAACCTTTGGGCAGGGTCAGACAACACTTCTGTGCTCTGATAGGCTTTATGTTTCTCACGTCACAGCCCTATTGCCCTCTGTCTGTCTGAGCTTCAGGAGGGCAAGGACTGGAGCTGTCTGGGTCACTTTTTCTGTGTCAGGGCCAGGCACAGAGGAGATGCTCCAACACTGCTGTTGAATGATACCATGCCCTGTCTCACCTAATGTACCTATTCCTTGGGTTTAAAGCTCTCAGTTTGGGCAGGGGGTTGGGGGGGTATATCACTGCCATTGATACATACTTCTCTGTTAAATGAAAGGCCTGATGTTACAGAGGAAGGTGGGGGCTATCATTCAAAGGGCTGACCTAGGGACCATGTGGGCCCCAAATATGCCAAAAGGTGCATGCCAAGTTCTGAGGTGGACGTTCCTGATTTTGCTGTGAAGACAGGCACACCTCAATCAAAGCTGAGTTCTTCATAGAAGTCAAGCCAAATACTGCCCCAGCTGAAACCCACAGCTGAGAGTAAAATCTTAACTCTTGACCACAGCCCACAAGGCTCAGCAGAAGCTGCTCCCTGCTTGCCTCTCCCATGTGCTGTCCTCTCACTCTCCCCCTTACTCCAGTCCAGACACACGGCCTCCAACACTAAGCACACTCCTGCCTCAGGGCCTTTGCACATGCTATTCTCTTTGCCAGGAATGCTCTTCCCTGGCTCTTTCCACAGTGGGCTTTTCTCATCTCCCGTATCACCTTCCTTGACCTTCCAGTCTAAAGTAAGTCTCTCACCCAGATGTGGAGAATGGACATGTGGACATGGGGGCTTGATGGGGGGGAGGGTGAATTGGGAGACTGGGATTGACACATGAGCACAGCCATGTATAAAAGAGATAGCTAGTGGGCTCTTGCTGTATACTGCAGGGAGCTCAACTCAGTGCTCTGTGGTGACCTAGATAGGTGGGATGGGTGGTGGGAGATCCAAGAGGAAGAGGATGTGTGTATAGCTGTAGCTCATTCCCTTTGAAATGAGACTAACAGCAGAGACTAACACAATATTCTAAAGCAACTATACCCCAAGAAATAAATAAAATAAACTTCTCAGTCATTCCATCCCATCACCCTTTTTAAATTTTTCTGCTGCACCTGCAGCCTACAGGTTGATATCTTTGACCAGGGATTGAATCCTGGCCCCCTGCATTGGGAGTGGGGAAATCTTAACCACTGGTCCATCAGGGAATTTCCCCATCAAAATAAGAATGTCTTCATTCTCCAGGTAACATTTATTCACTACCAGACACTCATAGTTTACTCGCTGGATTACTGTCTCCTGCCTATAGAATATAAGCTCTGTGGGGCAGGAGTCTCTTGTTTCATCTGTTTTGTTCATTGTGGTATCCCCTGCCAGAGCCAGGTACATGGCACATGCTCAGTAAAGCTTTATCAGGTGGAGCAGAGACAGTACAGCCAGATGGTTAGATGTGCAGGATAAGAAGGCAGTAAATTCTCCAATCATGGCTCTGCCATCTACAGACTGCATCATCTTGAGCAAGCTGCTTACCTGTCTGAACTTGTTTCCTTGTCTAGAAAAGGGGGTGCACAAGGCCTCTCACCTTCTGAGATGGCCCATACTCTTTGGAGTGTGTTTCCCTCTAAATAAATCAACTTAGCTAGTCTAAAATAAATAAGAGGGTGCACACACTGCACACATCTGTTTTGGAGTATAGATGTGATCACGCTTCCTCTCTGAGTAAGTTCGTTTTGTGCTCTGTGCCAGGGGCTGAGCTGCACGCTCTATTCATGCTTCAGGGAGGGTTTGTGAGCACCACGGCTGGTGTGTGGGAAGCCCCCGGTACCCAGGAGTCGTGATGACTGAGATAGATAAGTGCAGCTGGGCCACTGGGTGATGCTGGCCTGTGATTCTCTGATGCCTCTGTCCTTGCTGCCTCCCACCCTGTCTGCCCAGATCCATCCCCCTCCCTCCTGCTCCGTTTCTATTTCTGTCTTTCTCTCCTCCTCTCCAAGCCTCAGGAGGCTCCTGCCTGGCATGAAGCCTTCTTCCTTCTTCCCCAGGATCAGAAAAGTTTTCACTGCAGGGCCCATCCACCACCACCCCCCCAGAAAACGACTTCCCTCCTTCCCCAGCCATAGCCCACACCCTTGTCTGAGAAACCACCCCCCCCACGCCAGCCTCTATGCCCTCAAATAGACCCCTTCTCTACCTCCTAAGATCCCTCATGTTCCAAACAGTGTGACCCGTGAGCCCCTTCCCACGTCCCCTCTCCCCCAAGCCGGCTTTTGATACCGAGGCTCACCTAATTAAGGTCCTTGGGGTCCATTCCCCAGCCTCCAGACACAGACATCAGAGGCTACATTTTGTAGTAGAGTGGAACAGATACTGAGGTCAAACTGCCAACTCTCCTATTTCTTCACCAGGGAAATATTGGACAAGTGACTTCATTTCTCCCTGGTGTAGATTTCTGTCTGTAAAATGGGGCCAAGTGTATCGACTTCCAACAGCTGTCGGACCTCAGAGAGATGAGCTGTGCTTAGCACAATGCCTATGTGGAAAATGAACACTCCCTAGCTGCTGGACACTAAAGACTCAGAAGGCTGCCTGCCGTTTTAAATTCCAATTTTGTTACCTTCTGGTTATGCGACCTGGAGCAAGTTGCTTTACTTCTGGACTCCAGTTTTCTCATCTATAAAATGGGGTCACGGTACTGATGTCGTAGGGTTGTTGTGACGATTAAACGATTTAAGTGCATGGCAATAGTAAGCACTCATTAAAGCTTAGCTATTGTTTTTGGTTTTTTACATATTATTCCCCATCTCTAAGTTTCTCAAAGGGTAGGAAACTGCAAATCTCCCTTGTCGCAGTCAGCCGTCCTACCTTTAGTCTCACTTAATAGTCCTAGTAATCTAGGCCACGCCCCCCCCCCCAACCTCCCAAGACACATGAACACACACACACACACACAGGTCAGCAGAGCGGCCTCAGACACAGAAAAAAGTTTAATTCTCCTGCGGCGGAGGGTCCCGGCTCCGGTAGCGAGGGGGATTTGGTTTTGGATTTTGTTCCTGTGGGGATTCACTTGGGAGTAAGAGGAAGGAGTCGGGGAGAGTCTGGTCCTTCCGGTGGGACCTGCCCGGGAGAATTGTGTACTGGGGGAGATAATCTGGTGAGACAAGGAGGCTGGACGCCATACGGGAGGGCAGAGGGAGAACAGACGACGGGACAGAGAAAAGAGAGACGAACAGGGAAGGACGTAAGACAGAGATGACAGAAGGCGGGACAGAGACAAATGAGTGGGACAGAGAAAAGGGGACCCCAAGCCAGACCCGACGACGGGACCAGGGAATTGAATGGGGTTGGGGGAGGCCTTTGGAGGCCGCCGCGGGACAGAATAGGATCTAGTCCAGCCAGATACGTGAAATGGGCCCCTCGCCCCTGCCCTGGGTCCCGGGCGGGGGGAGGGGGCTCGTGTCTCAGTGCTGCAGTGTCGGGGGGGCCCTGCCCCTCCCCGCGCTTCGCTGTGTAAGGCACCGGCTCCAGCGAGGTCCGCGAGCGCGCGGGGGGAGGGGCAGGAGAGGGGCTCGGAGTCCACGGGGGAGGGGAGCCCGGCGGCCCGCCCCCAAACCCCCCTGAGCGGGGGGGTGTAGCCTCGAGCCACAGCCCAGGCAGCCCGCCCCCCCCTCCAGGGAGAAGGGTGCTCCTCCCCTCCAGTCCGACGACGTGTTGGCTCGGCGCTTTCACCCCCGAATCCTGCCCTAAACGTCAGGGCGGCTGGGCGTTTGTCCGCGGCACCCAGGCGTCCCGGCGCCCGCCCGCCCGCCGCTCACACGGTACTTTCCAGCATCCACTCGGTGCTGGTAAAGGCCAGGCGCGCCCTGGCGGAGCCCAGCCCCAGGTCTCCGTCCTCCCCGGCCGCGCCCCCTCCGGCCCCGTCCAGGTGCGGCGTGGACCGGTGGCGCTTTGTCCGCCGGGCGCGGCGCGGGTAACTGTGGCTCTGGAAGAGCGCCCCGTAGTCCCCGTCGAACGAATAACGCTGCTGAGGCCTCGGCCGGGCCGGAGCTCCCCCAGGAACCAGAGCTAAAGTGGGGGGCGGTGAAGCTGACGGTCCCAGAGCCCCGGAGCGGCTCCTCCGAGGGCCCACCGCGGCCCGGGGCTCCTCCCCGGAGGTTTCCTCGGATGGCAGTAGGCACAGCGAGGTGGCCGAGCCGCCCAGGGAACGTCCAAGAACCGCCTCCGTTTCCGCGGAAGCCATGTCGGCCGCCGCGGCCTTGGCCTCGACGGCCGCCGCCGCAGCCGCGGGAGTCGCCACCTCTCGCAGCGCCTCGTAGCGGTCGGGCGCCGGCGGGGGCGGGGCCTGCGTTGCGCCTGCGCCGTTGGTTTGCGAGCACACGTGGCTGACCCGCGGAGGCGACCTGGAGGTACCCTTGACTCGGCGGCCATCCCCATCGCCGTAGACCTTGTAGCGGATCATGAGTAGAACGATGAAAACGAGGACGGAGGCGACAATGACACCCCCGATGGCGATGATCATGGTGCCGCCCAAGAAATGGGCCCTCAGCGGACGGCAGGGTGCGGGATCCCCAGCGGTGGTAAACTGCACGCAGCCCACCACTCGGGTGGCCGGCAGCGCCGTGGCCCCATCGTCGTAGACGGCCAGCACGCACAGGTCGTAGGCGCGGCCCGCTGCCAGATCATTCACCAGGAAAGTCTGGCTGGTGGATGGGATCATCCTGCAGGAGGGGGCGGGATCAGCGCGGGGTTAGCTCCACTCTGAACCAGGCTGCTTCACTTGCATGTTCCCACCACCCGTGGGGACCTATCCATGCCTGCCTACCAGTGTCTCACCCCCTCTGGGACAACAGCAGCCACTCAAGCAACAAATTCCCACCCTCTCAGGACCTTGGGTATAGGCCACACCCCTTAACTGCCTGCCCCACCATCAGACCCACTCCCCACCCGTGTTTCACGGCAAATTTCAGCCATTCATCTCCCCTCATCTATATATCCTGGCCCCCAGGGAGGAACACTACAGCTTTTATGCCCTGCTTTCAAAGGGCTTGCTCCCTAGCAGTGTCTCATTCCTACTGGGACAAATGCCATTCAAGTGCTCACATATTCCCACCCTTTAAGGGGATGGATGCTACAGGCCATGCCCCGATACCTGCAAACCTCACTCTCACTGTGGTGGACTAGCAGGCTACCTCATACTCCCAGTCTTACTCCTGCTGGGACAATGGATGCTCTTCTAGTTCCTCTTCCACATGTTCCTACCCCTTCAAGGAAACCATGATACAGACGACGCCCCCCTCATCTGCATATCCCACCCTTGGGTAAACATACACCTCTCCTAGCGGCAACTATCTTATCCCCTCCACTACATATTCCCGCCCACCAAGGGCTAAAGGCCACTTCCCTTCTGATTGACAAGTGCCTTCCAAGCCACACCCCACAATGGCCCAGGGGAGATGGTTCACCTACCCGGCCTAGGACCATGTTCACTCTTTGCATGTCATGCCCTGTACCCAGATATCAGAGGCGACCACTTTATGTGCACACCCTGCCCTATACTACCTGAAATCACTACACCATACCCCCAGGTAAGTTTCATCCATAATTGGGGCAAATGTAGCCAAGAAAACATGCCCCTTTCTTTCCCATGGACCCCTGCTCTCAAACAAGCTGCAGTGTAGAGAGGTGGTTAAGCTGATAAAATCTGAGAGCCACGATGCCAGAGTTTGAGTTTCTCTTCTGCTGCTTGCTAGCTCTATGACCTCGGGCAAGTTTCTTAACCTCTCTGTGTCTCATTTCCCCCACTGAGGTTATTAAGAATTCCTACCCCATAGAGATGGTGTGAAGTATGATGAGTTAACATCCCCAAAGCCTGGCACTTAATAATTTCATTAACAGTTGGCATCCCACACGATGCTGGCTTTGCTGTGGCTCACACTCCCCTACCAGTTGCTTTCCTCCCCATCTATAAGAATCATTCCCCCTGGGCCTTGCCCCTCTTCTGTTGGGCACATCCCTTCCATGTTCAGTGTTGGCTAAGCTGGGACTGCCACACCCACACAGATTTGCATGCATTCAATCTCACAGGCTCTCCTCTCCCACAAAGCTCTTAGTGGGTCATCAGAGACATGAACCGCCTCTTCATCTGCTTGGGGACCATGCTGCGGGAGCACCACCTCCTCTAAAGGCCATGCCCCCACCTCCTCAGGCCTCTTACCTCTCAGAAGCATCACCTTCCCTCCAGCCACACCACCTTCTGATCCTGAAACCCACCTCAGTTCCTCCACCTCCAGAAGTTTCCGCCATCACCAAGAGCCATCCTCCCCCCAAAAGACTACACATCAGGAGCCCACCACCTTTCCAACTCTCCCCCTGCCTGCCATTTCCCAGACCACTGCCCCCCCACCAACTCCATCCAACCTTGGGCCCCTGGCTGTAAGTCTTCCTCTTTCTCTCGTCTTCCCTCTCAAAGAGTCTTGGGCTCCTTTTGCTCCTTCCCCTAAAATAACCAGTTGCTAGGGATTCCCCCCTTTTCAAGGACAGAGGCTGGCTCCTTAAGAAAGCTTGAGCCTATGTGTCTCTAATTGGCTGTAAGGCCCAAGCAGGCCGCAGAGCAGGTTTCTGGTTGGTTGTCACCTCCTCCCATGGCAGCAGTGAGGGAGTTAACCCCTGCAGTGCTGTAGCATAGGCACCTGCAATGAGGGACAGAGGACTGGGACTGTGTAGCCCTGAGGGGAAGGGAAGAGTCCTAGGGTCTGTTGCCCTGTTGGAGACAGAGGGCCATCAACATCTGCAGAAATGCTGGGTCTGGGGGCCCATGAACCTCCCTCTGTCCCACCATGTAGTGACCACGGGTTAGAGAGAGAAGGAAAAAAAGAGAGAGGTGGAGAATCACAGAAACCAGGAGCTGTTACACAAATCTATTATCCCTCTCCCCTAATCCCTGCCTGGCAAACAGCAGTTGCCTGATAAATAAGTGTTCAGTGTAAAAAGGGCAGAATTGGGAGTTAGAAGGTTAAGAACTGGAATCTTGGTTCTATCTCTTTCTGTGTGACTTTGAACAAGTGACTTCTCCCACTGAGCCTCAGTTTTCCTGTCTATAAAATGGGAGGAGGGGGAATCATAGCTGCCTCACAGTGAAGCTGGGAAGGTCAAATGGAATAGTATCCTTTGGCAGTACCTTATAAAAGTTTTTGTTTTGTCCATTTGTGTTGCTCTGTTTTTAAGACTGGGCTAATGTCTTATCCATCTCAGTAGGCCCAGGGCTCAGCATGGAACTGGCACACAGTAGGCATTTATTCAGTGTTTGGTGACCAAATTCAAAATGAAAAGAAAATGAGCATGACAGAGACAAGAGAAAAGGAAGGCATCACCTCATTCAACCAACGGTGGGAAAGTGCCTACTGTGTGCCAGGACCATGGCCAAGAGAACACTGGGTGAGCTGAAGATGGAAGCCAAGAAGCAGGCTTCTTGGTGTGGGTCTAAGCACCCACAAGATCAGGAGCTGCCCACAGGTGGGAAAATGGCTCCACCCCCTCTGGAGCACCCAAGGTATGTCATACAAAGGATTAAACATTCAGCAAGCACTCTGCAATGTGCCTAAGGAAGGCAGAGCCAGGACAAAGCAAAGATGTGCACAGAGCCCACAACCACTGAGCAAACACCCGCTGTGTGCCAGGTCAACTGCTGTGAGCCACACTACTGATCTGGAGAGACAAGGCAAAGCCAAGACTGAAATTCATCACATACTGTCTGCCTCCTTCCTCTGGGCTGTGAGTTCCCTAGGGCAGGGCTTGGTCTCTTGGTCTCCTTGTGTCTCTCCTGCCCAGCTGAGGGTCTGGAACATAGTAGGGGCTTAGTTCCTCATGAGAGCAGGAGGGAGAGAAGGTACAGACAGACAGACAGAAGTGAAAGCAAGAGAAAATCAGAGATGATGGGGAAAAGTACCTCTTTAACGTCAGTCTACACCACAGGGATCTGTCCATGCTGGGGCAATGGCTTCTAACCTGATGGATGGTGGAAACAACTTGCATCCTTTTCTCATACTTTTCTGTTTCTATATTGTACCCAATGTGTTGATACAGTAGCCTTGTATGTGATTTCTAAATATAAATGCAATTTGTAACTATATATGTGTGAGTATATTTCCTGCTCTAAGAATGTCTAACTGACAAGGTAGATAATCAAACAACTTTGGTGAGCAGTGATGTAGACCCTGGGCCCCTTGAGAGCAGGGACCATGCTGGGTCCATTCATGGTGATAAATGGCTCATGTGGGTGCTCCAGGAGGATTTGCAAGATGTGTGAAAAACAAAGACAAGAAATGGAAAGAGAAGGAAATAGGGCAAATGGGAGCCAGAGACCACTCTACAAGCCCATCTAGAACCCCAGCTGAGCAAGAAGGCCTAGGGAGGCGGCAGGAGGACCCCTGAGGCAGGAGGAGGTCCAGGGACTCCAACACCCACCTGTAGACAAGGGAGTCGTCTGCGGAGCTGTTGTACTGCACCTGGTACATGCGGATGCCAGGAACGGGCCTCTGGGCCGGCCAGCGGATGAGCACAGAGCTGGACGTGAGCTCCGCGGCCACCAGCCGGCGCTCAGCCGCCGACTCATTGGCTCCAGGTCGGCCAGGCGTGGCGATGTCCGAGGAGCCAGGCTCCGTGAGAGGTGGTGGGGCAGCAGGCGGGGGCGCCATCAGGGGCAGAGGCACCACGCACACCTCCACGGGTGCGGTGGCTTCCCCGGCGGCGTTAGAGGCGATGCAAGTGAAGGTGCCGCTGTCCCGCAAGGTGGTGATGGTTACATCCAGGGTCCCATCCCCCCGGACCCGGGTCCGGCTCGAGTTCCCCAGCAGGCGCCCGTCAGGTGCCACCCAGTGCACCACGGGCTCAGGGTCCCCCACGGCGCGGCACCGCAGGCTGACCGCCTGGCCCTCCACCACCAAAGCCCGGCCACCCGCCTGCCGCGTGATCAGTGGAGGCTCACACAGAAACTCCTCCTCGGGGATGGACCAGAAGTAGCGGTCGGTGAGGTGCTCCGGCGTGGCACACGTCTCCAGGTCGTCCTCCCTGGTCAGCCGCCGCAGCCACAGCAGCTCACAGTTACAGTGCAGGGGGTTGCCGCCAAAGCTGACCGTGAGCGGTGTGGGCGGCTTGGGTCCCGGACCTTGGGACCTCAGGAAGAGCCCATCCGGGGGCAGTTTATGCAGGCGGTTGGAGGTCATGTCCAGGCGAACCAGTTTGTGAAGCTGCACAAAGGTCCCTTCGGCGATGTGATCGATGAGGTTGTGGTCCAGCGTGAGGGTGTTCAGGTTCACCATCTGGCCCACGGCCTCCCAGGGCAGAGCCTCCAGGTTGTTGTAGGACAGATCCAGGTCCTCCACAGTGGACAGGAAGGCGTCGAAAGCAGCCGACTCCACCCGGCGGATCTGGTTGTTGCCCAGGATCAGGTGGCGGAGGTTGCCCAAACCCCGGAGCTGGTCGCCTCGGACCTCTGCCAGCCGGTTGCTGTCGAGATGCAGGGCGCGGAGGGCGCGCAGGTCCGCAAAGGCGCCGGCCGCCACCTGGCCAATGGTGTTCCGGGAGAGGGTGAGATGTACCAGGCTGGTCATGTTGGCGAAGTCTCGGCGGCGGATGGCCGCGATAAAGTTGTCGGTGAGCCGCAGCTCCACCACGCGCCGGTCGATAGCCGGCGGCACGAAGAGCAAGCCAGTCTTGGCGCACAGCATGGTCAGCGTGGGCGCCACGTTCTGGCAGATGCAGCGGCCAGGGCAGGGCTGGCCCCGTGATGCCCCTGCCCAGAGGAGCAGCAGAAAGGGCAGGGCAGTAGGCGGCAGCGAGAGGAGCGCTGAGGAGAAGGGGCCCGGAGCCATGGTGCAGGGGGGAGGCGGGAGGAGCGGGAGGTGAGATCTGCAAGGAAGGAGAAGGGTCAGCCAGGCGTAGGGCTTGACCACCTGCCTGGCCACCCTGGGATGTCCCGCTCGGAGTCTGACCCATAGCCGTCCCTTCCTGACAGCGGGGTCCTGTAGGACAGTGACAGGACTGACCCTCAGCTGGCAGCACTTGTGAACAGATCACACCACTTCCGTGCTGCTTGGTGAATTTCCACTGCCCCACCTCTGAGTGTCTAACCCCCACCTCTGCCCCTCTTCCAGGAGCTCCCAGATCTCTCATGACCTCTCAACCAGAGGGATGACACCTGGCCTGGCCTGCGCCTTCTAGTATCCACTAAATATTTTGAAAAATCACTGCTGACTAGGGTTTAAAGTCATGGATTTCAAAGCCATACTCCCTGGGTTCAAATCTCAGCTCTGACACTTACTAGCTGTGTGATCTCGGGCAAGTGTCTGAACCTCTCTGAATCTCGGTTTCTTCATCTGTAAAACAGAGAAAAAAACAGGCCTTACCTCTGTGAGGATGAACTGGATTAATGAGCATGGTATACTCAGAACAGTGCCTGGCACATAAAATGTGTTCAATACATGTTAGTGTATAACAATTATCATCGTCATTGAGCGTCCAGTAGGTGCCATGCATATAAATGTGCACTATTATTAAGAGCAGGGGCTTTAAAATCAAATAGACTCGGGTTCAAGTCCTGGCTCCCCCAACTTACTAACTCCATGACCCAAACTGATGATTTTCCCGAATGAGGCCATAATTTCCTGATTTGTAAAGTGGTCTGATAATTGTACTATCATCATTGGATTGTTGCAAGAGTTCAGTGAGCTCATTCTTAGGGGTCACGGAGCATATAGGGCCAGGCACACAGTACATATTCAATAAATGTTAAGGGTAACACCCCCCACACACACCTTTGGCAGTGGGGAGGGGGGATTGTACTGCAGGCGGGAGGGGCTGAGAAAACAGCAGTCTCCCTGCTCAGTCTTGGGAAGTCCTTCTCTGAGCCTGGTTTCCTTCTGGCCTCTGCTGAGGGCCCAAGCAGGGGGCAGACTTTCATGCTCACATTAATAGGCACAACACAAGGCCCTATACATGCCTACACACACAGACACACACGCACAGACACACACACGCACAGACACACACACACAGCCAGGCTGTGCCTCTGCTCCAGGCAAAACCTTCCGGCTGGGATTCCCCCTGCGGCAGCTGCAGCCCACGACATGCCAGCTCCCATCACAACACGGGGTGGGTGGGGGGTGAAGAGGAAAGGATGGGAAGGGGGTGTCCCTGACACTGTTTTCACCCCACCCCATGCCCTAGTCCCTGCTGGCCCACCTCCCAGGAATCTGCAGTTTGGGGCTGTGGCCTCATGTGGCCCTGATCCTTCAGCCCACGGGCAAAGGGGGACTGTGGACACAGAGAAGGGACCGACAGAGTCAGAGAGAGACAAGGGGGAGGGAGGGATGAACTGGCAGACACAGAGACGGATTCAGAGAGAGACAGAAAGAGACAACAAGAGAATGAATTTGAAAGATAGGCAAAGAGACAGGGAGCAAGTCGGTGGCAAAGAGGGAAAAATTGAGTGGAGGAGACCCACACAGAAAAGAGAGACTGAGACATCGAGATGGAGAGAGGGAGAGACAAGAAGAGAAAATAAGAGTGTTATACAGACAAAGACCAGAAGAAAGAGACTGAAGAAGACAGTGATGGGGCTGAAAAAGAAAAAGAGGCAAAGCCAGAGCATCGCTTCATCTCTGAGCAACGCCCTCCCCCCCCGCCACCCCACCACCAGTTGTGTGCACTCCCTCTGGGACACTGCTCTACCTCCGACGGAAAATCCTGGCCTGGGAGGTGGTGCTCCTGAAGCAGGAGATGCAGCTCTGCACCTGCGTGGCTGTAAGCTCTCTGGGGCTCAGAACCACTATCTATGAAACCAGAAGGCCCACAGCCAGGGTGGAACTCAAGTTGAAACAGTGTAATACTAACAATGAAAACAGCTAACATTTCTTGAGAGGCAGCATGGCATTGCCGGACAGAATCTGGCCCCCAACTGCCCAGATTCACACCTCAATTCCCGGCCATGTGACTTCCTCTCTTTGGGCCTCAGTATGTTCATCTGTCAAATGGGGATGATAGTATAGGATTATTGTGAGGATTAAATGAGATAATCCACTGTAACATGCTTAGAGTAGTTGCTGATAGAGTAAACGCTATATAAAGTTAGCTGCTGGTAGCATTAAATGATCATTTGTTCTGGCTCCCTCTCAGTCACCAGTAGGTCTAATTATCAGGAGATGTCCCCACATACATGCACAAACACACACAAAATGGTAAACCATATCCATGCCACCGTCCAAATGCAGGGTCATTTCATGTCAGGAAACTCTTGCCTCCTTTTCTAACATGAGGAAACTTTCCTTTTCTGACCACTTTACTCAGCCTAAAAGGGGATACCTCCAGGCCTGAGACCCCACCTACCACCCACACCATCATTCTACAAAGCTCTTACCCAAACAAGACATTCCTGACCTTGTCACCAACCCCCAGCCTGGAGGGCACCTGGCCCCTCAGTACAAGGCATCACTCCAGGCCTCTGGCTCTCTCAGAGTAAACCCAATCACTTCACATCTCTATCCCGAGCCGGAGGGACCCCACTCACCTCTCTTCAGGCAGTCAGGGCCTGGGCCAGTACCTGCAAAGGAACAAAAGCCCACTGTTAGCATTCTTCTGGCTCCTCTCCCGAGACCCTCCTCAGAGACCATCTCAGCCCAGGAAGCCCCTGCCATGATCACTCTCTCAGCCCTCCTGCTGTAGGTTCTGCAGGGTCACGTGGAGCCAGGAAGTCACCTTTGGAAATCAAGGAGTCTGAGCCCCAGACTGTTCACCCTCCAAATCCCAAGAGTCTAGGACTTTAGTCCTTTGTCCTCTGGGGGCTCAAGAGGTCGAGATCCCCATACTCCCCCTCCCTTAGACCCAGCAGTCCAGGTCTCAGTTTCCTTCTTTCCCAAGATCCAGGAGTCTGGTCCCTCAGCTCTCTGTCTCCTTCAAACCCAGGATGCTAGGCACCCAGCCTCCTCCTTCCAGAATCCACATCCCAGTGCCCCAACTTCAAAGACCTGAACAGTAGCAGGAGCTGGGGGAGGATCAGAAGTTCCCATCTTCGCCATCAGACCATGGGCACTCCAACACATGTGGACATGCCAAAACCCACATGGGCCCACAACCCATGACTCTGTATCTGAATTCCCATGGACACAGCAGCATGACCTATGTGCCCCGCCCTCTGGAGGCTCTTGGTCCAGGATGTGGACACACTTGTGTCCATGGATCCCAGCATACCACAGGTCTTGCCACATGGGCCCCCATCTCACTGGGCCCATAACTGGGGTCAACCTATGTCAAGGACACAGGCACGTGTGCACATACCATCCTGCATGTACATATTT
Source organism: Neotragus moschatus (assembly GCA_006410615.1). Lineage (NCBI taxonomy): Eukaryota > Metazoa > Chordata > Mammalia > Artiodactyla > Bovidae > Neotragus > Neotragus moschatus. The sequence continues at coordinate 1,249,985 of SJYA01002410.1, forward strand.
GAACACACACAACCCCACAAACCGACACAAACGCGCAAATGGACTCAGAGTACAGACACAGACCCTCGAGGCTGACACACCTGCACACAACCACACATACAACATTGCCTTTTCCCTTGCACACTCACGAACAGAGGCACACACACAACTGTGAAACCCATGTGTCCCCTGGTGCATGCAGCTATAACAGAGCTACCCTTGCACACTCACCAACACATATGTAACAGATGCTCATTCACACAAAGATACACAGGTGCACGCTCTTAAATACCCAACACACTCATGCAACTTCATGTACCCCCAGTATGCACAGTCACAAAGCTGGTACATTCCCACACCAACAGATACACAAATGCACACACTAGCCTATACACACCTCACACACATGCACAGAACCACAACCGGAACAGACACTGACAAGGCTGATACACACTCAAACAAGCACATAGGTACAAAAAGATCCACCTTTGCACAGACACTCAGAGATGTTCACTCATAACAGCACATGCTCACATAACTGCCCTATGAGGGATTTACACACTTACAAATACACACAAAATACTGAACCCCACTGACAGAGTCAACAGATAGGCAGAGAATCACACTCACACAGAGTCTGGACACACATTCCTCCCAGCCCTGAGGCACCCCCGCCCCACCTACTTCCTAGGCCGAGGAAATCCTAACACCCCTCCCTCCCAGCACACCCCCTTCCCCAGCCAGATCAGAGTTCAGAGGGTTGGGGGCCTGAGCTGAAGAGCACTTGGTCAGAGGCAATCCTCCCAGCAAAGGTCCCCCAGCCTGGCCATCTGGATGTGGGCACCTCCTGCCCCATCTGCAGAGATCTGGCCGGTAGGGAACTGGGGTGGGATAGGTGGGAGAGGGCCGGGTCTGCGTCCCTCCCTCGGGCCCATCTGTCCACCCCTCGGCCTCTCATCCCTCCATCTGTCCACCTACCGGCTGCCCATCCCCCCCCCACCCAGCCACCAGGAAGGGGAAGACATGGCCGTCTCCCCCAAGGACCGCCGAGGACCCCCCCACAGTTGACATGGACCGAGGGAACGGCAAACTCCCCTCCCCCAAACCCACACAGAGGCCCCACAAGGCGCTGAGCCCCAGCCCCCCCCCTCCCGCCGGGAACCTGACATGGACGCACAGACACACACCCTTGGAGACATACAACCCGCAGACACACATACACACACACACAAATGGACACCCGAGCGGGCACACCCGGCTACACAGACCCTGGGATGGACATTCAATCCGGACACAAACACCCAACGCAGCTAACCGTGCGAACACACTCACGCGGGGGGGGGGATGGGGGAGAACCCACACCTGGGCACACAACCCACGCACACACACCTGCACACAGCCCCTCCGATGGGCGAGCGACAGCCCCCCAGACACACAGCCGAAGGGGCAGCCACCCGGGGGGACACACACGCACGGCCGGACACAGCACCTCGGCTCGACACCCGGCACACACCCGGATGGCCACACAAGCAGGGCGCCGCACACGCCGGCGCCGGGCACACACAGGGCCGCGCGAGCGCACGCCGGGCCCGCCGCAGCGCCGCGGACACACACTCACACGCTCGCACGCTCACACCCGCGCTCACACCGGCGCCCCCGCCCGCCGTCTCCCCGGCCGCTGCGGGCCGCGCTCACCCAGCCCGGGGGGGCCCGGGGCCCGGCCCCGCCGCCGCCGCCTCGCTCCGCGCCATGGTGGGGGGAGGGCCGGGGGAGGGGGCGCGGTGCCGCGGGGCCGCCTCCCTCCCGCCTCCCGCCCTCCCTCCCGAGCCGCCGCCGAGCTCCGCCCTCCGCGCCGCCCGCCGCCCGAGCCCCGCCGCCGCCCCCCCCGCAAGGGGGGAGGGGGCGCAGACCCGAGGGGCCGGGCGC
>SJYA01002410.1:1254468-1307089 GCA_006410615.1 Neotragus moschatus
AGAGTGGATCCAGACAATATGTCAACCTCTGGGGAGTCCCCAGATCATGCCTCACTCCCTTGGGAAACCCAAACCATATTCTGTAGCCACTCAGGACCACAGGCCATATCCCACTCCTTCCTGAGGACCCTCTATGCCCCTCTACCCTCTGGACCTCAGACAGTTCTCTGCCCCCTAGTAGAGACTCTAGACCACGTCTCACTTCTAGGGGTGCCACATATAACTCTTTTCCTCATGGGAAACTCTAGACTTTTCTAATTACTCCCATTAGATCCCGGAACATCCTCCCCTCCAAGGCACTCCTCAATTTCCAGAATGCCCACTTTGCCCCAAATTCTTGATCATCTTCCCTCCCGTGCTCCCCTCCCGAGGACCCTGCCTCATCCTTGTTCTTATTCTCTCTCTTGAACCCTCCAGGCCCTTCCTCCACCCTGTGACTTCTGTGGAACTGAGAATTCCTGTTCCTTTCTTGCTCAGATCCCTTTGCCCAACTCCTATGGAACAGCTAACCACTAGAAGGGGACGACAGGGGATGAGATGGTTGGATGGCATCACCAACTCAATAGACATGAGTTTCAGCAAGCTCCAGGAGTTGATGATGGACAGGGAAGCCTGGCGAGCTGCAGTCGTGGGGTTGCAAAGAGTCGGACATGACTGAGCGACTGAACTGAGCCCTTCTCCCACTGGGTGTCTCAGACCACTCTCCATCTCTTTTTTAGATATTCTGGCCTCTAAACCCAGCAAACTTTCCCCTCAAAATCTGTCCTGTCTCTTATACACATCTGACCACCAGACCACGCCCCGACTGGCATGGGGACACTTGCAGCCCCAACGAAGACCTCGGATCTTGTCCTGATACCCAGGGGGACTCCAGATCACGTCTTACCGCATTTGAGAACCAAGACCGTTTCTCAGCCACCCAGGACCACAAACCACGTCCTGCTCTCCTCGGCGACCTCAGACTGGGCCCTACACCCATCAGGGACCCTAGGCCAGACCTCCCAATCTAGGGGGGCCCCAGACCGTATCTCAAAATCCAAGAGGGTCCACAGCACCCCTACCAGGGAGCCTAAATCATACCTAAACATTCAGGTGGACCCCCAGACCACACCTCATCCCTCAGGGACCCCAGATCACCCCAACATCCAGAGTGGATCCAGACAATATGTCAACCTCTGGGGAGTCCCCAGATCATGCCTCACTCCCTTGGGAAACCCAAACCATATTCTGTAGCCACTCAGGACCACAGGCCATATCCCACTCCTTCCTGAGGACCCTCTATGCCCCTCTACCCTCTGGACCTCAGACAGTTCTCTGCCCCCTAGTAGAGACTCTAGACCATGTCTCACTTCTAGGGGTGCCACATATAACTCTTTTCCTCATGGGAAACTCTAGACTTTTCTAATTACTCCCATTAGATCCCGGAACATCCTCCCCTCCAAGGCACTCCTCAATTTCCAGAATGCCCACTTTGCCCCAAATTCTTGATCATCTTCCCTCCCGTGCTCCCCTCCCGAGGACCCTGCCTCATCCTTGTTCTTATTCTCTCTCTTGAACCCTCCAGGCCCTTCCTCCACCCTGTGACTTCTGTGGAACTGAGAATTCCTGTTCCTTTCTTGCTCAGATCCCTTTGCCCAACTCCTATGGAACAGCTAACCACTAGAAGGGGACGACAGGGGATGAGATGGTTGGATGGCATCACCAACTCAATAGACATGAGTTTCAGCAAGCTCCAGGAGTTGATGATGGACAGGGAAGCCTGGCGAGCTGCAGTCGTGGGGTTGCAAAGAGTCGGACATGACTGAGCGACTGAACTGAGCCCTTCTCCCACTGGGTGTCTCAGACCACTCTCCATCTCTTTTTTAGATATTCTGGCCTCTAAACCCAGCAAACTTTCCCCTCAAAATCTGTCTTATTTCATGGGACTTCCTTGGTGGTCCAGTGGCTAAAACTCTAGGCTTCCAAAGTAGGGGGCCAAATTCGACCCCTGGTCAGGGAACTAGATTCCATATGCTGTAACTAAGATATAAGGATCCCACATGCCACAACTAAGACCCAGTGCAACCAAATAAAAATAAATAAATAAAGGGGAAATTCTTAACTTAAAAAAATATATCTGTCTTATTGCAATCCCGTAGGTCCCTGGTGGCCCAAATCCCTCCCATTTTGGATCCCATTTGGATTCCAAGGTCTTCCCCTAAACCCCTTCTCTAAATTCTTCCTACTCACAGCATCACATGGAGCCTGCCCCGCACCCCCAGATCCAAGACATCTCTGCAGAGCTTCCCTCTGGGGAACCTCACTGTGGGGAACTTCACTTTAGTGATCCACTCACAACCCTTAGATCCCCCTGAGGACACTCAAAGTCCCACTCCCCACCCCCGAGTCTCTAGAGTTCACCCTCCCCACCACCATCACTGGCTTCCCTGGTGGCTCAGTGGTAAAGAATCCACCTGCCAATGCAGGAGACTTGAGTTCCATCCCTGATCCAGGAAGATCTCCTGGAAAAGGAAATGGCAATCCACTCCAGTATTGTTGCCTGGAAAATCCCATGAACAGAGGAGCCTGGCGGGCTACAGTCCATTCAGTCCACACAATTGCAAGAAGTCAGACTTAGTGACTAAACAAGAAGAACCACCACACCACCACCACCCAGCCGCCATTCTCACCTCTCACCCTGGTATTGGGTGCTCGCTGCCAGGACATGGAGGACTAGGGCTGGAAGAACAATAACAATAACAGCAAAATTGGCCACCTGTCCAACCCTACTATGTACCAGGATTGGATCTAGGGGCTTCACATATACAACTCCACTCACTTCTGGTTCTTGTTAAGTTGCATACTTTATTTTTTAAATAATTAATTTTTGGTTGCGTTGGCTCTCTTTTGTTGTGCATGGGCTTTCTTTAGATGCAGCGAGCAGTAGCTACTCTTGAGTTGTGGTGCACAGGCTTCTCACTGATGTGAGGCTTCCCCTGTTGCAGTGCATAGACTGAAGACACGCTGAGCGCTTCCATAGTCGTGGTGCACAGGCTTAGTCACCCTGAGCCATGTGGGATCTTCCTGGACCAGGGCTCAAACCCATGTCCGTCGCCCCACCCCCATTAGCAGGCAGACTCTCAACCACTGGACCACCAGGGAAGTCCTCCATTCACTCTTCACAGAAGCCAAATGAGGTGGTCAAATGACTATGCCCATTTTACAGATGAGGAAAATTGAGCCACAGAGAGGTTAAATCACTTCCCTAAGATCACATGGATAGAAAGCAGCAGAACAAGGTAGAGGCAAAGAGGAAAGAGGATAGGGCAGGTCTGGGATGGATGGGAGTGGAAAAGGAGGGTGTGGTGAGAAGATAATAAAAACAGAGACAGGGAGGTCCCTGGTGGTCCAGTGGTTAAGAATCTGCCTTGCAATGCAGGGCACACTGCTTCAATCCCTGGTCTGGGAAGATCCCACACGCCGTAGTGCAACTAAGCCCATGCACAACTACTGAACCAGTGCTCTAGAGCCGAGAGCCATGAACCAAAACTACTGAAGCCCTGGAGCCTGTGCTCCACAACGAGAAGCCACCACAATGACATGCCCACTTTCAGGAACTGAAGAAAGCCCTTGCACAGCAACCAAGACCCAGCACAGCTGAAAAAGAAGATGCCACATGTCTCGAAGCAACTAAACCTCTGCACCACAACTAGAGAACCCATGTGCTGCACAAAAGATCCCGCATGACGCAACTAAGAACTGTTGTTCAGTCACTAAGTTGTGTCTGACTCTTTGCAACCCATGAACTGTAGCACGCCAGGCCTCCCTGTCCTTCACTATATCCCTGAGTTTGCTCAAACTCATGCTCATTGAGTGTAAGTGATGCCATCCAATCATCTCATTCTCTGTTGCCCCCTTCTTGTCCTGCACTCAATTTTTCCCAGCATCAGAGTCTTTTCCAGTGAGTCAGCTCTTCGCATCAGGTGGCCAAGGTGTTGGAGCTTCAGCTTCAGAATCAGTCCTTCTAATGAATATTCAGGGTTGATTTTCTTTAGGACTGACTGGTTTGATCTCCTTGCAGTCCAAAGAACTCTCAAGAGTCTTCTCCAGCACCACCATTCAAAAGTATCAATTCTTCCGCAATCAGCCTTCATAGTCCACCTCCCATATCTGTAAATGACTACTGGAAAAACCATAGCTTTAACAATACAGACCTTTGTTGGCAAAGTAATGTCTCTGCTTTTTAATAGGCTGTCTAGGTTTGCCATAGCTTTTCTTCCAAGGAGCAAATGAATATGATAATAATAATACAGACAGAGATAGAGAAATAAAAAGCCTGAATCCAAGCAGAGATAGCCTCACTCACAGAGCATGTCTAGCCCTGTGATCCCTGGCTCCTGCCCACCTTTTGACCTCATCCCTGACCACTGTTGTCTTCTAGCCTCAGTAATGAATTTTCTCTTCCTCCAACATATCATGTCATTCCAGCCCCTGGGCCTTCACACTCTTTTCCCCTTCCGTGGCTGATTTCTTCTTTTCATTCAATTCTTTTTTTTTTCTTTTTTTGGCAGGGAATAGCATTTATTGGTGAGCATGATTAAGGAGGGGACAGCGCTGATGCTCACAAGTGCAGGGCCCGTCATTTTTCCAGGGGACCGTGATTTGTATCTGACCCCACAGCCCTGGATGGGTCGCTTTTCTGCCGCCATGTTTTCAAATTCATCTGCGTTGAACTTGGTAAATCCCCACTTGTTGGAGATGTGGATCTTGTGGCGGCCAGGGAACTTGATCTTGGCCTGGCGGAGGGCTTCAATCACATGCTCCTTGTTCTGCAGCTTGGTGCGGCTGGACATTATGACCTGGCCAAGGCGGACCCTGGCCACTGTGCCCTGGGGCTTTCCAAAGGCACCGCGCATACCTGTCTGGAGTCTATCAGCTCCAGTGCAAGGCAACACCTTGTTGATGCGGATGACATGGAAGGGGTGGAGCTGTACTCGGATATGAAAACCATCTTTGCCACCGCTTTTCACCATGTACTTGTTAGCACAAACAGGGGCAGCCTCCAGGGGTTCAGAGGAGAGCTGCTCATACTCGTCTGACACCGTGTGGCCATAGAGTGGGAGCTCATCCACTTTGGCCTTCTTACGCCCCAAGTTGAAGATGTGGATCTTAGCATCAGAGACACCTTGGCAGAAGCGGGACTTTGGGTATGGTTTGTTCTTACAATACCGGTAACACCGGGCGGGGTGGTGGCACGTGGCAACACCAGGATCTTCAGTGGCATGCCGAAGGGAAAGAGAGCTTCATTCAACTCTTAACTCAAATGTAATCTCTTAAGAGAGCCCTTCCTTTACCATGATCAATTTATATCCTCACTGCCACCAGTTGTCCTGATTCAGATTACTTTGAAATACTTTAAAAGTAAAAATGGATTAATGAATGGGGGACTTCTCTAGTGGCTAAGACTCTGTGCTCCCAGTGCAGGGAGCCTGGGCCCAATCCCTGATCAGGGGACTAGATCCCACATCCCGCTGCTAAGACCACGTGCAGCCAAATAAATAAATAATTTTTAAATGAATTAATGGATGGATAGATGGATGGCTATGTGATAAAGTNTTGAAATACTTTAAAAGTAAAAATGGATTAATGAATGGGGGACTTCCCTAGTGGCTAAGACTCTGTGCTCCCAGTGCAGGGAGCCTGGGTCCAATCCCTGATCAGGGGACTAGATCCCACATCCCGCTGCTAAGACCACATGCAGCCAAATAAATAAATAATTTTTAAATGAATTAATGGATGGGTAGATGGATGGCTATGTGATAAAGCAAGTACAGTTAAAATGTTAATCTAGAATCTAGGTGGTAGGTGTATGGGTGTTCACTGTAAAACTATTTCAGCTTTGCTATATGTTTGAAACCTTTCACAATAAATGTTGCCANCAGTTGTCCTGATTCAGATTACTTTGAAATACTTTAAAAGTAAAAATGGATTAATGAATGGGGGACTTCTCTAGTGGCTAAGACTCTGTGCTCCCAGTGCAGGGAGCCTGGGCCCAATCCCTGATCAGGGGACTAGATCCCACATCCCGCTGCTAAGACCACGTGCAGCCAAATAAATAAATAATTTTTAAATGAATTAATGGATGGATAGATGGATGGCTATGTGATAAAGTAAGTACAGTCAAAATGTTAATCTAGAATCTAGGTGGTAGGTATATGGGTGTTCACTGTAAAACTATTTCAGCTTTGCTATATGTTTGAAACCTTTCACAATAAATGTTGCCAGGAAGAAACTGGAGGACTCTTCTAGAGACTAAAGAAGCAACAACCACAAAAAACCCAAACAGGTCCCACCCTGTTTGGGATTTCTATCATCCCATCAAACTCATTTCTTTTTTCCTTTATAGCCTTTATCACTCTTGGTAACATTCTTGCTTGCTTGTTTGTTTACCTGTTTATTCATTGGTTGCTTATGGTCTCTTAACTGAAATGCAAGCCACCTGACACGCGGCATGCACACCAGTTTTCTCCAGCCCACCAAATTTCTCCAATAGGCTTGGCACCAGTTATTGTTTAGTAGCTAAGTCTGTAGCCCACCAGGCTCCTGTGTCCATGGGATTCCTCAGGCAGGAATACTGGAGTGGGTTGCCATTTCCTTCTCCAGGGGATCTTCCTGACCCAGGGATTGAAGCCATGTCTCCCACATTGGCAGGTGGATTCTTTACCATGAAACCACCTGGGAAGCCCAATAGGTGCTTGGTAAAACTGTGTTCTTGAACTTCTCTTAGGAGAAGGCCTGGGAGATAGAGTTGCTGCAGACTCACTGTAGAGCCTACACTCAGGAATAAATATGATTTTCCAACCTGGGGCCACTAGAAGGGAAAGGATATATACCCTAGAGGCAGGGGAATGCTCCATGAGATCAGGGAATGTGAACTGGCCTGAAAAAGAAGGTGACAGATGAAGCATATAGTGATTANTGCTGCAGACTCACTGTAGAGCCTACACTCAGGAATAAATATGATTTTCCAACCTGGGGCCACTAGAAGGGAAAGGATATATACCCTAGAGGCAGGGGAATGCTCCATGAGATCAGGGAATGTGAACTGGCCTGAAAAAGAAGGTGACAGATGAAGCATATAGTGATTATTTCCTCTGGCCTTAATTCCTGACCCAGACCTCCTAGTGGAGATCCAATCTAATACTTCCACAATTTTGGCCCCACCCAGAAGCATAGGCTTCACCCCCTGTCTCTAAAGCCCCATCCCACAGCAAAATCCCTGCCCTGTCTGACCTAAATAAGTAACACTTCTCAAGCCTAAGTCCCACCCTCACAGCCTGAGCCCCACCTCTTTACCTTAGACACCATCTTAAAATTTGTACGGAGAAGGCAATGGCACCCCACTCNCACCAGGCTCCCTCGTCCCTGGGATTCTCCAGGCAAGAACACTGGAGTGGGTTGCCATTTCCTTCTCTATTGGACTGGCCCTCAAAGTCACCCTCTCTGATTGATGTCTGCTTTCCAAACTCCCTGCTCCTGATTGGGCAAATCTTTGGACATGCCTGTCTCTGGTTAGAGCATTTGTGAATGAGCCTGTAGGCAGACCGATGTTCAACTATGGTGCGAGCGAGTAGTAGCAAGAAAAAGAAGAGAGAGAGGAGGAAGAGGGGGTTCCCTGAATCTCCTTTCTAAGAGAGGGAGTGGCCATGGACCACAGGATAGCCTTGGGTTAAAGTTCTAACCATACAGACCGCTAGTGGTGTGACTTTGGGCAACTCTTTTTGGTTTCTGTGCCTCAGTTTCTTCATTTGTAAATTGGGGATAATAATGATACCTTCTTCAAAAATAATTGTAAGAATTAAATTAGTTGTAAAATGCTTATAGAAATACTAAGCATATAGGAAGCCCTCAGAGTATTAGCTATTATTACCCATTTCATTGTGTAAGTTCATGACCTTGGACAAGTCCTTTTGCCTCTTTGACCTCTGCAGACCGGAAGTTGCTTGACCTCTTCATTGAATGATCCCTCCCATTCCCTGATCTCTAGCCTTCAGGGACTGAGGCTGTGAACAGAGGGAGGAGTAGAGACAACCCTACCAGAGAAATGGGGTGGGGGGCACCAGCATATGTGAAAGGGAAGGCTTGAGCACCTCAATCCAGAAAATTGAGGACTATCAGGATCTCTCTATGGCCCAGTGTAGAGTAATTCTAACCTGAATCCCTCAGGCAAGGGGTGTGTCCTGACTGGGGACAAGGGGGCAATGGATGGGACAGTGTGAGGCAATTGAAGGCATGGTGTGTTCAGGCTGGGAAGCTGGAGGAAGGGTTGGAGCTGGGCTTGTGGGCCCTCACCCAGGAACGACAGGACTGGGGGAGGGGCAGCTGGGTCCCAAGGTCACTCCGTCATTGTTACCATGGCAACAGCCACCTCTCAACTGGGAACCTGGAAAGAGGTGGGGAGAGGGAGTTCCCAGATCCCTGAATCTGGGGGTAGAGAGAGGAACACTCAGAGACCTGGAGGAAAAGCAGAGTGAGACAGTGATCCAACTCTTTGAAGACCTACCCATCTCAGAATCCGCAGAGCCTAGGACACTGTGGGTGCTCAATAAATGTCCCTCAGAAATAGCCTAAGAGCATCAAATGAACAAAGATGATGAAAGAAAAAAGAATCGCCACAGGGGGAGGGCAGTGTCCCTTTCCTGCCTCCCCAACTTTTCATACTCCTCTGAGGGTTCTGATTCCTCTTAATCCTTCCCAGACCTGAGCCCACAGGCCCACCCAACCCCACAAATCACTCACCCCTCAGCAACTCCCCAGCCCCTGAAGCTATTATATTTGACATTTATAACAACTTCAACAACTTTTCTGCCTTCAAAATCTTCCTGCCTGGGGGATCACTGAGAAAATTAGCATAGTTGCAAACTATTGCCTGCAAGGGTGGGAAGGTGAGAGGTGGAGAGACAGGCCCTCGCCTCCTTTACTCTCAGGGACTCAAGTGTCCTTGCTCCTCTTGGAACGAGACCCCTCCACAGATTCAGATATTCCCCCAATTCCTCTAGGAGACCCAGGCCTCCTTCATTTCTCCTTAGGATACCCCACAGGCCCCTCCCTTTCTTTCAGAGGAACAGGTGTGGAATCCTTGTCCTCCCAGAACTCAGCAGGCATCCACTGGCTCTGCCTGCCCTCTACTGGTCCAAAACTGGTACTGCAGGACTGCCACCTAGTGCCCACAATGTGGAACAGAAAACTGAACCAGAGCTGAGGGTCTCTAAGTTGTTGCATTTTAATTTCTTTAAGGTCTGGCATGTTCAGACCCTAGAGGGTTTGAGTTCAGGTTCCCGGGCCAGAGGTCAACGAAAGAAAGACAGCTTCTCTTTGAGCCAGGCCTCGGTGAGGTCATCAGTGGTGCGGATTTCAAACACCTGCACAGAGAGAGGGTTCAGTTTTATAATCCACTCAGGAACTGAAACAGTGAGGGCTCCAGCCCTTCCCTCCTTCAGACCCAGAAACCTAGCCCCCTCCTCCCTCAGACCAGGAGTCCTGACCCACCGTGGGGGACCTCCAGGGTGGAGTCCCCACCCTCCATCAGCCCTGGATCCCAGACTCTCCTCCCTCACACTCAGGAGCGTCGGCCCCGGCCCCAGACCTTTGTGAGCTCTGCTGTCTGCACCAGCCTGTTTTTGCTCCCTGCGTACATCATCTGTTGTTCAGGCTTGCAGCCTGTGTGGAAAATAGAAGAGAAAAGCATAACTGGGGTATGCCAAGGTGTTCTCTAAGGCCCTGGTAATGTCCTACCCTGGAAAAGGAAATGGTATCTCCCANGAGCTCTGCTGTCTGCACCAGCCTGTTTTTGCTCCCTGCGTACATCATCTGTTGTTCAGGCTTGCAGCCTGTGTGGAAAATAGAAGAGAAAAGCATAACTGGGGTATGCCAAGGTGTTCTCTAAGGCCCTGGTAATGTCCTACCCTGGAAAAGGAAATGGTATCTCCCACTCCAATATTCTTGCCTGGGAAATCCCATGGACAGAGGAGCCTGGTGGGCTACAGTCCATGGGCTCGCGAAGAGTCAGACACGACTCGGCGACTGAACACTAATACACTCTAACACACATGCGTACACACCCCCACACAGAATCTAAGACCCCCTTCTCAGCAGGAGTAGAGCTGTGTCTCACCCACAGGGCTGGAGAAGATGAAACACAAGGGGTAGGACACTCGGCCATCGGCGTGCACGTACTTGTAGCTGTAAACCACGAACCTGCAATAGTGAAAGGGAATTCAAACTCAGGCCTTGGCCTGGAGCTCAGGCCTAATGCTCATTACCTGAGACCACAGCCTAGGAATCTTGCCTGAGTTTGAGAACCTAGGGTTAACAACTGAGACCCAGGGTACTGGCTTCAAATACAATAAATGATTTCAAAAATAATAATGGGGGCAAATTAATAATAATAGGTGAATTCCTTGGTGGTCCAATGATTGGAAGTCAGCCTGCCAATGCAGGGGTCATGGATTCGATCACTGATCGGGAAAGACCAGGGCCACATGCCATAGAGCAGCCAAGCCGTCATGCAATGGCCATTGGGCCCATGTTGCAGCCTACTGAGGTGCACATGCCTAGAATCTGTGCTCCGCAACAAGAGAAGCTGCCATAATGAGAAGCCCGCGTACTGCGGCTAGAGAGCAGCCCTCACTCACCGCAGCCAGGGAAAGGCTGTGCATAGCAACGCAGAACCAGTGCAGCCATAAATAAGTTTTTAATTAAAAAAATAATAATAGTAAATGCTAAATAGAATTACCATCTGCTCCAGCAATTCCACTACTGGGTGTTTATCAAAGAAAATGAAAACAATAATTCAAAAAGATATATGCACCCCCATATTTATTGCAGCATTATTTATAATAGCCAAGAAATGGAAAAAACCTAAGTGTCCATTGACGAATGAATGGATAAAGAAGATGTGGTACACACACACACACACACGCACACACACGCACACACACACACAATGAAGTACTATCCAGCCATTAAAAAAGAATGAAATCTTGCCATTGCAACATGGACGGCTCTTGGAGAGCATTACACTAAGTGAAATAAATCAGACAGAGACAAATGCCTTATGATCTCACTTATATGTGGAATTGAAAAAATTAAAGAAACAAACCATCAAGTTCATAAAGAGAGAGAATAGATGAGTGGCTGCCGAAGGTGGGAGTGGGTGAAACAGGTGAAGGGAGTCAAAAGCCTCCAATTATTTTATTTCCAGTTATTTATTTTAAATAAGTCCTAGGGATGTGATATACAGCATGGTAAGTACAGTTAATAACGCTGTATTGTATGTTCGAAAGTTGCTACAGAAGTAGATATTAAAAGTCTTCATCGTAAGAAAAAAAATGTTTTAGAAACTATGTATATGGTGACAGATGTTAGCCAGGTTATCATGGTGAACATTCTGTCATACGGTATATACAAATATCAAATCATTATGCTTTACACCTGAAATTAATATACATCAAATAGAACTCAGTAAAGAAAAAATATTTTGTGAGAAAATGGTTTTGGAACTTCCCTGGAGGTACAACAGTTAAGACTACAGAGGCAGGGCTTCGATCCCCAGTTAGGGAGCTTAGATCCCGCATGCTAAACGATGTGGCCAAAAAAAAAAAAAAGTAAGTGCTTATTTGATTACTCACAACAACGCTATGATGTAGGTACTATTATTATCCCCATACTACATATGGGAAAATCGAAGCCCAGAGAGTGAAGCCATTTGCCCAAGGTTCTATGGGTAGACTTGAACCCAGGAAGTTGGCTGGTAGAGTATAAGTGCTCAACCACTATGTTTTACTGTCCAGCAGTCTAGAATGAGGGGCTGAGACCAGGGCCAGCTATATAATTTCCCAAATCCAGCGTAAAATGAACATGCAGGGCCCCTCGTAATAAACACAGGAGAAAGCCTTCTTTTCCTTTTTTCTGCAGTCTCTTTCCAGACTAATCTTGTTCTTTTAAAATTTCCTGTTTCAAGTCATGTGCTGTCTTGGGCATGGGGACACTCATAGGGGGAATGAAAATGCTCAGGGGCACATCCTGGAATTTATCTTTCAGGAGTGAGTGCCGCCTCCCTGCCCCTGACACTCCCTGAGTCTGCAATTAGGCCCCCTGCCTGGGGCAGAGGGCATCAGCCATCATTGGGCAATGCAGGAGTGGGGAGCTGAGAACCCATCTAGTACTGGACATGTGAACTATAAAGAATTTCAAGATAGCAGGCATCAAGCCCTGCCTTCAAGGCTTCCTTCTGGGCCTGGGGCCCTGTGTGATTGCACTTGTCAGATGCCCAGGGTGCTGACTGAGATCTAGAGCCTGAGATTGAGGCTTAAAGTCCTAGGACACCCAAAATTCACCAGAGTCGAGATGAAAAAATCTAGAGACCAGTTTTCATAGAGGTGTCAAAAAACTCCTCCACACACAAAAAGCACCAGCCTCCTCTGGCTTCACACAGGATTCTCTCCAATCATTAAAGGTCAAATACATCCTTTCCTACTCAAGGTCTTCCCAAGCATTGAAAAATAAAGAAATTTTAACTTTTTTTTTTTTTTTAATGCAATGTTGAGACCAAAACTTGACAAAGTCTGTACTAACGTCACATATGACTATTAGCGTAAAATTCTGCAATAAAAGTTTGGTATACAAACCAAAAGTCCTGTGATAGGAACTCAAAGACAAAGTTTCAAAGTCCACGAATAAGACTGGACCCAAGTAGCCCCTCAGTCTGTAACCCTCCGTGGCCTGACCTTCCCCTTCCTTGCCCCAGGATACCTGGGCTGTCTCTCAGGCAGCTCCATTTTCAGTTCCTCTGGAGAAATATTCTGTGAGGGGTGCGGGGAGGAGAGAAAAAGAAAAAGACTGCCATTAAATGAACATGTACTCTGTGCCAAGGCACTCATTCAAGAAACATACATGGATTATTAGCCCATTGGTCNCCTGGGCTGTCTCTCAGGCAGCTCCATTTTCAGTTCCTCTGGAGAAATATTCTGTGAGGGGTGCGGGGAGGAGAGAAAAAGAAAAAGACTGCCATTAAATGAACATGTACTCTGTGCCAAGGCACTCATTCAAGAAACATACATGGATTATTAGCCCATTGGTCTCTCCCCAAACCCTAAGGGGTAGGTCCTGTTATTATCCCCGTGTTACAGGTGAGCAAACTGAAGAGGAGTTAAGACACTTACTTTTTTCTAAACAAACTACAAAGATTAAATCACTGAACTTACAGACAACTCTCAGAGGTAAGGACTGTTATCACCATTTCACAGATGAGGAAACAAGAGACCTATACAGGCAGAGTCTCTCGCCCAGGGTCACAGCTAAGCTGGAACTTGACTTCCGAGTTTTTCTGGCTCCCAACACCAGGCTCTCAGCTTCAGTCACAGTCTTTGGGGTCTCCCAGTCCCATCCCCCAGCCCCTCACCTGAAATTCTTCCTCCAGCACCACCATCTGCCGGTCTTTGTCCACCTTCACTGAGGAGGGAGGGCACACGTGGGTCAGATGCCGCCTGTCCCTACACTTCCCCCCTACGCCCCATTCGTTCCAGGAGGGAAGGTGACACTCACTTATTATGGCTGCATTGTCGGTCTCTTTTCGGAAGCGGAATTTCCTCAGCTTTTCCTTTAGCTCTGGGTCCACCTCGCACACTACCAGGGAGTCGGACTGCCGGAGGAGCCCAGTTAAGAGCTGAGTCCCCTGGCCTTGGCCCTGCCCCTTTCCCCAAACCTCAGTTTCCCCATCTACAAATAACCAGGAGGGGCCCATAGCCCATAGATTGCCTTTGTAAACATTGGGGAAAGGTACCCTTCCCTCTGGGCTGGGCTGGAGCCCTCTTGGCAGGTGCCCTTGGGCAACGCCCAGGGAGGTTCGGGGATCTGCTTGCCTGGGGCTAAACCCGGAACCACCATCTCTCTTTCCCCAGCCTTGACCTCCCATCCACAGCCTGACCTTCACCCCGGCGTCCTCCTAGCCCCAGTCCCACTCCAGCCCCTAGCCCTTCCCATAGGACCCTGGCCCCCGACCATGACTTTACTGTCCAGGGGCCTCTTCTTTCCTTGGTTCCGCTATCTTCTAGGGGTGGGGACCACAGCTCAAGGGGGCGGGGTGTGGGGTAGGGGAAAAGTTTCATCCACCACCACATCCTGTTTATGCCCATTCTGAGACAACTGTCATGCATGGCTCCTCCCCCTCCTTCCTTCCCCTCATCTGTTGGGACCTCCCAGGCTTTGCAGTCACGCAGACTGGGGTTCAAGTGTGGCTCTAGCTAAGTAACGTCAACCCTCTGATTCAGAATTGTTATGAGGATAAAATAACTTCACATATCTCCCAGCATGGTGGACAACACCCAATACACCATAGGTAGTGATGAGCTCTTTTTATTTTTATTGGAGTATCGTTCATTTATAATGTTCTGTTAGTTTCAGGTGTACAGCAAAGTGAATCGATCAACTATACATATTTGCACTCTTTTTTAGCTTATTTTCCCAAGTAGGTCATTACAGAGTATTAGGTGGAGTTCACTGTGCTATATAGTAGGTTATTACTAGTTATCTAATTTATATACAGTAGTTGCTGCTGCTGCTACTAAGTCGCTTCAGTCGTGTCCGACTCTGTTCAACCCCATAGAGAGCAGCCCACCAGACTTCCCTGTCCCTGGGATTCTCCAGGCAAGAACACTGGAGTGGGTTGCCATTTCCTTCTCCAATGCATGAAAGTGAAAAGTGAAAGTGAAGTCGCTCAGTCGTGTCCGACTCTTAGCAACCCCATGGACTGCAGCCTACCAGGCTCCTCCGTCCACAGGATTTTCCAGGCAAGAGTGCTGGAGTGAGTTGATACAGTAGTATATACATATCAATCCTGATCTCCCAATTTGTCACTCTCCCTCTTTCCTCCTTGGTAACCGGAAGTTTTCAACATTTGTGACTTTTTCTGTTTTGGAAATAAGTTTATTTGTAACACTTTTTTATATTCCACATATAGCAATATCATATAATATTTGTCTTTGTCTGACTTACTTTACTCAGTATAACAATCTCAGAGACGGTGCTTCTGTGTCATTGCAAATGGAAATTTTCATTCTTCTTTATGGCTGCATAATATTCCACTGTGTATTTTTACATATACCACATCTTTTTTGGAACGTACCACATTTTCTTTATCCACTCCTCTGCCGATGCACATTTAGGTTGCTTCCATGTTTTGGCTATTGTAAACAATGTTGCGTGTACCTTTTCAAATTATTGTTTTCTCCAGCTATATGCCTAAGAGTGGAATTGCTAGATCATGTGGTTGTTCTATATTTAGTTTTTTAAGGAACCTCCTACTGTTTTCCATAGAGATTGTACCAATTTACATCCCATCAACAGTGCAGAAGGGTTCCCCTTTCTCCACACCCTCTCTAGCATTTTTTTTGTTTGTAGACTTTTTTGATGATGGAATGATAAGCTCTTTAACTGTTCGCCTTCCTGGATTCCACTACCCCCTAATCTGGAATAGTTTAATTAGGTTGACAGGGAAACGGAGGAGAAAAAAGAGACTCACCAGCGCTCAGGTAATGCTGCATTTTTTTCTGCAGTTATTCACCCTCATGGGCCTTATAATGGGCTCTACAACAATGGTGTTTAATCCTATCAGACCAGTACCTCCTTTATTATGAAGAGCATTTTGTATTGTCCTTCCCAGTTCCCATCCTGGAATGAAATTCCTAGATAAGGCAACTTATTTATACACATAAATTCTCCCTAAAATCAATATAACGTCCTATCATATATAGTAGAAATAAAAGGGAAGTAATTTACGAGAACCCCCTCTGGATTTCTATGAAAAAATACACACGAACAGTAGAGTATGTTCAGAATGTCTGCCCCTGGGCTGAGTTCCCTCCCATAGCAGTCGGCAGATCCCACCCTCCTTAACCTCCTCAAGGGCATCCCTGCAGCTATCCTCCTTCTCCCCGTATCACCAGTATCCTTATCTCTACTGGATCTTTCCCCTTGGCCTACATACCACGGTATGTCTTAAAAACTAAAAACCCTGGGACTTTTCTGGTGGTCCAGTGGTTGAGAATCCACTGTAAAATCCCTGCTTCCATTGTAGGGGACACAGGTTTGATCCCTGGTCAGGGAAGCAGGATCCTGCATTCCACATGTTTCAGCCAAAAATAAATAAATAAAATTTTAAACTAACCTATAAACTTTATCTTTCTTGCCTATTCATTTCCTTCCCTTTTCAGCAAGACTTTTTGAAAGAATTTCCACACTCGCTGCCTTCAGTATCTCCTCCTGAAGTGAAGTCAAGTCACTCAGTCTTGTCCGACTCTTTGCGACCCCGTGGACTGTAGCCTATCAGGCTCCTCCATTCATGGGATTTTCCAGGCAAGAGTGCTGGAGTGGATTGCCATTTCCTTCTCCAGGGGATCTTCCTGACCCAGGAATTGAACCCAGGTCTCCCACATTGCAGGCAAACACTTGACCATCTGAGCCACCAGGGATGGCAGGGCTTCTCCTCCTAATTTGCTTCACTCTCTCCCAGAAGACTCACTCCTGTCTCTCTCCAATGACAAGGACCACCAACGACCACCGTCAGAGGGCCACCAAAGAGCTTTGTGGCGCTGNAACACTTGACCATCTGAGCCACCAGGGATGGCAGGGCTTCTCCTCCTAATTTGCTTCACTCTCTCCCAGAAGACTCACTCCTGTCTCTCTCCAATGACAAGGACCACCAACGACCACCGTCAGAGGGCCACCAAAGAGCTTTGTGGCGCTGGACCCAATAGTCAATTCTTAATCTTCATCTGTCTTGCCCTGTTAGCTGCATCTGATATCATCCATCACTCCTGTGCCCAAAACACTTTCTCCACTTGGCTTCTGGAACACCACCCCAGCCTAGATTTCCTTGGTTTTTCTGGCTGCCCTTTCTCAGTTCCTTTCTTAAAATTTTACAGAAGCATAGTTGACTTACAATGTGTTAATTTCTACTGTAGAGTAAGGTGATTCAGCTAAACATATATATACAATGTTTTTCTTTTTTTTTTGGCTGCACCATGAGGCTTCTGGGATAAAACTGCCCAGACTAGCAACTGAACCTGTGGCCTTGGCAGTGAAAGTGCGAAGTCCTAACCACCAAGGAAGTCCCTCGTATTCTTTTCCATTATGGTTTATGACAGGATTTGAATGCAGGTCCCTGTGCTACAGAGGACCTCGTTGTTTATCCATTCTCCATTTAACAGTTTGCATTGGCTCATCCCCAACTCCCCATCCATCCCTTTCCCACCCCCTCCTCCTTGGCAACCACAAATCTATTCTCTATGTCTGGGAGTCTATTTCTGTTTCACAGATAAGTTCATTTGTATCATGTTTTAGATTCTACATCTAAGTGATACAGTATTTGTCTTTCTGACTTACTTCACTTAGTATGACAATCCTTAGGTGCACCCAGGCTGCTGCAAATGGCGTTGTTTTATTCTTTTTCATAGCTGAGTAGTATTCCATTGTATATATGCACCGCATCTTCATTCCTTCCTCTGTTGATGGACATTTAGGTTGCTTCCCTGTCTTAGCTATTGTAAATAGTGCTGCAAGGAACATTGGAGTGTATATATCTTCTTGAATTATAGTTTTCTCTGAATATATGCCCAGGAGTGGGGTTGCAGAATCACACATCAGCTTCCTTTTAAGAGTCATGTGTTCCTGGGCTCAGCCCTCAGTCTGCTTCTCTTTTCTCTCCTCCTTCCCATCTCCCTGAGAGCATCAGTCTCTTAGTATTCAAAAGGGGATACCCTAATTATTTCCCCAGCCTGGGCCTCTCTAGACTCTTATGTCCAACTGCCAGCATGACTCCATCTGGATGTCTTGGAGTCATCCTCGACCCATCTCTTTCCTCTGACAATGTACCTTAAAACCTGTCACCTCTGAACTTCCAAACATAACCAGAACTGGCTCACTCCTCCCCTTCCACAGCCTATAATCTGCCACCTTCAACTTCTGCCTGAACTCTCATAGTAGCTTCCTCACTGTTTTTCTGCTTCCACCTCCCTCCACACACTCTATTCTTCATAGGACTGTCGGGAGAGATCCTAATAAAACCCAAACCAAGCCAGGAATTCCCTGGTGGTCCAGGGGTTAAGATAGGCTACAGTCGATGGGGTCACAAAGAGTCGGACATGACTGAGCAACTTCACTTTCACTTTCCAGGGGTTAAGACTCCACGCTTCAACTGCAGGGGGTATGGGTTCAATCCCTGGTCAGTGTGAATTTCACACATTGTGCAGTGAAGCCAAAATAAAACCCCAAAACGAAAACCCAAACCAACTGACATACCTGTTCACTCAATACTCTCTCATGTCTCCCGTATTATCTGGGCAAAAGCAAAAGTCCTTATAGCGGCCTTAAAAGCTCTTAATTACCTGCCACCATCCCTCCTCTGTTACCTCCTGGATCTTGTCTTTCAATACTCTCCTCTTTGCTCACTCCTCTCCAGCCACACTAGCCTTTTTCTGGTTCTGAGAATGATCCTGACATCAGGCCTTTTCACGTGCTGTCTCCTTTTCCTTGAACCCTCCTTCCTTCATGGTTCACCCCTTCATTCCTTCAGACTGTTGTTCAAATGTCACCTGATCAAAGAAGCCTTATCTAAAACAGTGCTTGCTGATCCCACCTCTCCATCCCCTTGCTGCTGCTGCTGCTGCTGCTGCTAAGTCGCTTCAGTCGTGTCCCACTCTGCACGATCCCAGAGATGGCAGCCCACCAGGCTCCCCTGTCCCTGGGATTCTCCAGGCAAGAACACTGGAGTGGGTTGCCATTTCCTTCTCCAATGTATGAAAGTGAAAAATGAAATCGGAAAGTGAAAAATGAAAACGAAAAGTGAAAGAGAAATCGCTCAGTCATGTCCGACTCTCAGTGACCCCATGGACTGCAGCCTACCAGGCTCATCCATCCGTGGGATTTTCCAGGCCAGAGTACTGGAGTGAGTTGCTATTGCCTTCTCCGCTCCATCCCCTTAGCTTGCTTTCATTTTCTCTATAGAACTTATCACCAAGTTACATTGAAATATACCAAATAAACATTGAAAGTATCATTTGTTTCTGCCCCCCAACTAGAATCTTCATGCCTGCCTCATTCCTTGTTGAATTTTTAGTACCTTGAGCCATGCTTGGCACATATTACTCAAGAAATATTGAATAAATAAATGAACCTATGTCCTTGGAGCCCAACCATTCTATATGGAGTTGAAAGTTGTTGCTTAAACAGAGGTGGCAATGCTTGTGGTTAGTGATGTACCCTGCCCCCCACTCCCGTCTTTTAAAATGGCCTATCCTCACAGCACCAGAGATGCCTTGTTTTCCTTGTTTACCTCCTCGCTCTCTCTAGCTGCTGCTTCTCAGTTTTTGTTGAAAGTGTCGATTTCTTTGCTTTTCTTATGTGTCTCCTCTTCTCAAAGTTCTATCTGGTGTTTGTTTCCATTCACCCTTCACACCTTCCCCAGGATAGATCACTAACTCCCACAGCTTTACTTACTATCTTGGATCATCCTCAAATATAGGCTTCTGGCCCCACTATCTCTCTTAAGCCCCAGACCCAGGGGTTGTGGCGCCTCCTAAATCCTGATGCTGAGTAGCCAACACTGGACTCAGCAACTTCCTAACCTGCTTCACCTCTGGGTCTCCTCCTCAGAGAAGCCCTTAACCCCACCCCCTCAACCTTCCAGCCAGAGGACCTTGTCTTGAATTTCTCCCTGCCTCACCACCTGTGGCCTTGGAGTCCCAGAGCAGGTTCTCCGAAGCTCCTGGGCATGGGTCCCTGACACCTACTCCTCCTCCTCTTCCTTCCTCCCCTGATGCAAACGCCCCTCTCCCACCCCAGCTGGCTCCCCGAACACCCAACTCCAGTTCTATTCCCCCCAATCCATCCTCCATATAGAAGCCAGGGACAGCTTTCCAACCTCCCTCTCCCCCCACCCCCCCCCTCCCCGACTCTGCTTGGGGCAAAGACCGTCCATGGCTCCTCAGCGCCCTTGGGACAAGTCCAAACTCTTTCAAGCGGCCAAATTTCTGGCCATGGCTTATTTCCCACCACTACCAGCCTTAAACCCTACATTCCTCTCTGACTCCCTTTCTCTGGGTTCCTCTTGACAACCACGCCTCTGTCACCTGGGAGCCTTCAGTGAGTGCCCCCGCTGTGCTTAGTTCATGCTGCTCCAGGGCAGTGTGTGAAATGAATAGGTTACTATTGGCAGAGCAATGACTCCCGTTTATTGACCGCCTGCTTTGTGCCCAGCGCACCCTCTCTTTCAGTCCTATTCTCAGTTGAGAGGAGCAATAGACTCAGATGTAGAAGGCAATGGCATCCCACTCCAGTCCTCTTGCCTGGAAAATTCCATGGACGGTGGAGCCTGGTGGGCTGCAGTCCATGGGGTGGCTAAGAGTCGGACACGACTGAGCGACTTCACTTTCATTTTTCACTTTCATGCAGTGTGAGAAGGAAATGGCAACCCACTCCAGTGTTGTTGCCTAGAGAATCCCAGGGACGGGGGAGCCTGGTGCGCTGCCGTCTATGGGGTCGCACAGAGTCACACGACTAAAGCGACTTAGCAGCAGCAGCAGCAGCAGCAACAGACCCAGAGAGGGTTGCGATGGACAAACTGAGACACCAGCTGCCCNTCTCCCCCGGCGACCTACTTCTTACATCCCAACAATATCGCCCAGACTTCCTTCTCACACATCCCAAGAATTTTCCCTCCCATCTACCCCCCATACCAGCAATCGCCTTGGAGATTTTCCATTTATGGCCCCCAAATCTCAGAGCCCCTTCCCCTGGAATGCTCCAGAATGCTCCTGGTGTACCCTGGAAAATCTTCCGAAGAGACCCTCTGAAATGGCCTCGGATCCTCAAAACTCACCTGGAGCCCCACCCTCCCCCAGTTCATCTCCCGTATACACACCCTCTCCATATACATATCCCAAAAGTCATCTCTTTGGACCCTTCCACAGGTCCCAAAAATCTCTCCCAAAGATCTCTTCATTTTCCTCAAATCTCCTCACCCTGAAATGCTCTATAGGGCACCCTCACATACCCCAAAAATCTTCCCATGAGACCCTCCTCACTTATGCCAAAAATCTCCAGAGATTCCCTGAATCTACAGAGAACTCTTTTTCCACATTCCACGAGCCTCTTCCAAAACCCTTTTTATGTATCCCAAATCTTTCCCATTAACCCACACAAAATGTTTCAAAAAATTGCTTCCTAGGATTCCAAAAGGTTTCCCATAGTTTCTCTCTGATATTTTCTTCAATCCCCCTTAGAATCCTTTCAAGGTCCCTCCTTATAGACCCACTTTCTGATGAACTTTCTTCCTCACAACCCTTGTAAACCCTAAGACCCTTTCTTCTCAACCCCTCTGAGATGCAGTGTTTTAAGACCTCCTCATACCTTCTCAGAGACCCCAGCAACCCCCTCAAGGCCTCTGAGATATGCTCTTGAAATCTTTCCTAGAGACTCTTCCAGTAACCCTTGAATCACTACTTATAGACCTCCTGCCTTACTGAGAGTGGAGAAGGAAATGGCAACCCACTCCAGTATTATTGTCTGGAGAATTCCATGGACAGAGGAGCCTGGGGCGCTACAGTCCATGGAGTCACAAAGAGTCAGACACGACTAAGTGACTAACACCACTACTACTACTTACTTACTATGAGACTTTTCCTAGATAATTCCCTCCCTGAACTCACCCTCACAGCTTCCCTCAAATCCTCTAGAACCCTCTGTGGAAGACACCCAACACCATGCAGTCTTCCCCCAAAATAACTCTAAGCAATGGCACCCCACTCCAGTACTTTTGCCTGGAGGATCCCATGGGCAGAGGAGCCTGGTGGGCTGCAGTCCATGGGGTTGCTAGAGTCAGACACAACTGAGCGACTTCACTTTCACTTTTCAATTTCATGCATTGGGGAAGGAAATGGCAACCCACTCCAGTGTTCTTGCCTGGAGAATCCCAGGGACGGGGTGCCTGGTGGGCTGCTGTCTATGGGGTCGCACAGAGTCGGACGCGACTGACGCGACTTAGCAGTAGCAGCATTTTCTTAGAAAGTCCCAGAATTCTTTCTGAATAGCCCTTTACTATGACATTGCCACATTCCCTCTCAGAAGAACCACCTTCCCCGTATACCTTATCGAAGGCTTTACTCAGAGATTTCTCATCTGAGCTCTTTGAGAATTGTTCCTAAAAAGACCTCTGTCATCCTGCTCCGGTAAATCTAAGATCTCTCACAGAAGACCACACATCCACAGACTCCTTTTAGAGAATTTTCTCCAAAATTGCTGTGCATCAACAACCCTACCACTTTGTGAGACTTCCTCAGAACACACTCTCAGATTCTCCCTCTGACATCTCCAAGAAACCTTATTCAAGGCCTTATTACATATCCCTTTTAGAACCTCCATTTATACCCTTTCATCTCCTCCATTCTCTTTCCTGTGAAATCAACTTAGAGATCCTTCTCAGATCTGAGCTGCTTTCCCCCATTATCCCACCATAGGCCCCCAGCATCCTACAGACTTCCCCTGTCAGGAGCCTCTCTGTCCCTTTTTATTAAAAGATCCTCAAGAGATACCCTTACCCCTTGAAGTTCCAGCCCTCAGAGCTCTTTCTCAGGATATTTTTATTTGGTTCTATCTTCATAGACCCCTCCTCCCTTCAGATCTTCCCTTCAGAGATAGACAGATCCTTCCTTAGACTTTTCTTGAGGACTCCCTCCATTTTCCTCTCCAAAGTTTTCTCCTTCCTTTTCCACATTGAGAGCTTCCTCACAAAAGAATCCCTCCCCATATAGTAGTCAAAGTGTTGACCCTGGACCAGCAGCACAAGCATCACCTGATAACTTGTTAGAAATGCAAATTCTTGGGTCCCAACCCGGACCTACTGAATCAGAAAACCTGGCAGTAGCTATCTGTTTTTAGGAACCTTCCTGGTGATTCTGATGCATGCTCAAGTTTGAGAACCACTGCCCTCTAAGGATTTCCCTTTCCCCACATAAAGGCACCCTGAAAGATGCCTCAGATTATGCCCCTGTGCCCTTCTGCTCACCCCCATTTTCCTGGGTGCCCCCTTTGTGAAGTCCCCACCTTCCAGAAGATTCCTTACCTTCCTTGAAAGATTTCTGGCTTGTCCACAAGGTTACTCCACCCTCTGAGCAATTACTTCAGATTCTGCCTTTGAATGGTTCCCTTTCAGATCTTCCTCAGCATTTTCTCCTGCCTTCCCCTCTACTGCTCCATATCATCCCATATCCTTCAGTGTTTCTGGTTCAGATTGCTCCCTCCTTGAACACACATTTCCATCTCTTCTTAGCTATTCCTCATCTGTCCTTCTCCACATAGAACACCCTTCCCTTAGGGCACCTTCCAATCTTCATTCTCTTACTACCCAGGGCCTTCCATTGTACTTAGTAGAGCGCCACTCATCTTCTCACTTGTAGTTTTTCATGTACTTGTCCACTCACACTGACCAGACTGGAAGTTTGGAAAGTACTGGGATGTAACTTGTTCTCTGAATTCCACAAAGTGGGCTCTTCCCTCTGTAAGTTGTAGGGAATCATTGGCTAACCGGCAGCTAAGTTTGAGAAGAATAAACAGATCACAAGGGTAACACTGGGGTCTGCCTTCAGGGAGAGGTTGGTCAGGTACATGGGACAGAATGTGAGATAAAAACTATATACTGTGGGAATTTGGCAGTGAGAAAAGGAACCCTCTATCTGGAAAGACTTCATAGAAGAGGTGGTAAGACTGGGTGCTGTTCCACAAGAGTTGGGATAAGGATGATTGGCCTTCCAGGCAGAGGAAGCAGCTTATGCAGTTGGTCAAAAGCAAGAAAGACTCTAAAACATGGCATCTCTTCTCTTCACCTGAAGGACACAGATGAAAGAAAACAGATCTCCTCCATCTGCACTGTATTTGCCAGGTGCAGTTTAGTGACCCAAAGGGTAATAATGATCATTGTTTATTGAGTAATTATTATCTACCAGTCACTGTTTAAGTGCTTCATGTGTATTCTCATCTCATATTCACAGGAACTCTGTGAGGTAGGTAAACTATGATTATCCTCATTTTACAAAGGATGAAATTTGGCTCAAATAGGTTTCTGGCTCTGTCCATCCCAGGATGATAGTGTCTGAAGTCAGAGTTGGATTTTCTCTTCAGGTAGACAGGATTTTCATCCCACTCATTGCTTACCTGTTTTGTGACCTACAACAAATTACTGAATTTCTCTAGTCCTTAGTTTCCAGAGTTAAAAAATGAAGGTAATAATGATACCTTACTTCATAGAATTATTATAAGGCTTAAACAGTTCATATGTATATAGTACTTAGAACAAGGGCTTCCCTGGTAAAGAAATCTGTCTACAATGCAGGAGACCAGGGTTGATCCCTGGGTTGGGAAGATCCCTTGGAGGAGGAAGTGGCAGCCCCCTCCAGTATTCCTACCTGGAGAATTTCATGGACAGAGGAGCTTGGCAGCCTACAGTCCATGGTATCACAAAGAGTCACAACTGAGTGACTGACACACAACACACACTTAGAACAATGCCCTGTATATGAAAGTGCTCAGTTTCAGCAAAAAAAAAGAAAGCTTGCAGCAGCCAAGACTCTAAAGATGTAAGTGGCATTACCTTAGCTCAAGTTGGCTTAATGAAAAAAAGAATTAATTGCCTCATGTTACTGAAAAGTCCAGAACTAGGATGGTTGCTGGATAGACCTAGCTGCATCCAGAAGTTCAAAGTCTTCCTAGTAATCGCCCCATTTCTCCACTGACTTAACTTCATCCTCAACTGGTTTCTGCTTTGTGACAACAAAATGGCCCTTAGCAACCCCAGACTTGAACTCTGCGTCCTTAGCAGTCTCAGTGGAAAGAGAACTCTTTACTGAGAGCCCCAGTTTGAAAACAGTTTCTTCTCAGAGCTAAGTGTGAGACGGTGACAGAAGATCCTCAGAGACATGTTTAGGTGAGTGGTGCTCTTAGAGATTCTCTTGCTTGCTGAACCAGATAGAATTGTGATTCCAACCTTTGACCTTTGAGTATTGATGGTAGTCCCCTCCTCACTGTTCCCGAGCCCCAGTCATTCTCTTCTCTATGATTGTTTGGATCCAGAGATTGTTTTTGGCTAGTTTGACCCCACCAGACTTGACTTTGGGATCTCACTGGTAGAAACAGAGCTTCCCTGTTAACTCAGCTGATAAGAGAGTCCACCTGCAATGTGGGAGGACATGACTGAAATGACTTAGCAGCAGCAACAGCAATGTGGGAGACCTGGGTTTGATCCCTGGGTTGGGAAGATCCCCTGGAGAAGGGAATGGCCTCCCACTCCAGTATTCTGGCCTGGAGAATTCTATGGACTGTATAGTCCATGGGGTCGCAAAGAGTCAGACATGAATGAATGATTTTCACTTGAGAGAAACAGGAATGAGATGACTGACTTGGTTTGGTTATAGTCTTGAGGTAGTAGAATCCAGGAGTACCAGTGTTCAGTTTCCTACTTCAACTTTGGGTTTCCAGTACTTAAAGTTTTAGAAGAGGGTTAAATAGGTTACTGTGAGTAAGTTTTGTTTTGTTNATGAATGATTTTCACTTGAGAGAAACAGGAATGAGATGACTGACTTGGTTTGGTTATAGTCTTGAGGTAGTAGAATCCAGGAGTACCAGTGTTCAGTTTCCTACTTCAACTTTGGGTTTCCAGTACTTAAAGTTTTAGAAGAGGGTTAAATAGGTTACTGTGAGTAAGTTTTGTTTTGTTTGTTTTAGGGTAAATTTGTTGAATAGAGTCTGCTTGAGGGCAACAGAACAACATTATTATATAGAGTATGCACATCTCAAATGTCTCCAGCAGTCAAACAGTTTATGAAGGCACTTTTTAGGTCCTGGAGATACAGCAGTGAATGAGACAGTCAAAGTCTTAGAGCTCTTGGATCTTATATTCTGATGGAGAGAAGATATATGAATAAGTTAGATAGCGATATGTGCTATGAAGGAATTAAAACAAATTGAACGGGTTAGGGGATTGTCCACTGTACACAGGGTAGTCAGCATTGGCCTTTTTGAGGAAGTGACAGTTGAGCCTGATAACCTGAAAAATAAGAAGGCACCAGTTGTGGGAAGATCTGAGATTTGGGCATTCTAATTTAACTATTGTTACATGTGAAGAAAAGACTGCTGCAAGGTGGGGAAATTTTTCACAGATATTTATTAACAGTCTGTTATGTCCCAGGCACTGTGCTAGAAATTGAATATATAACAGTGAATAATACAGCCACAGTCTTCCTTTCCCTCATGGATCTTCCAGTCTAAGTGTTTCCAGAAGAGCTATAGCCTTAGAAGAAACACTTTTTGACCATGATATTAGACCAAAGATTCCTTCCTACTGGGGAGATGAGGAAGATTGAGGCACACATGAACCCAGATCTGACTGATGAAAAGGAACCAGCCATATGATGATGACCTGGGGAAGGACATTTCAGGTAGAGGAGTCAGCCAGCACACAACCCCTGAGATGTGTAAGGAGATCAGTATGGCTGAAGCATAAGTGAGGGAGAAGGGGCAGAGGCTTGGAGTGGTTCACAGAGGCCAGATTATTGGGGTCTTGTGGGCCATGGAAAGGAATTTACATTTTCACTTACAAGCATTTGGAAGCTCTTACAGGATTTCTAAGGCAAGACAGTAACATGATCTATTTGCTTCTAAAGAAAATTTGGTTTCTGCAAGGAAAATGGGCAAGAATGGAAACAGAAGGCAATACGTTCATCCAGATGAGAAAGGATGATGACTTGAATATGGTGGTAGTAGTAAAAATGGAGACACAGATACATGTTTGGTGGTGAGCAAACAGGAGTTGATGGTGAGATTAGAGCGAGGGATCCAGGATGATAATACTAGCTAACATCTCCGTGAGGGTATTTATGCCTCACAACTCTGTGAGAATAGGTGCTATTATTAAACCCATGTTGCAGATGAGAAAACAAGCACAAGGTAAAATCACTTACTCCAAATTATGCAAGTTTCCCATAGCTCTCCAGGCTGTGTTATCTTCCGGGAGGCCCTTCCTGGCTTTTCCCCTCCTCCCTCCACTTCCCCAGGACCATTCATACAAAAGCCACAGTCTTGGTTGAGGCAATAATATATATATATTGTACACATATTTTAGGAGTTTCTGAAAATAATGGTTAGTTTTCATAAGACAGAAGTTGGGCTCCCTTGGCTTCTCACATTCTCCTATTCTCAAGTTGAGATAGTGAATTAACCATAGATAACTAGCCTATTATCTTATTCATGAAATGACAAGTTCCTCCAGGGCCTACATGGATGTTCTATGAGGGCTAGGGATAGGTGGGAAGGCTAATAGGACTCCTCATTTGTCCAGAGATGTTGGCATTAAAGGTGTACACTTTGGTCGAACTTTCTAGACAGTAGAAGGAAACATACAGAAGGCTGTAGCATTATACACAGAAACAAGCAAGAACTCTAAAACCAGAGTGCTTGGCCTTAAAAAGCTCAGCTTAGCTGTGTAATCTTGGATAGATGACTTAACTTTCTCTGTGTGCCCGTGTCTTCATCTGTAAAATAAGGATATGTATATATGTGTTTATAGTTGTTGAGATCATACAAGCTCATCAGTGGAAAGCTATTAGCATAAGGCCTGACACATAATACAATATGTGATATGTGAAGACATGTGAAACATCATTCTAAGTATCTTATGTACATTGTTTCATTTCATTCTTAAGCTTCACTGAGGAAGAAACTGAGTTACTTGTGGAAGATCAGCATGGCAAGTTAGTGTCAGTAGGAGAGCTCTGGTTCAGCCAGGTCTGACTGACTGCAGTGCTACTTCTGAGAGAGGATAGCTGACCTCCAGAGGAGCTTCCTGTATGTGGACTGCTTTTCACTGTTTGGAGAAAGAGCCAATGACTTTTCCTGGAACATCTTAGCCAGTTTTTGACTCCATTTCCCACCTTCCAGGGTTGGAAGATGCTTCTCAAGAAGGTTCCTTGGTCTCTTAGAGACCAAGTATGGTAGCCACATTGTTGGATTATTTGAAGGACTTAACCAGAAGGGTTCCCTCTAGTGTCTTTTCTCAAAGACAAGGAGTCATTTTTTGTCACCTAAGGATAAAGAGACCAGCGCACTGGTGAATTCTCCTGTATGGGAATGGTCAAGGCTTAAAGTTGAAACGTTAAGTGGTAAAAACCCAAATCAGACTGGCCTTGGCCCAAAAGGAATTTGTTGGTTCGTGTAACTGAAAAGTCTGGGATAGGGAGGTGGGGTGAGGGGCTTCCAGCTAGCTAGAGACAGGTCTGACGATATGAACAAGTCTCTCGTTTCCCTCCACTTTTGACTTTGCTTTCATCTGTATTGGCTTCATTCTGAGATGGGCACTCACTGTGAGGTAGCAGCAGTGGCAACCAGGAATATCAGGAAATAGTGTATAATCTGGGCAGCCCTAACCAAGAATTTATTTTCCCTAGTATTTATAACAAAGTCCAGGGAGGGCGTTCCGTGGCCAAGTTTTACTTTATGTCTACTCTTGGATCCAAGAAGGACAGTTAATTCTTCAAAGGGAATTTAGGGGCCTGGTACCAGAAGATGGGTGTGGGTGTTTGGCAGGCAAATCCACTGAATCCATCATAGTAATTTGCTACCACAGTGAGATGCCCTCAAATAGTCAGTGCTGATGCTTTTGCCCTGGCTAATCTCACCAAGCCAAATCATCCTTTCTCACTGTTGCCAAGCACCCAGGAGAGAAGCTGGAGGCCTTTGGCCCTTTGGTGGAAGAAAGCCATCCAGTCCTCGTCTGCAGTCACCATCCAGACGATGCAGCTATTCAGACTAGATTGCAGCCTAGCCAGACTAGATTGCAGCCACCAATCCAGTCACCAGCATTATTCTTCTGTCTAAAACATAGGAACACTTCCTTTAGGGGTTATTTTTAATTATGCATTTATTTTTATTGAAGTGTAGTTGATTTGCAGTGTTGTGTTTCTCATGTATAGCAAAGTGAATCAGCTGTGTATGTGTAGTCTTTTTCATATTCTTTCCCATTATTGTTTATTACAAGATATCGAATATAGTTCCCTGTGCTATACAGTAGGACCTTGTTGTTTTATCTGTTTTATATATAGTAGGGTGTATCTGCTCATCCCAAACTCCTTATTTGTCCTTGCCTTGATAGTGACCGTTTGTTTCCTAAAGCCCCAGGGTTTCATGCAGAGTCTCCAAGCCTTCCTTGGACACTAGGTCCTCTCTCCTCATCATGTTTCCTGAGCAATGGAGTGGCTTGAAGGTGTAGGACCTTCTCTAGGCCCTTGCTAAGTGTTAGCTGCTCAGTGGTGTCCAACTCTTTGCAACCCCATGGATTGTAGCCCACCAGGCTCCTCTGTCCATGAGATTTCCCAAGCAAGAATACTAGACTGGGTTACCATTTCCTTCTCCAGGGATCTTCCAGACCCAGAGATCGAACCCTGGTCTCCCACACTGCAGGCAGATTCTTTGCTGTCTGAGCCAGCAGAGAGGTCCTTGAGAGGGATATATATCAGACTTTTGATCTTTTCACAGTTTCTGTCTATCTGGCCTAAGCCACAGGCTTTGTTTGTTCTATATAGGGTTCATTGTTGCTGTTTTAATATGAATTTGTTTCCAACATTTAAAATTAGGGGAATTTTAATTTAAAAATCTAGATTTCTGGCTCCTCTTTAAAAAAAAAAAAGAACAATACTGGACCCAAATTCCTACATGGCAGGAGTTGATTGGAGCTCAGTAGTAAATTCTCCCTTTAGACAGTGTGTGTGCTTTTCAGCTCACCATTGCCCTCACCGGTCTGCTCTATTCAAAATCTGGCCCTGTAAGCATCATGTTTGAGATCCTACTGTGTCCCAAGGCTTTGCTTCTAGTATTTGGCCTGGGGAAGAAGCTGGATTAATGTCCAGTCAGTAGCTTTATTTCGGGGGCACAGTGCTGTTGCTTAGGAAAAGTAGCCACCCAGTAAAAGTGTTTATAGGCAAGAGTGCACAACTTAGGTCTGTGGATTTGGTCATCTTTTTGCCGTAAACACTGTTGGCATAGCAAACATCCCATCACAAATGTTCCCTCTGAAATAGTAACATGTCCTTCTGTCTTATGCGTTGCCACCCAGTGAAGGAATCCCTCCCACTCCCAAGGGATGTTCATCCAGCCTCTGCTTGACCACTTCCAGCAGCCAGGGAGCTTATTACCTCCTCACATGGCAGCCAGTTCCGTTCTTGGACAGATAACATTATTTTAAAATTCTTCCTTATGTTGAGGCAGCTGCTGTCTCCTTAGGACTGAAAGCCACAAAATACTGGAGCCGGGAAGGGAAACTGACTTTTTCAGGCATATGAACTACCACTCATCTGTCCATTATCCAGGGCAAACATTGATAATCACAGCACTCTCTCACTGAGCCAGAAAGTAGAATGCTGCCTTAGATTTCTTTAAAATTAAATTTATCTTTAAAAATTACAAAAGTAATTTGTGTTCATGTGGAACTAGTGAAATAGCACAAAGTTATATGAAAAGAGTATAACTAATTCCTCCTTCTCCCCAAGGTAACCAATGTGAACGGCACAGGGTGTATCATTCTACACATTTCTCTATATACATAGGTGCATAGGCATTCATATATAATATATATAAGGAGGTTATATACAGCTTTTTTTTTTTTCACTTTACAAAAAATGACTGAACACATTACTGTGTACTTATGGACTAACCGTAACACTCTACTTTGTAGTTAAATATCAAACACTACACATAGTTAGAAGCACATTGTTGTATTCGGCTGTCAGAACCAAGCACATTTTTAATTACTACGTAATATCCCCTTGTATGAGGTATTCTCCAATTTATTAATTGTTCTCCACTGATGGATATTCCTATTGCTTCATTTTTTTAGGATCCTTCTCACCACAGTGTTCCAGGCAGCCCCTACCAATTGATTGGAGTTAGCCTGTGAGGTAAAACCCACTTGTCATGTCTGACCAGTCTAGCTCTTTATCTCACACATCCTAGAGAAGGGAAACAGATTTGCTCAAAGATTAAAGTGACACAGTGGCTGGGGCAAGACTAGAACTGAATTTTCTTGACTTTCAACATTTCTCATGTCTCAGGTTGCCTCTCATGTAGAGCCATCTACCCTGATTCTCCTCTGGAGTAAATAAACAACTCTAATTCTTCTATGTGCTACCCCTTCAGGTATTTCAAGTCAGTTATGCCATTCCTCCTGAGTCTTCTCTTCAGGGGAAATTTCCCCAGTGCCTTCAAATTTTTCTCTTAGGGCAAGGTTTCCAAATCACTTTACCATCCTTTTGATTATTCTTTCTGTCGTCTTTGCCCCAAGGGCTGTGGAAGTCCCAAGTGTGGCTTCCATGCTCACCTTCATTCATCCATTCATTCAGTAAGTATGTGTTGAACACCATCTAAGTGCTAGTCACTATTCTGGGCCCTGGGCAGCTGTGTAGCTTGCAATTGTTGGAAAGAGAGAAACAACAAACACATAAGATATCTGAGGGTCCCAAACTATATAGAATAAATTCAGTAGAGTGACAGAAATTTCTTAGATATGGATGATCAGGGAAGATCTCTCAGAGGAAGTGATACTGAGCTGAGACCTGAGTGACAAATAAAAGCAAACCATAGATAGGTTGGAGGAAGTTGTGCGTAAGTCCAAGTGAACAAGAACTTGGTACACAGTGAGGTTGGAGCGGCCACCAGAGTCTTACAGGGAGCCCTCTAGGCATTTTATTTAAATGCAGTGAAAAGTCATTGGAGGATTTTAAACCCAGGGAGGCAATATTTGATTTGTCATTGGGTTGGTTTTTTTTTTTTAATGTATTTTTATTTTTGGCTGTGCTGGATCTACATTGCTGCTCAGGCTCTTCTCTAGTTGCAGGGAGCAAGGACTACTCTCTAGTTGCGGTGCTTGGGCCTCTCATTGCAGTGGCTTCTCTTGTTGCAGAGCACAGGCTTTAGGGCCCGAGGGCTTCAGTAGTTTTGGCACGTAGGCTCAGTAGTTGCAGCTCATGGGCTTTAGAGCACAGACTCAGTAGTTATGGCACCAAGGCTTAGTTGCTCTGTGGTGTATGAGATTTTCCTGCACCAGGGATCAAACCCGTGTCACCTGCGTTGACAGGCAGACTCTTTACCACTGAGCCACTGGGGAAGCTCCTGATAGGTTGTTTAGAAAGATTTCTGGGAGAGTTGTTTAACCGGGCATAAGGTTTCATTTCTCCCCACATTTTCTCTTGTTTCTTGTATCCAAAGGAATCAACAGCCAGGCCAGTTTGCTCTGTTTAGGTGGCCCATGAGGGTCTGTGAGGTGAGGCACTGCTGTTGCCAGGTGCACCTCCCAGCTGTCCTCAGCAGGAGCTTGGACATTCAGGGAGATGGCAGTAGCTCCCTAAGACCTAGCCCAGCAGGTTCAATGAGTCTTTGTATGGAGTTCTCAGTCCTCTTGGCAGCCAGAGGGAGATGGAGCCAAATGTGGTTTGGGGATGGAGCCAAGGGCACTGGTTTCAGGAGAGACAGGGGAAATGTGAGTGGAGACCTGGATCAGGAGCCACTTAAAGAAAGGCTTCAGAGTAGTGTCCAGAAACCAGTCAACTGAAGAATAGATCTGTTGTCTGTCCAGTTGACACAGCTTCTGTGTGGTTCATGCCTAAGAAATTTGGACACTTTCTTGTTTTGGAGTTTTTAACATTTGATGTATCCCCTTCTCAGGTTAGTATCCTCTTGGCTTTTAGGAAAATGGATGACAAGTTGGCATCTCTGAGAGCCAAGGGGGCATCCCACTCCAGAGGACTTGAGTTAGGAGTATCCTTAAGGGAATGAGGAAGAAGGCTGGGAGAGATTCACCTCAGAGCAAGGGTAGATGGGATCTTAGAGATCAGAGTTGGAGAGATGGGTTGGAGGGGATGAGATCCTTCCTGCCCCACTAGCATGTCAGAGATCTTTGAAAAGACCTCCTACCATTAGGCACCCAGTTGCTGATGAGATAGCTATCCATGTACCTGAGATCTCCACTGGGGTCACCACTCACCCATATCCCAGCTTTGTGGGTCTTAATTTGAAATAATACACAGACTCCATAGGATCCTTTTAACAGACAAGCAGTGACTCTGCCCAGCCCCCTAGAGGAGGTGACCAGAGATCAGCAAGGTCAGGATATGTGCTCAACATCACATGTCTGCTTAGTCATGTCACCTGGGGCCAGGTCTCCATTAACTCACATCTTTTGCCATAGTGTGCATTGTCTCCTGTTTCCATCTAGAAAATCTTACCAACTTACTCTCTGCTTTAAATCCACTTCCTTTGGCCCTGTGACAGCCAGATGTGAGGGGCAGCATCTTCTCCTTTGTCTGAGTCTCTGAGTCCCAATCAAGCCTTTTCTCTGCCTCTGAAGGTTGGAGGGAGAGTTGGCTTAGTATCTGGTGTTGGCTTTGTCTTTCTCCCAGGAGCTCAGCAGAGTTGAGCTAAAGGGGAAGACATGAGGCCTCCTTAACCTCTGAACCCACACTCACCAGACCAGTTCCAGCCCCTTCTCTCTGACACCCTTGCTTCCTTTTCCAGGAGCCTGGAGAGGCGTGGCTGGACCAAGACCTCCCCCAATGTGAGCAGGTGTCCTCTTTCCCTCATCACCCATTGCCACTACGCCAGGGAACGTCCTCAAGCCCTGGCCCTCAGGGGAGAGGAAACAGGCGCCCGGAGCCGAGACCATGTGACGGCGCTGGCCCTTGCCACCGCCGTCCCCCCACCCTGGCCGCAGGCCTGGCACCATGATGTTCCGAGACCAGGTGGGCATCCTCGCTGGCTGGTTCAAGGGCTGGAATGAGTGTGAACAGACAGTGGCCCTGCTGTCACTTCTGAAGCGAGTCACGCGCACCCAGGCTCGCTTCCTGCAGCTCTGCCTGGAACACTCACTGGCAGACTGCAATGACATTCACCTGCTGGAGTCGGAGGCCAACAGTGCTGGTGAGTCTCCACCCCCAGAGATGGGCGCAAAGTGGGAGGGAGACCTGGGATGGAAACAGATGTCAGGTGGCTGAGGAGGCCTACCCAGCAATGATGCTAAGAAATGTGGGTTCTAGGCTTATTGGTAGGTGAGGAGTCCCTGACCTCTGAAGTCATCATCATGTCTCTTCTGGGGCTTTGCTGCTGGAAATCCTCAAATGTGGAATGGGACACTCCTGGGGGAGTGCAGTGTAGACTAGAAACTACCCACAGCAGAGGAAGAATCACATAGGGCAGCTGACAAAAACAGAAGCCATTACCTATGAAAGGGGGATGGAAGGTGAGCATTCATTCATTTCTCAATCTCCAGGACATCAGAGCTAGGAGGGAATTTTAGAACTCTTCCAAAAGTTACAAGTCATATTATTCTTTACCCCCCTCGAAGGTAGGTTGCACCTAAGGCATAAACAGTTTCAAGAGAGTTTTGAATTTACATGTAGTCCAAATCAGTTTCCTGAACACTCAGTAAAGAAGTACTCTTTGTCTCATGAGGGTGACACTGGTGTGGGTGAGCAAGGCTTCTCTAGAACCTTTCCCTCAGACCCGAAGTGTAGATAGAAGTCAGTCCAGAAAACTATCTCACAGGACACTGCTGAAGCCATTCAGGCCTTCCCAAGTCTGGATGGAGAGTTGTTGATCTTGGTGACAGGTGGGAGAGATGGAAACCAAAGTGAAGTGAAAGTTGCTCAGTCATGTCCGACTCTTTGCAACCCCGTGGACTATACAGTCCATGGAATTCTCCAGGCCAGAATACTGGAATGGGTTGCCTTTCCCTTCTCCAGGGGATCTTCCCAACCCAGGGATTGAACCCAGGTCTCCCTCATTGCAGGCAGATTCTTTACCAGCTGAGCCACAAGGGAAGCCCATGGAAACCAAAGAGAGGGAGTATATGCACCTGAAAGCTAGCTGGATTGGTGTGGTACCCAGGGACCCATGTAGAGTGTGCCCTAATATTTCCACCTTCTTCCTCATGATAGCAGCTCACACTGAGTCCCTACAACAAGCCAAGTACTAACTTTACTTATATAGTAACTTTGAAAAGTGTTCTTCGTGATTCTAGAATCAGACTGTCTAGGTTTAAATCCCAGTTCTGTCACTTGCTATATAATCAAGTAACTTCACCTTTCTAAGCCCTGGTTTCCTCACCTTAAAATCAAGATGATAACTGTGCTTACCTTATAGGTTAGTTACGGGCCCTGAGAACAATGTCTGGCATGCAGTAAACACTCAATAATGTTAATTGTTGTTTTTATTGTCAGTAACTCGTTTCGCCCATATAACAACCCCTTGAGATAGGTAATGTTGCTCTCCCCTTTTTATAGGTGAGAAAAATCATCATGGGATGCTAGGATTGGGATTTGGGGACCCCCAGAGTTGCTTCCACCTCTTCTGAGGCCTACCCACCTCAGCAGTCACCTTTACTTTGAGGGTTTTTTTTTGTTGTTTTTTTTTTACAAATCACAGAAGTGCCATGATTTTAGGGGAGGTCAGTTCCTCAGGCCAGGAGTCACCAGCTTATGTTCCTGTCTCAGACAGTGAGCAGCAGGAACCCAGCTTGGCTGCAGCTGGTTCAGACCTCAGCTGTTTCACAGTTCTCCCATCCTCCCCACCAGGGAGGGTTCTTCTCTGTTCTGGCACCAGGGCAGGGGATCTGTGGTTGTGGTATGGCTGTGCTGCCAGCATAGGAGCTCCTTTGGAGCAGATCAGTGTCTTAAGCAGCTTGGTCATGCATCCTCACTTTCCCATTCTGAGCAGAGAGTTGGATGAGCCCTGGGTGCCAATCCTGGCCATCTGTCAGAATCACTGGTTGCTTACTGCTGTTTATTTACTAGAGCATTTTTAGTTTTTGCTTTTCTTTTCAAAATTTGCAGTAAAATCAAACCATATGAAAGATGAAAAGTGAGGTCTCCCAGACTTCCACATTCCCAATTTGTGTGTTTTATAAGAGATTCTGTGCACATTAAAGCACATTCTGCACTTGGGTACATTCAAGTTCTCCCTCCAGCTTTTTCATTATTTTGATGGTTTTACCACATAGAGCATCACACATATTAATTTGTGTTTTTTCCACTTAAAAATAGAACTTTAGGATCATTCCTTATTCAGCACATACACATATACCTCATTGTTGTTAATGGCTGCTTGATGGTAAGAATAGTAAAGTAACAGAGGGCCTGACCTGTGTATCAAGCAGTTCTTTACTTATATTATTCATAATCCTCACAACAGCTCTGTAAGGAAGATCTTATAACTCCCCCATTTACAAATGAGACAGGTCTGTGACTTGCCCTGATTGTGCAACTGGTCAGAGGTGGAGCTGGAGTTTGACTCTAAAGGTCTTGCTCTTAAAAGGAGTACTGTATTGAGTACCCTTTAAGTATCTCTAGGATAAATTCCTAGAATTCTGTGGGACTGCTAGTTTGAAGTTATATACATTTAAAATATCTGTTGTTACCACATTGCCCTTGAAAGACATGACATACCTTATACCAAGAACCTGAGACCCATCTTTGACAGTTGGCCTTAAGATGTTGTGGTTAATGCCTGTCCTTGAGAATTGCCTTGCAATGACTTGACTGGTGAATGAATATATGAATCAAGGTCTTTATCCCCAGCCCCATGTCAGGTGGTAAGAATAAAACAAGTTGGTACTTAGGTGGATGGAGAGTTAGGGAAAACTTAGAGTGAGGGAAGAGAGGGCGGGCCATGGTGTGTTCTGGTGTCAGCAGGAAGCCTGCCAGAATTAGAGCAAAAACATGACTGGAGAGAGAGGTGATCACAGAGATCAGTCCTTTGGACCCTGAATGCCTCTTCCTAATAGGCATGGAGGCTCCAAGCCTGTGTTTC
Organism: Neotragus moschatus; assembly: GCA_006410615.1. Classification (NCBI taxonomy): domain Eukaryota; kingdom Metazoa; phylum Chordata; class Mammalia; order Artiodactyla; family Bovidae; genus Neotragus; species Neotragus moschatus. The sequence goes on from SJYA01002410.1 coordinate 1,291,399, forward strand.
CTGTCTCACTCCCAACCTCACTGGTGAAGGAAGGAGCTGCTCGCTGGACTTAGAGACCTGCCTTGTAGGAGGAGCTCTGCATTCTCTTGTCCATTATGGCTTTCCCATCCTGTTGTGTTCCCCAAATTTGCATCATCATCAGAATCACCTGAAGGGGGAGAATGGCCCCTGTCCCAGACCCACTGAATCAGAATCCTTAGAGGATAGGCCTCTTAATGGGCACCCTGGCTCTTCTGCTGACTAGGCAGTTTGGGAGATGATTCTTTACTGATGAATCATTTGTCATGGGCCATGAGAACAGGAATCAGGACACCCAAGAGTTCTAGATCAAGCTCTGCCACTAACACCTCTTGCGACCTGGGCCAGCCCCATCCCTCTTGGGCCTGAGGATTCTCATCTAGACAAGGAAGGGATTGTTCTAGATACTCTCCAAGTGCAGCAGTAGTTCCTAGTATTTTATGGAATGGGCACCTCAGAGAACCTGTCCCTCCATCCCACCAAGATGCATACTTACCCTGAAAACCAAATCTTCGAGTTCAGTTGGTCTACCTTTTCTTGGATAAGGATTACCTATTATAGGGTCTGATGCTCTTTTAAATCCCTTTGGGCCAGGAGAGCAGAACAGTGAGGCAGATTCTCTGCCTTTTTCTGGGGGTTTGTACTTCATGTCTCACCCACCCAACCCTGCTACTTCTTTCAGTTCTCCCAGGGAGATCCTGGGTTCAAGTTTGGGTCTGGGTCAGAGCTGCTTACCCTCCCATAGCCTCCTCAGAATGGGCCAGAGAGTACAGAGAGCTGAATTTTGGTAAGTGGGTCCCTATGGTGGCTTCATGTCAGAATCACTTTATAAAAAGAACCTGAGGCCTAGGTCCTATCTCCAGAGGTTTTGGTGTTTTTTAAGCTTGCTGTTTGGCACTTGTGTGCATTCAGTGGAGAACTGCTAGTCTTGCTGACACTGACTCTGGGTGGGCCCATTAAGGTGGTGAGGGTACTGTCACATGACCTACTGGAAGTGGAGAGTTGGGAGGCATGGAAGAGGCACTGGTCTGGGCTGTCCCTTCCTCTCAAGCAGCTAGAAGGGTAGAAGGAAGTCCCCCAGCCCACGCAGCCAGTGTTGGTTTCAAGGGAGCAGAGTCTGAGATAAAACCTGGAAACAGAAAAGCAACACCCCAAGGGTCTCTGGAACCAAAGGAGAAGCCCTAGGTCATTATCCCTGTTCCTTGTCTCAGTGCTGTCTGCCCTGCCTACTTGCAGCTACAATAGTAATCCTATCACCCACGCCCCACCCCCACCTTCCCATGATGACTTGGAGCCCAAGGGTGGGGCCCGGGAAGCTGAAGTCTCCTTCTCTCCCTGGTCCTCTGGCTTCCTGGGCCACATTTCCTGCGTTTCTTCTCTCCTCCTGTTCTCTGAGTCAGAATCCCTATATCCAACAGGTTTAAGCCCTTCCCTCCTTGGCTCATTGAATCTGGGTGGGGAAACTGAGGTCAAGAGGGGGCTGTGGCTGAGTGAGTCACCCAAGCTCAACTCTGATGCCTCCACCCTCCCCTTTCAAGCTCTACTAACACAGTTCATCAGATAAAAATGTAAGCCCCTTTGCCCTCCCCTACATTTGTGTGAGATGGGGTGAAGCATAGAAGGGCATGTTGGAGCCAGAACCCAGCCCCTCTGACTAGTGCCATAGGCTGCCACGATTGTTGCAACAGCCCAGCATGTAAAAATGAGTTTCTTCTTATGGCAGTCTCCAAGATATATTTGGCTCCTGTGATTTGCAGCACCCAGGGTCATGACCTACTTAGCTCTGGTCACCTGGCCAAGGAGAGCACTTTTACACAGTCTCCCTCATCCTCTCTGGAGTCCAGGTTTGCAGCTTGGTGAGCTGCAGTCATTGACGTCATGGCATTCCCCAGTCCCCTCCCCCATCCGCCCACCTCCAGAATTTCATCACTGCATATTGTGCCTCTAGCTCAGAGGAACCAGAAACGTGTCTGTTTTTGGTAAATAACTGCATGAAATTCCCCACCCTTGTCGGGAATCTTAAGGGGGAGACCCAGATGTGCTCTCCTACGTGAATTGCTCCCTCCAGCCCCAAAATAGCTTGACTCTAGATCTCAACCAGCAGCCAACAACAATAATAGTTGAAGTGCATGGAGCAGTTAACACAGATCAGATGCTTTGCACGATTATCTCATTGAATCTTTAAAACAACCCTGTGTTTTAAAGGCTTTAAATACCCTCATTATACAGAAGAGGAAACCAAGGCTCAGAGAGGTTAAAGGACTGGCCCACAGTTATATTGACTTGTGTCTTAGAGGCAAAGCTAGATTTTGAATCCAGGCAATTTTGCCTCTTGAACTTATACTCTTTACACCATATAATCTGCTAGGACATGAGACAGAGTGACCTGAGGACAGAGTGATCCTAGACAGGGTATATTATACACACACAGACAACACTGCCTTCCAGGGGACCATCTGGGTTCAGCTGTACAGGTATTCATTGGGGCTCTGCTGTGCCTCAGCTCTGGGCCAGACTCTTCTGATCTGGGCAGGAACCTAGAAGTTTCATCCCCACCCATCATCTGCAGCCCCCGCTGGGCTCACCCCAAGGACCCTGAGGCTGCCCAGAGTCCTTGGACCAGCTCCAGTGTTCACTGATGCTTTCCAGTCTTGAGAGGCCCACCCTTTTCAGCACATTGCCGCACAGATACGTGAACACACATTTCCCTAGGGTCAGCCTCCATTCATCTAAAACCACTTTCCCCTTTCACTGCAGTAGAACAAGGTCCTTCATTGAGCCCAACCCTTGGGACTCTTCTGTCATGTCCCCTGGCAGTACCAGAGGAGAAACTGTCCCTTAGCCCTGGAGTCCTGACAGTCTGGGGATGGGGGAGGGACTAGACAAGGCTTTTCTCTGTCGCAGATGCCTCCAGCTACCCTGTAAGGCCTAAACAACAGCAACTGAGAGCATTAGGGTAGGGCTAAAGGGGTAGGCCAACTGTGCTGGAGGAGACGGGAGAAAATCACCTATCACTGAATCACATACTGAGTGTTTACTATGGGCACACTCTGTCAGGTGCTTCATGTGGATTGTCTTCCCTAAATCCTCTTAGCAGCCCTGTGACCCCTCTTTTACAGAGGAGGAAGCACGTTGTCCCAGCATCTGTACCACACAGCTGGGGTGCAAGCCCTTGACTTTCTGTCCCTCATCTTCAATCACTGTATTTCTACTTCCTTCTCATCAGGAACTGAAAACTTAGGGATTTAGTCAAGGAGATAGAGTGCCAGGGAGTTCCTTTCCCTGTGATCCAGTGCCATATGGATGTGGGAGAACTCAAACAGTGAAGGTTCCCTGAAGTCAGGAAGACTTGTCCCACCTTGAAAAGATCTTTCGATATGGAGATGACCTAAGAGAACACTTCATGGTCATGGGGAGCTAGTTCAGGAGATTAAAGATGGAGAGGATGAGGTTTCCTGGCCTTGTGTGCCAGGTCCTGAAAGGGATCTGGAAAGCCAGGAACAAGGGGAAGAAGAAGATAATGGCATTGGAGAGAGATAGTAGAGGGTTATGGGATTATGCATTAGTACTGTTATTGTGTAGTTAGTTCTATTTTGGCCAGTACTGTGGATAAGCATGAACTGATGACTCTGAATAAATGGATGAACCCTTGAGCACTTTAACAGCTTAGGGTAGAAAGGCCAGGCAAGAAAAGGTGCACTGATATGGCCAGGAGTTTGGACTTGTATATGTTTTGTTTTCTTAGAGCTATAAATGTAAGAATTAAAAGTTCATATGAATTCCCAAGCCACAGATTTCCAGACACATCATTAAGAGAAATAAATGTGTATAAAAAAGGTATTTCTCAGGTTTTTATACCACGTTCCCAGTGGCCAGGTGTCCAACCTGTAGTGTGGGCAGAGGTGACCAGAAGTGCTTAGAGTGTTAAGCCTTAAAGATATTGAGTTGAGACACCGTTGGAGGCAGAGGGATCCAGATTAGGGCTCACTTAAAATCCAGATGCCTGAAATTCTGAGGCTCTCCTGTATATGCCCGTTCCTAGCCTCTCTGTTTCCTGGTCTGGGAGTTAGCTTATGCTTTGAGAATCTTTGTGGGTATTCAAAAAGAAGCAGCTTGTGTAAGGTATAACCACCATGGTGTTAGGAATGACAGCTGATGTTTACTGAGGACTTACTTCACGTCCTGCTTTGTGCTGTGGTCTAAATTCATAGCAACCATGCCAGGTAGGAGTGATTCTAAGTCTCTGTTTAAGCTAGAGAAAGTAGAGCTCTCTGCAGTGATCACGTTTATATCAGTAAGTAGGAGAGGAGGGACATGGGCCACATCACTACCTGTTTTTTTTCATCACTCACCCCTCTGGGGTCCTAGCTCCATTCAGCTCCTTTGTGCCTTTCTGAGACCTTACCATTAGCCCAATAACTCACCTCTCAGAACTCCCTTGTTTATTGTTGGAAGGTCGTCACTGTGGATGTAGGTATGAGCTCAGTTGCCCAAGAGTGAGAACAGAGTTGATCCTGATCAGTCTTTTTTTCTCAAGTGTTGATATTCTTTGTCCTTTTCCCTTTCCCTGTCAGCATCACCTGCCATCCTCCACTCCATTGAGCTAGTCGTGGAAGTGGTGACAAGGTTTTCAAGGAGGGACAGTCAGTCCTATAACAGTTCCTTCCCAAGGCCTTCTTTGTGGGGCTAGCTTGGGGCCTTATTCTCTGGGAGCTCACTTCTGAGAACAAAGAAGCCTCACCCATCTTCACAGGACAGATAGGCCCTCAGACTATGGCTTGGTATAGAAAGGAGACATCACCAGATCCCCAAGGCATGGAATAGCCAGGGAAGACATCCTGAAGAAGGACAGGTTTAGGCAATCCATAACAGACTCATAATTTGGATAGGAGGAAGAAGACTGTTGCAGACTAAAACCTTGATTCTCAGCCTGAGTGTGGAAGTTTGGATAAATATGGCATTTAGAGAGCCCCAGGGAAGATGGGGTATTCTAAACCAAGTCTTTATCTGGAAGAATCCCCTAGAAATGAAGGTGATGTTGGGCTAGGAGCCCTTGAGTCTGTTGGTGCTGGTTGCCATTATAAGCTTCAGGTCAGGAACATGATATCCTGGTGTGCTTTAGGAAGATAAATCCATCTGGTATATGGAATGAACTGGAAGGGTAGACTCTAGAGGCTGATTGCAGTTTAAAAAGCAGCCATCAGCATTTATTAGATATGTTCTATATGCCAGGCCACATTCCATTTTTTATTAACTCACTGAATCTCAGAGCAACGTTATGAATTGGGTACTAAATTTTTAGGTGAGGAAATCAGTGCTCTATGAAGTCAAGTGACTTTTCTAAGGTCAAGCTAGTAAGCTGGGGGAGTCCAGACCATCTGATTCCCAAGCCCAAGCTTTTTTTTTTTTTTGGCTGCACTACACAGCATGTGCCTGGAGAATCTCAGGGATGAGGGAGCCTGATGGGCTGCCGTCTCTGGGGTCACACAGAGTCAGATACGACTGAAGTGACTTAGCAGCACACAGCATGTGAGATTTTAGTTCCCCGACCAGGGACTGAACCCTGCCCTCTGCACTGGACTGCCAGGGAAGTCCTGAGCCCAAGCTTTTAACCAATATATTCTGTTGTCCTCCAAGTCAGGATGAAGGCTGTTTTGACAGGGGAAAGAGGGTAGAGGCCATGAAGGTAAAGAGTAGGGATACAGCAAGAAGAGCAGGCCTGGGGCCCAGCAGGAGGGACTCAGGTTCCGGAGTGGCATGTTTAGCTGATTAGGAGCCATAGCAGGTTTCTGAGGGTAGGAGTGATGAAACTGGAAAAAAGAAAATTACCATGGAAGCAGGCAGAGTATGTTAGATGTCACCTATATGAGGGACAAGATTGGAGTCATGAAAGGAGAAGGGAAGTGAGATCGGAGCTGAGGGAATGGACTGTAGACACCTTTCCTGGTTTTATGGGGGGTCCCCCACGCTGGCTGCCCTGACATTCCCTCTTGTCCTCTCTGCAGCCATTGTCAGCCAGTGGCAGCAGGAGTCCAAAGAGAAGGTGGTGTCCCTCCTGCTGTCCCACCTACCCCTGCTTCAGCCGGGTAACACGGAGGCCAAGTCAGAGTACATGAGGCTGCTGCAGAAAGTGCTGGCCTACTCCATCGAGAGCAATGCCTTCATCGAGGAGAGCCGTCAGCTGCTTTCCTATGCCCTCATCCACCCGGCCACAACACTGGAGGACCGCAATGCACTGGCCCTCTGGCTCAGCCACTTAGAAGAGCGGCTAGCTAGCGGCTTTCGCACCCGGCCTGAGCCCACCTACCACTCTCGCCAGGGCTCGGATGAGTGGGGTGGCCCTGCAGAGCTGGGCCCTGGGGATGCAGGGCCAACCTGGCAGGACAAGCCACCCCGGGAAAATGGACATGTGCCCTTCCACCCACCCAGCTCAGTGCCGCCAGCCGTCAACAGTATTGGGAGCAACGCAAATGCAGGTAAGAAGGTGGGAGTTCCTGGGAGGCCATGCCTACTTGAAAAGGGTCAGACTGGGCTCTCTCTTCACTCACTCTGTCCCTGGGCAAGTCACATAACCAACCTCCCTGGGCCTGTGAGGCAGTGTAGAGGTTGTGAACTGGCATTCCCAGAGCCATTTCTGACATGCCAACATGCTTTATTGAGCCCAAACTCAACAAAACTTTGGTTTTATTTTGTTACATTTTAAAATAAATCAGCAATGTAAGGACTTTTCCCCTAAAAATCCAGATTTCAGCTTTTCTTAAAAAATCAAACGATCAGGCAAATCAAGGCCTGTGGTCTGGTGGCAGTCATAAGATGGAGTTAAATATTGGTTACCACCTTTAGACCCTACACGTGTCCCAGTAGGCCTCTGCTGCAACCATCCAACCTTGGGCACATGTGATAACTGCTTGACCTCTGAAAGCATTGAGTTAATGACCATAATTTCAAGTTCTTTCTAGCTCAGACATTCTGGATTTTTGTATCTGGTTCCAGCTTACCAGACTCATTTCTGAGAAGTGTATGTTTGTAAGCCTGTTCATATAAGATGTAACTCATACTGCAAGGCATTAGTAATAGTAGGTAACATTGTTTAGCATTGACTGTGCTAGGTGCTCTATTTTTAAAAGCATTTTGCAGGCATGGTCTCCTTTAATCTTCATCACAACAGTATCGTTAGCTCCATTCTGCAGATGAAGGCACTGAGATGCAAAGAGATGAAGTCTTGTATTCAAGGCCACAAAGCAAGTAGTGAAACTGGCTAAGGTTTAGACCAGGCAGCCTGATACCAGTGCTTGCCTCTGACGCTATGCTGTCCTCCAACTAAATGGTTATTAGAGTATAGTTGCTTTCTGGTTTTTAAAGTGTTAGTTGAAATGAACAGGATAAAAGAGATTGACATTTCCAAGGATTGATGAGGTGATGGTCATGTGTCCTGACTCAAGGCAAGAAGTTGCCAAGATTTAACCTCAAGATGCCAGCTGCCTTTTGCAAGCCCTGGTTAAAGCAGGCCAGGTGAGGGCGACAATAAAAACATTGCCTATGCCAGGAGCAGGGTGAACCTTGGGTCTTTGGTACTGAGCTGTACGGCGCCTAGTACGTATCAGTTACCCCTGAGCCTCTTTCTTCCCCAGTTGAATATGGATATCCTGGTCACCTGCTTCCCTCCCAAGTGTTGGCAAGAATTGGGGAAGATAGAGGGATAGAGGGGCATTTCCGAGAGCTTTAGCAACAACCCAAGGTGTCTTGGACCTTTTTTTCCAGTTTCAGAGCATGACAGTTTCTGTGTCCAACTTGGGAGGATATATTAATAATGATAACTCTAGCTAAAATATATTCAACATTTAGTCTTTGCCAGGAGCTGTTCTGAGAACTTTATACTTAAAAATTCATTGGCTGAGTCACAGAAAAGTCACTTGTCCAAGATGGTGTACCCAGAATTTAAATCCCAGCAGTCTGGCTATATAGCTCATATCCTTTATTACTGTGCTACACTGCCCCCACCTAAAAGTGACCCTCCCGAAGATGCTCATCAAGGGGAGGGGTCATCCATGCAGGGTGCCCATACTTGCAGCAACTTTAAAAGACCAAGCTGGAACAATGCTGGATAGGGGATTTGAACCAGAAGAGAAATTGGACATTCCAAGTAGAGGGCATAGCATGGATTGAAGGTATAGGGATGTCAAATTGGAGGGAACAGTATGTAGATGGATCTGGCAAGGATGGAGAGGTGCAGGGATTTAAATGAGTCATAGCTGTAGCAAATACTCATGTTTACCATGGGCCTGCCCCTGTACCAAAAACTTCATATGAAAGTGGAAACAGAGGAAGAAATGAAGTGACTTGCCCAGGATCGTGAAGTTAATAGGAGGCTGAACCAGAATTTGAACTCAGGTCTGTCTTGACTCTCAGATCTCAGTATGTTAGGGTCACTTTTGGGGGCAAGGACAGGGGGGCTTGAAGGATAAGATGAAGCTTTTCAATTTAAGGCAATTGCAGGAAACAGGAAGTCATTAAAATATTTTTGAGTGGGAAGCAAGAATTGGCCTGTAAGGGCAGGCAGGGTGGGTTTGGGGTTCTGCCAAGGACAGACCAGGGTTTCTTGGAGAGTGCGAGGCCCTGGATATCTGGCCAGCATTCCTGTTTTTATAGTTCTCATACTGTGGCCAGCCTCCACCCTAGTGCGGGGCCAAGCAGGGCTTCTCAGGAACTGCACAATCGTTCCAATCAGGATAATTTCCTGTCCTCTCAGCCTCGCCTGCCCCCTTGGCTGAGAGGGGAGAAAGGAGGAAGCCAGGGGCACCAGGACAAGCCAAAAAAAAAAAAGCCCTCCGTTAAGGGTTCTCCGGCCCCCCGCGCACAGAGTGTGACATCTATTACAAGTCCAGAGGCTTTGGAGGAGCCCCATGCAGAGGATCCCAGAGGTCACAGATAGTGGGTGGAGGGTAGCCTTCATGAGTGGGGTCAGTGCACTGCCCTCTCCCTCAGGTGACTTCCTGGCTAGGAGCGTAGGTTACTGTCACAGATGAGGGAAGGTGCTTTGGGGGCCTGTACCAGGCTGGATGTCCTGAATATGAGTGTCAGAGAGGCATTCACGGAAACTCAGCCATTCCATCAGAAATGAGGCTAGGGTTCTTCTGTCTCTGCCTCCTAACTCTTTGTTGGAACTGGGGTGAAGAACTTCTGTTCTCTAGACCTTGATGGTCTCACCTACCCAGCATGAGGCTTTTTGGCTTTGTTTTCTTTTTCTTTTTGACTTGGGGTACTTCTAGATTTCCTGTGTCAAGCTCAGAGGCCCCCCTAGCACTCTTAGAATGATGGGTGCCCTCCTTTTGGAGTCAGTGAATTTTCAGGCATTCCTGTGTCTTGGCCTGTCTTGGGGATGCAGAAGTGGTTGGGCAGGCTTGCCACCATCCTACACAAGCCCAGATTCCAGTGAGAGGCAGCCTAGGGAAGGGACAGGAGGGCTGGATGTGAGATAGCAGCACAGGGGCTCAGGGCACACAGAGGAGACAGTTGCAGAAGAGAAGACACTTGAGCCAGGAATGAAGGCTGGCAGTACTGGTGAGCTAGGGGGGGGATTAGCATGCGTAAAGGTCTGGAAGCTCATGGGAACCTACCCTGTCCTTAGAATGGTTAAAGATCAAATTGGATCCCTTTTCCTATCCCAGGAATGGGATGGATGGAGGATATGAAACATCTGGTGAATGAGGGCCTGGATTCACCCTTGTTTGGGCTCAGAACAAGAAAACATCCTTTGGGAGGCATTGAAGCCCAATAATAGATGTTGAGGAAGCAGTTTATGTATCTCATTCACTTACTTTACACATAATTGTGCAGAATCTCCTCTAGTAGAAACCCTCCTGTAATTACTGAGTTTAATTAATAATGTTTAAGACAGGATGGGGCCCTGTTGTCATAGCTCTTGAAGTAGGGGGTACAGTTATAAAGAAGTGAACAGATAATTAGATAAGGTCATTTAAAGTTGTGATCGGTGCTGTAAGAAAGACAGGACATAGTAATATGATAGGAGGTTGATGAGGAGGAGCTACTTCTGACTGAGGGTTCGGGGAAAGCCTCCGAAGAAGTGATGCTTTTTTGAGAGGAGACCTGGAGGAGCCAGCTACCAAGATCAGGAAAACAAGGAGGAGGAGCAAGCTCAGAAGTCCTGAGGCTGGAACAAGCTCCACTGTTCTAAGAACAAATTGGGGGCAGGGGTGTGGCAAAGGCTAGAAAAGCTTGAACCAGAGGGATGAGTTATGAGAGATGAGACCTCAGAGATGAGCAGGGCCAAGGTCCTACAAGGTCTTACAGGTGTTGGGAGGAGGATTTGAATTTTATTCTTTTTGTAAAGGGAAGCTACAGGTAGGATTTAATCAGGGACTAAGTGGGTCAGATTTGCATTTAAAGGAAGATCAGTGTGGCTGTTGTGAGTTGAATATACCATAGGGGGTGAAGATGAAGGCAACAAATTTTGTGAGGAGGCTGTGATGGCAATTCCAGCTAAGGACTCCAGTGACTTAGCCCAGGGTGCTAGCAGAGAAAATGGAGCAGTTCAGAGAAGTGGCTGACAGCTTGCCAATGGGTTGGGTAGGTAGGGGAATGAGGGAACTAGCAGTAGCTGGTAGGTAGTTCCCCTCAGACCCCTAGGGTCCTTTTCCCTTGTTGGGTTCCAAAGCTGAGCTACCATCCATGGCACTGACCAGGGGAACATGGTCTCCTGTGGTCAGATTCCCAGTCCTGACTTCTTGTCTCTCTCCCACTCCGGCCAGGTCTCCCCTGCCAAATCCACCCCAGCCCGCTGAAGCGCTCCATGTCGCTCATCCCCACGAGCCCTCAGGCCCCTGGTGAGTGGCCGAGTCCAGAGGAGCTTGGGGCCCGGGCTGTTTTCACCACACCCGACCACGCACCCCTCTCACCCCAGAGCAGCGTGGCCTCCTCTGGCAGTGAGCAGACGGAGGAGCAGGGCTCCAGCCGGAACACTTTCCAGGAGGACGGCAGTGGCATGAAAGGTACAGTTGGGAGACTAGCACTAGGACCTCCTCAAGAGGCTTGTGCAGAGCTTAAAAGGACAGAAGAGCTTGGAGCTGCCACCCCACCCCACCCAATTCTTCCTCTTCCCACCCCGGCTGCCCCCTGAGAAGCAGATACAGGTCTGAGGAAAGTGGACAGTCCCTGGTCTAAGGGCTCAAGACTGAGCAGAGGGACCCCCACAAGTCCCAGCCTGATAAGGGAAAAGCCCCTGCACTCAGGCAGCCCAGTCTGACTAAGAAAGCTAGGACCTAGAGGTAACTGATGAAACAGAGGTTACAAGAATACTTTTAAGGACATCAGAGGTTATCCTAGGACGCGTCCAACCCAGCAACTCAGAAGGATAGGGTGTTCTGACCAGGGAAGGCCACCTGGAAGGGTCTGGCTGAAAAGTAGCATATGGATCCTGGGCTTCTCCCTACCTCCTTCCAACGTCCTACAGATTTTAAGGCTACCTATGATTGATGCCTGGTCCTTCCCCACAACTGTCACCCGGTCCAGATTCCTGACCTTATGCCCTCCCTTCTTTTCCACAGACGTGCCCTCATGGCTCAAGAGCCTTCGCTTGCACAAGTATGCAGCCCTCTTCTCACAGATGAGCTATGAAGAGATGATGACACTGACTGAACAGCACTTGGAGTCTCAGGTGACGCTGAGGGAACCATCAGGGCAAGGTTGAGGGCAGTACCATTTTGACATGACCCTTGCAGTCCAAGCCTCCTCTCTTTGGGCCTTGTTGGGGCACCTTGAGTACCTTAACTTCCCATTTCCAGCTTCCTGTCCCTTTCTGCCCCCTCCACAGAATGTCACCAAAGGTGCCCGCCACAAGATAGCTCTGAGCATCCAGAAGCTGCGCGAGAGGCAGAGTGTCCTCAAATCCCTGGAGAAGGTAAGGACCTGGTATCCCCATCTCCAAGGTCAGCTGACTGCCCAGTGGTGCTAATAGCTGAGGGCTCTGGGTCCACCTTGCTGCCCATGTGGCCCCCCACCTCGGGATCTCCCCAACCCTAGGGATCCAGGCTCTGGGAATCAAGTGCAAGTCAGATCACAGGGCTCACTTGCTTTTGGCTAAGCTGAGAAGCTCTCTTCCCTGTCTGTCCTGGTCTGTGTCTCCGGAATCTTATCTGTTGACTCAACCCCTTCTCTTCCATTTCGCTTTTCCATTTCTAACAGCTCTTTCTGATAGAGCACAGTGTCTCCCTGTGCACATGATCTCTCTTTCCAGTTGGTTATTTCTTATCTGCACCCTATCCTTACATATCTGCCTTGATTTGCATCCCTTTTCCTCTTTCCCTGCCACTTGCCTTCTGGTTTTTGCTCCCTTCAGTGTCTTAGTCCAAATCTGTGGGTTTGAATCTGGTTCCATCCTCAGTGAGACCCTGAGACCCCAGCATTAGCTCACCTTCTCCAGATCTCCATGGCACTCCACCTTGAAGTGGGGTAGAGGGAATATGTATGTACAAATGTGTGTGTATGTGTGTGTGCACACTCCGGCAGGCAGCAGCTTTACCTGCCTTCTCTGTGTGGTGGAACCCAGGGTCCTGCCAGCCCTTTGCAGGGGCTGTTTGACCCCATACGCCTAGTCATTCTGCAGAGCTGTAGGGATTGGCATGTGACCCAGGCTGTGTCTTCCCCACTCAGGATGTGCTCGAAGGCGGAAATCTGCGAAATGCTCTGCAGGAGCTGCAGCAGATCATCATCACCCCCATCAAGGCCTACAGTGTCCTCCAGGCCACCGTGGCCGCCACTGCCGCCACCACCTCTACTGCCAAGGATGGGGGCCGGGGGGAGCCACCGCTGCCAGGTGCTGAGCCGCCCCTGGCTCACCCTGGCACAGACAAAGGCAGTGAGACCAATGACCCTCCAGCTGCAGAGAGCTACCCCCCTCCACCAGCTCCGGCTCCCACTGATGGTAGTGAGCCAGCCCCTGCTCCCGTCGCTGATGGAGACATCCCCAGCCAGTTTACACGGGTGATGGGCAAAGGTGAGACCACCCAGGGCCCAGCAGGAAGTTCTGGGCCAGGGTACCAACTGAACCCAGGCATCGGGGGTCAAATCCAGTTTAAATGATGGGAGCAGAACTTTTTAAAGCACCCTGGGGACTAGAGCACTAAAGAAAGGAACTAAGACTAAGGATGACAAGGCCCCTTCCCTCTGGCATGTCCAGGCTGATGATGAGAGACACCCCTTACCCTCAAAGCATCTCCAACCTGAGCAGAAGACGGGACATTATGTCAGTGGAAACTGCATACAGCAAAGAGTAAACAGATAAGGCGAATCCATTGGTTCTTTCAGAGGGGACTGAAGTCCATGGGATGGATATCCTGATGCTCTTAATGGGCTCACCTTTTCCTAAGGCAGCACAGCATAAGGCAAGTTTACACCTGGGTCTGAATTCTTTTAGCTGTGTGACCTGAAGCAAGTGACTCAACCTCTCTGAGCCTCAGACTCGTCAAGCTAAAAATCCCTCCATTGATGATACTATCACAAGACTTAAAAGGATAAAAAGTATCATTGACTTCATATCTGCCATATGCCAGGCAGTACAGTGGGCCCTTTATATATCCTCATAATATGCCAGGTGTAATGCTTGGCATATAGCTAGTACTCATCCGGCATGAGTTTCCTGACCCACCTTCTCATGGGCCAGGGGAGCTGGAACATGGCAGAGGGCATTCTGGGGACTAACCTCATGCTTTTTTCCATGTCCCCAAGTGTGCACCCAGCTGCTGGTGTCCCGACCAGACGAGGAGAACATCACCAGTTACCTCCAGCTCATCGAAAAGTGCCTGTCTCATGAGGTGAGGCCTTCCCTAGGGCTCTCAGGAATGGAAAGGCTGCTCCTATCCTCTCAGACCAACACTCCTTATGTGTCCAACAGGGCCCCGCCTAACTGACTCCTGCCCACCTCTCCTGTCCCCATCCTTCCAGTGTTGGGTTCCGTGGATGCCCTGAGCTCCCATTCTCAGAGCCTTAGTACATAATTCTTCTCTGGGGAGTAAGTCCCCCTCCCGCCTGCTGATCCCTCAGCTCTCAGTGAAACAGGATGCCGTCACCAGCCCCTCATAACATCAGCCTCCTGTGCTGCTTCCTCACAGTGTTTATCACAGTTACAACTTCTCATGTATGGTCTCCCCAGCTAAATTGTAAGCTGTGTGAGCACAGGTCACCTCTGTGTCCCAGCGTTGCCCAGCACAAGACAGTTGATAAATACTTGAGCAAATGGATAGAAGGCAAATCTGAAAGAAGCACATACGCCTCTTTCACCCCTCCCTAATTCTAGGCTTTCACGGAGACACAGAAGAAACGACTGCTGTCCTGGAAACAGCAAGTGCTAAAGCTCCTCCGGACCTTCCCGCGCAAAGCTGCACTAGAAATGCAGAACTACAGGCAGCAGAAAGGGTAGGCGGACGGCCAGGGCACAAGGACCTTCCTTTCATAGGCCCTTGTTGTTTGACAGATAGTGCTTAGAGGGGTGATTGCATCCTGGGCTGGGAGTCCAATTGTCCTCATTCAGTAACTGAGTGGCCTTATATAAGTCACCCAGTGAGGACTTTCCCATTAGAAAATCAGGTGGTGCCTGATTTTCCATTAGAATAGAGTGCTGAGCTAAGCAGAATCAGTACCCATCTCGAAAGCTGGCCCCTTGCCTGTCCCTTGTTCTCCTCACCTGTGTGCAGAGGGCTCTGAAGTCGCTTCTCACCCCAAACAAACAACAGAAATATCACACTTAAGAATTGAAGTTAGAACTGCTTTGAGTGGGCTTGAGGAAACCTTTGGACTCTCTCCATCTCCGTCTTAGGAGTCCCTTTGGGGCAGAAGGAGACAGAATTAAAGTATAAGGACTTGGACAGGGAATCCCTGCTCATGCAGGTCTATGTTCTGTCCTACCACAGGGGTTGTGGGGGGTGAGAGGAAGAGTTAAACAGATGGGCCCATACACCACCTAAACTGATACCCTGCCTTCTGCTCTCTCACAGCTGGGCGTTTGGCTCGAACTCACTCCCCATAGCTGGTTCTGTGGGGATGGGGGTGGCCCGGCGGACCCAGCGGCAGTTCCCAATGCCTCCCCGGGCCCTTCCGCCTGGCAGGATGGGCCTTCTGAGCCCTTCGGGCATTGGGGGCATCTCCCCTCGACATGCCCTCACCAGCCCCAGCCTTGGGGGCCAGGGCCGACAGGTGAGCCAGCTGGAAGCAAAGAGCCTGGCACTTCTGGGGTTGGGGGGGTGGTGCCTGTGATGTATGTGTCCATATGTTTGCGTCCAGGTGGGCCCAGCTTAGTGGGGAGGGGACTCCTGCCAACTCTGCCACTTCTGGGTCTGGGCCTTTGCCCTACCCACCCACTACTTTCTCTCTTCCCATGCCCCATGCAGAACCTGTGGTTCGCCAACCCTGGAGGCAGCAACAGTATGCCCAGCCAGAGCCGCAGCTCTGTGCAGCGCACCCACTCGCTCCCAGTCCACTCGTCACCCCAGGCCATTCTCATGTTCCCTCCAGGTAAGGTGCCCACCCTTAGGACCCTGCCTCAACACTACCCTTAGCTGGCCTTTCTTTTCTCTTCTGGGTCTTAGACACACTATCCCTTGCATATGTTTGTTCTCTTTCTCCCCCCACCCCCCATCTTCTCTCACTCCTTACCCCCACC
>SJYA01002410.1:1307236-1403700 GCA_006410615.1 Neotragus moschatus
CCCCCATCTTTATCTCTGTCCCTCCCAGTGTCATAATCTTAGTGCTCATACTGGCATCTGTCTGCATCTTTTTTAAGGATTGTTAAGTACTCTGAAAGGAGTGGAGGGGATGAGACAGAGCGGCCAGGTTTCTGTAGAAGGGAGTCCTGCCTATCAGTCCAGTAGTGTTCTTTCAGAAGCCAGGTGACCAAGCAGGAACCTGTAGATTTCAGCTCTGTGAACAGGTTCTACCCTAAGGGCTATCTTCCCTCTGCTTACAGATCAGTTTAGAGATGGGAAATCAGAAGGAGGGCAAAGCAGGCAAAAGGGAGGTTAGAGATGCGCTAGTCTGTAGGGTAGAACAGAGTCGGACATGACTGAAGTGACTTAGCAGCAGCAGCCTTGCCTTGCTCAGCAAGTCAGGGGTGACTCCCCTGTGCCAGCCCCTGTGCTGCTAGGCACTGAGGCTGCAGAAGCAGAGAAGGCTGGTCTGGAAAGGGCTGCCTCTAGACAGAGCTTAGATTTGCTTGTGACCCCAAACTCTCTATGTCACAAAGAATTCTTTTATGAGATTATGTGAGAAGCAGGAGACCCCATTTGTCCTGTTTATCCTAGCACAGGGCTTAGCACATGGTAAGCCTCTGTAAACACTATTAAATGACTGGATGGCTGAACTGCAGGAGTGAAAAATGAGACCAGTTCTTTTCACCAGTATGCTATGTGTCAGACAGCTTTCCTGCACTGTTCAGTCAAATCCTCCCAGCTGCACATGTGAAGGCACTGATATTCCCATCTTATTAGTCATGAATCTGAGTCTCAGAGAGGTCAACTTTTTTTTTTTTTATTAAGGAGAGACAATTAGATGGTCCGACATGGTTTGTGGATTTATAGGGGACATCATGAGAGGTGAGGCTGGAAGGTGAAAGAGCAGGGTCTTGTGAACCCAGGTAAAAAGCTCAGAGTTCCTCTAGAAGCAGTGAGGAACCCAGAAAGGCTTTTAAGCAATGAGTGGTGCTAGGTCTGCCCAGTACCAAGTATGTGTATGTCTCACAGGCTCTGTGTCTCTGTTTCTTGCCTCTCCTTTCCTTCTCGTCCCCCTCAGCCTCTCCTTCATGCCAGCCTCTGTCTTCATGACTCTACCCTTCAGCCCAGTCCAGTCCTTACTGCTGTTCTCCTCTCTCCCACCCAGACTGCCCGGTCCCTGGGCCTGACCTGGAGATCAATCCCACTCTGGAGTCTCTATGTCTGAGCATGACAGAACACGCCTTGGGTGGTGAGCATTTCCTCTTTCCCTGACCCAGCTCCCACCTACCCAGCAGCGTCTCCACCTCTGAACTGAGCAACTCAGAGTCATCCTAAGGGGTCCCTAGGGGAGGCTGGACTCCAGGGAGGGCCTGACTGGGATGACAGGCTACCTGAGCACCTTTTCTTGGGCCTCCCGCCAGCTCCTGATCTTCCTCCCTTCCTCCCTTTCTTACCACAGATGGGACAGACAAAACCTCCACCATCTGACGGGACCCACAGCCCAGCGCACCCATAGGCTCCCCGGGCGGCGGGCGGGGGCCAACCCCCAACAGGCTTCTCCGCGACAGCGAGAGGGTGGGCTGGCTCAGCTATACATTCTAATATTTTTCTACTCTCTCACCCTTTTAACTTTTGTTTAACATTGGCACACGCCTTGCTCACTCCCAGGCCCGTCGAGGGATCTCTGCTGAGGCCTGGGGAGGCAGGGGGCAGCCAGGATAAAGGGGGCAGGGACTGGACAGCCTGCCTGCCCCCTCCTTCACCCCCCACCTGGCCCTGTCCCACCCCTGCCTCCTCTAGACTGCCGGCCACCTGCCCTTCCCAAGGAAAAAGTCTCCCCCAGACTCACTGACCCACTCTCTTGTGGGGCCTGCTCAGAACTATCTGACATTTGGGGAGAGATGAGTGGGGTAGATAATCTGCTCTCCTGAATGTTCTTTGAGAGGAGCTGAGGAGATAAAGGCGGGTGAGGAGAGGAGCGTGTCTGTCTGCCTGTCTCTCTCTCCCTCTCTCCCTCACCTAACACCTTCTTCTTCCCCGTTCCCATCATTCCCCAAGGACAGGAGCCACCCTCCTCTCACTCACTTCCTTTTGCCCTGTTTATCAGAGGTTCTCTGCAATTAATTTCTTAGGTCTATTTAAGATACATATTTATATAGTTCTTAACGGTTTTTCTCTCTGATCATTCCCTCTCATTTTTAGAATCCTCAGGCCTCTCTCTGAGCCAAGAAAGTGGCAGGGGGAGCCTGAATTTTACGAGGGGAGAGGGCAGAGCCCCCTCCTCCACACCCCCTAGCCCTTCCCCACCCCACCCCTAGCCCTGGCTCCGCAGATGCAGAGGTCAAAGGCTGGGAGCCAGGGCAGCCAGTGAGGTCAGGAAGTCTGTTGCCTTAACGTCTCCTACCCCCACCAACACAAATTCTTCTCCACTCCCAAGTCTAGCTGCTGAAAGACTTGGGGGTAAAGAATAAGGGAAAGGGGATGGTTTTTGGTTTCCTTCCCCACCCCTATCTCCTTTTCTTTTACCCTTCCCCCACCCCACCCCCTCATTGTCATGACCTCACTTAAGTGGAACACTATATATCATAACCCAGAGGTTCGTCCCAGCCCCAGAATCATACCAATCTCTGTTCCTACTGAGGGGTTGTGCTGGGGCCCAGTTGGAGGGAGGGGATTTGAGGGTTCAGGCTATGGGGAAGCCAGGGTCCCCTCTTCCAACCCCATCCCCTCAATGCTCCCCCCCTCACTGGGACATTCTCAAGCTTTTCACACCGAAAAGGAAAAAATGTTATTTTTAGATACATTTTATGAATAACTTTTGTTATGAATATGGCTGGTAACCATTGTGTATGTTATTAAAGATAACAAAATGTTGGGAAAAAACAAAAAACCAAAAAAAAAAATTTTAAACCACCACCTTCCCTGCACTCACCCACCCCTTCCCCAGTCCTTCTTGCCTCTGCCTTCCTGGTCTGGACCTCCCTCAACTCTGACCCAGGGTTGGGGAGGAAGCCAGGGGGTGGGGTGGCCCTGGGGACCTGCTCTAGGTCCCTACCTCCTCTCCCAGTGCCGGGCTGGGTGGGGTGTCAGGTTTATTTATGTACCTCTTGCACACTCATCAACCTATGCAAGTCCCCCATCCCGGCCCCTCCATGTTTCTGTGCCTTTGCTCATTCCCCTCCAACTCCCAGGGCTTCTCCAATCCTCCTCCTAGCCTGGGGAAGTGGGATGGACAGGGGCCACCTCGTTTTTTGGAATCAGCAGGGTGTCCCTCTTAAGATACCCTCACCTCCTCCCAGCCAGTCCTGTCTTGTTCACTACCCATCAGGGTGAGCTGGGTCTGCCTGGCACTGGGAGGTGGTGAGGGACACCCCCCACATAATGGGAGGCAAGAGCTGCCCCCTTCCCCCCACCTGTCAGCAGAGTGTGCAGGACGCAGGCGGCCCCACTCTGATGGGCAGGATCCTGACCCACTCCTGCCCCTCCCCAGCCCCTGCCCCTCCACCATGATTTCACCCTCCCTTCTATTCCCAGCCCCACTGGCAGAATCAGCTTTGAGTAACTGTACAGTTTTTCTCGCTGTTGGAGAAGACTTATTTGATGGAGTTTCACTTGTTTAATGGTCTGGGCTTATTTTGGAAAAAAAAAAAAAAAAAAAGAACAAACAAACAAAAAGGATTCTGATCTTTGTTATGCTACATTTCCTGAAAACCTAGTGACCCTGCCTTTGTGGCCTTTGCTTTCGTGCCTTAAGCACCTGGGGTGGTTCAGGGGGGTTCTGCGTGGGGCAGCCAGAACGAGACCATGGTGCCTGGGAGAGGAAGTGAAGAGAAGCTGGCTTTATTAACAGCAAAGGTTTGGAGGAGACAAAAACAAAGCAATAGGCTCACAAAGAGACCACTTGAAAAGTGCCTTACTGCACAAAATAACTATCTGCACCAGGGCTGAAGGCTTTGGAACTCAGTCACTGTCACTGTCAGCTTCACTGGAATCAGAAGCTGCAGCTTCACTGCCATCCTCCTGAGCAGAATGCTCGCTGCCACTGGGGAAGGGACTGGCGCTCCGGCTCCGGCTGTGGCTCCGGCTCCGCTGGCCACCCCCATCACTGCCACTGTCTGAATCATTGTCACTGCCATGAGCCTGTCCTCTGTCCTCATCATCAGAATCAGCGTCATCCTCCGAATCAGCATCACTGCCGAAGATCTCCTCTTTGTCTCTGGCGGCCCGGGCCTCATCCTCACTGCTTTCATCCTCGCCGCTGCCACTCTTGTCACTCGCCTCATCCCTGTCACCCTCCTCCCGTTCACTCTCACTGCCAGAGCGCTCATCCTCGCTGCCTTCCTTCTCACTGCTGCTGCCCTTCTCTCGTTCCTCATCTGCAAGGAAGCAAGAAGTGAGACCCAAGTTCCCCACCACCCACCCAGAGTCAGAGTTCGGTCTGTCCAGCTTTACCTGAGCCCCCAGCTTCTTTCTCTTCTGTCTCCATTTCCTCCTCTTCTTCCTCCTCAGGTTCATGGTTCTCCAGCTGAGCCTTCCGTGCCTCCTGGAAGCAGGACAGTTGAGGGGAAGAAGGTTCAATCTGGTTCCTATGCCACTCCACTGACAACCACCCTCCCCATGGGAGACCGGGGTCAGTGGTGCTTGTTACCTGGGCTTCTAATTCCTTCTCATTCATGTCCCGGTGTTTGACCACAAGCAGGGCATTGGTACCTGACTGAACCCCGGCCTTGGCTCGGCGCTTACTCAGGCGAACCCTACAGTGGTAGAATTGGGGAGAAGTACACGAGATTCAGTTAAAGACCCCTGTGGGGAATCTGATCTAACTTGGTTCTTACTCATCTTTACTCATTTATGCCTAGCCCAGAGAAGACCAGAATAAATACAGACTGAATAAGGGAAACTAAATTTGGGGTAGGGGACAGGCAAGAAAAAAAGGAGCCCCTGGTGGCTCAGATGGTAGAGTCTGCCTGCAGTGTGGGAGACCTGGAGTTCGATCCCTGTGTCGGGAAGATCCCCTCGAGAAGGAAATGACAACCCTTTCCAGTATTCTGGCCTGGAGAATCCCATGGATGCAGGAGCCTAGCAGGCTACAATCCATGGGGTAGTAAAGAGTCAGACATGACTGAGCAACTTCACTTTAACAGGCAAGAAAAGAGATGGCTCCAAAGGTATCAGTTTGAGTGCCCTGTACTTTATATATGTGTATATGTATGCCCTTTACATAAACACATAAACAAGTAGATTTTACTGTGAATTAGATACCAACACTTAAAAAAGAAAATCTGGATTTCTGGCTTTTAGAAAGTAAGATTCTGTGACTCCACTGGGCCTCTGATCCCCACCCCCAAAATAGCAGCAATAGGTGCTGTGCTGGGTCACAGTGCTCCTTGAAGGTTGCCAAGGGCTCCAGGTCACCTAGACCCCAACAGCCTACTGTGCATTTTACATTTTTTTGCCTGGCTTAATGGGATCAGAATTTGTGATCTCTGCTTTAACAGAAACTCAAGGTCACTCTTTCCCAACCTTTACACCAAGAGTCCCAGTACAGCAGTAAACTTGTAACCATCAGGGAAGTTTAGGGGTCATGTTTTTTGAACTTGGGTATCTAGCATTTCATTTATTTAAAATTTTAATTCTACATATTACTCCGAAGATCTCCTCTTTGTCTGTGGCGGCCCAGGCCTCATCCTCACTGCTATGGCTATGTTTACAACTTAGCAGTCCTATCCTACATGAAAGCTCCAAATATCTCCAGTATTAGGTAGAGATTTTTCTTCTGGGTTCTTGTGTTAGAACCGGCTCCAGCTTTATAGGCTTCCACTCTTATAAATGCACGTGGCAAATCCCTAGATACAAATGACCTCCAAGGTGGCTCTTTGTACACCCCAAGATCCTGATTCTGAAGTACAAGCCCAAGCTAATCTGAGTGAGGTAGGACTGTGCTGAGTACCTGGTCTCCAATTCATTGTAGTAAACACCATCACCCTCTCGGAAGATAAAGAAGTAGTTTTCCTCATAGCCCTTGCTAGCCTTGTTCTTCACATTCCAGTTGTACTCTCGAGCAATCTTGTAGTCATACCTGAGGATGACGGGGAAATGGTCAGCCCCATTTCTTCCCTATGAGGGAGAAAAGGAGACACTTCTCAATACCTAAAACCTAACCCCAACCCACGTACACATCATCTGGTGCATAATCCATCTCCTCTTCCTGGTCCCGTTTTCGTTTCTTCAGTGTTTCCTCCACAGGCAGAAAGTAAGCCACAAACTGGTTCCCTTCCTCATCCATCATGCCCCTGTTTGAGGAGGAAAGAGGAGCAGTGAAGACTGAGTGAGGGCAGAACCAATGAAAAGCAGGCCGAGGTGGACAGCAGGGCCACTCACCTGATCATGGCCTGAGACATCATCTCCAGTGCAGCTGCACCACTTGTGTCCTTGGGGGCAGGGTCTGAGTCAAAGATTACCTGAGCGCAAGGGTTGATCCACATCTGGGGGATGGAGGCACTGGAGTTAGACTAGGATAGGCAGAGATGGCAGGCTGTCCCTCTCTGCCCCCTGCCCTGGATCTGACCTTAAAATCTGGAAAGACAGGCATGACCTCCACTGGTGTCACTCGGGGCTTGCTATAATGCTGGGAGATCTGGCAGAGGCAAAAAAACAGGGTAAGAAAAAGAACAAAGTGCTCTGGAGCCACAGCTTTATCCCCCCTTCCTCTATCCCAGTCCTTCAATTACAGATTTCTGGGCATCCTCAAAAGTCTTCTCGATAGCTGTGATCTGGCTATCCCTGTCTTTGTATATTTCCTCTTCAGTGAATTGCTGCTTCACAGAAACCCCAATCCTGGGGAGAAAGAGAAACATTTAGAGGTAACTGGACATACCTGAAATCTCCATCTTCCCTCCCTATCCACTATAACTTACTTGACCTCAGGCTTTTCATTGGAAATGCCATAACGGTTGAACTCAGTGGAGATGTACTCTGTCTTCCGCATCCATGGCACCACCTTCGCGTGCTGCTGGGATCTAGAATGGCAGAATCAGGCACCTCAGGACCCCACTGCCTTCCCATCAGCACCAGTCCTAAGTCCCCACTCAGCACCCCCTCACCTCTTGGAACTGGTGGGGGCCTGAATCTCCTCTTCCAGAAGCTTCTCATCAGCTGGGTCTAGGAGTACTAGAAGAAAGCAAAAAGGTGAGAGGAGGACTCTGAGGGAGGCCCAGAGCTGGCCCTCGCTAGCCTAGAGTAGGCCCTCCCTGTCTCCCAACACACCATTGGGGTCGATGCGGTAGGTATCAGGGTTGATGAGGTCAATGGTAACTCCCAGGTCTGGCTCAGTCAAGAGATCATGTTTGTGCTGTTTTTCCAGGGAAGTTGCTTTGTACTGAACAAACCTGGGTAGGGAAAACATGCCCATTATGGTTTCCTGATTCCAGCCTTACCCCTCACAGCCCAGCTTCCTAGAGGCTAAGGTACTCCAAGGAGGAATTCAGAACGAAATAACCTCCACTTTGGAATCAGAAGGCTAGCATCTCTTAAGTGTAGAGACTTGGATACTGCTTGCTTCTTAACAGATACCTATGGTGCACCTACTATTATTACAGGTTAACTACCATTCTGTGCCCCGAACCGTCAGAAAAAGCAGTCCTTACCCTCAAGGATCTCATATTCTAAGGTGTTTCCCAAAGCGCCATTCTTAGTCTCACCTGTTCTGGTCAAAGGGATAGGTGATGAACTTCGGGTCGAAGGGGATGTCAGGGAGGCTATTGCAGTACTTGACTCGGCAGACCACTCCAGACCTGGAAACACAGTGTCTCAAAACCTGGCTCCTGCTGCCCCACCTCTGCGTCCAGCCCCACTTGGCCCACCCATCCTGGGGAAACATGATGGAGCTCACCTCTCAGGCAAAGTCCGGTGAGAATTGGGCCTGGTGGGTAAAAGAGAGACAATGACAAAAGATGGAAATAACAGGATTGACAGGAGAGCGAAGGGGGCTTTTCCAAGCTTTTAAAAGGGAAGAAGAGGGTGACAAATGATAATTCCTCTTGGTAGAGGTACCTCAAGTACCCTAACAGAGGGAGTCAAGTATGCCTCTTAGAGACCGTGTCCCTAAATGTCTTTAAATCCCTTTTAAAGGACACATCTTCAAAATACTTTAATAATAGAGTCAAAAATTGTTTTTTGGGGGAAAGGGGCCTCCAAACGCTTGACTGGAAGAATAAAAACTCAGTCCCCAACAGCTTAATTCCAGAACATGGCAGGGAAGGTGTGGGGGGAGCTAGGGAACACCACGTCCGGGACCCGCCCCCCTGAACGGGTGTGCGCTCCGTGACGACACGGGCAGACCCGGGGGGCTGGCAAGGTTGTAGAGTGACAAACCCACCTGACCCTCTCATCTCGCTGACGCCCACCCAGACCTGGAGAAAGCAGTACAGTAAGGTGGCGGGAGTGCCTACCTGTGGCCGTCCTCGCGCTGGGCCTGGGTTTGGATAGTGGGCGCCATGGCGATGAGGCGAGGCCAATCTTGACAAGAGCCTCACAGAGCCACGGCAAACGGCGTGCCGACTTCGGCGGGTGCCCAATCCCAGGCAGGGCTCGGGCTGGCACCGCTCTTCTCACGGATAGGGCCGGAGTGAGGTGGGCTGGTGAGAAGAGTTCCCGGAACACTGGAGTACTACGTAGTACTCAGGTAAACGTGCAAACGCCAAGGACTGCCCCACAGGTCCGTCTCCACCAACTGCCGCCAAGACTCTGAGGACCGCAGGTCGCCTCAGCTCGCTAGGTTTCCTGGGAAATAGAGTCTGATTGGATCCACACCCGGATTGGCCAGCGACTGTGCAAAGGCTGGAGCGAGGCGGAAAGAGCCTCTTGTGATTGGTTTATCGATGTCTCATTGTAGCCGTCGGATTTGAGAGTCACGAGTTGGAGGGTGGATTCTTTCCTCTCATTGATTGTATTGTCTGGGAGGCGGAGCTAATCAGCAAACAGGGCCCAGAGATGAAGACGCTAAAAAGAAACCGGGAAGACGCACTTGTGACGCACTTCCGGTGCGCGAGGCGAAGAAGATGGCTGCATCCCAACAGCAAGCTTCCGCGACGACTTCTACCGCCAGTGTGTCGGGTCCAGGTTCAGCTGGTGGGTCGGGCCCCCAGCAGCAGCCACAACCACCAGCACAACTCGTGGGACCTGCCCAGAGCGGGCTTTTGCAGCAGCAGCAACAGGACTTCGATCCTGTGCAGCGCTATAAGATGCTCATCCCGCAGTTGAAGGAGAGTCTACAGGTGATGAGTTGGGAGATTTGGCTCTCTGCCATCCGGGGTGTGGGCGGAGGGGTTGTTTAGTCTGAGAGAGAGCAAAAGAAGCGTTAAGAGGGAAAGAGGAATGAGACTCTCTTCGTGATGCCAAAGCGAAGTTCTGTGGATTGACAGTGTAAGGTGGGATCAGAGAGAATCTTGAGTTTGAGACTGACCAGAATTCGAGTTGGAGGGAATTTAAAGAAAAAACCTAGCTCTGGACGTTAAAGTCTGAGGAAAGGACTAGCCTTGACTGACCGTGACTGGTCGGTGAGGGAGGACCCTAAGGTATGTCTGGGAAATTACTGTCAAGAGAAAGCGGGCCTCTGGAAAAATATAGATAGTAATTGCTGTAAAGGAATGGAAGTTAGGAATTACTCTGCAGTGATAGGAGGAGAAGTAACAACTGAAGAGGAGGCCTGAGGTTGGCTGTATCTTAAGGAAGAGTGAAGATCTACCAAAAGTGTCCTCTTCTGTTTCTTCATCTCCTCCACACCTTTTTTTTTTTTTCCTTTCCCTCTTTAGACCTTGATGAAGGTTGCAGCCCAGAACCTGATTCAGAACACTAACATTGACAATGGGCAGTGAGTACTCCCCTTTCTCCAGGATGTCAGTATCTCCATCCTAGTCTCGAAAACATTCTCCTTGTACCCCACTCATCCCTCCTTTCTCTTTATTTTGAAGCCTACTCCCTACACCCTGGCCTTGCCCTTTTTGCCCCTTCTACTATCAACTGTCCCCTAGGTCTTGCTTTGGGTCTCCTGGGCCTATATCTCGTTTTCTGATGGATACTTGGTTGGGTAGTCACTTAGTCCCAGAGACTGGAAATCCATCTCCCACCTTCTTCTCCTGGACTGTAGAAAGAGCAGCGATGGACCCATTCAGCGTTTTGACAAGTGTCTGGAAGAGTTCTATGCACTTTGTGACCAGCTAGAGCTCTGCCTGGTAAGGGGCCTCCTAGCCACCAGGTGACCACAACTACCTCAGTTCCTGTGCTTCAGGAACCTTCATTCAGTCAGTTGACACATGCTCACTGAGCACCTCCTGTGGCCCAGACCTGTGTGGATGCTGCACCTGATACTGGGGACAGAAAGTTGCCCAGTCCTTGCCTTCACAGAGCTTCCAGTTCAGTGGGTGACAAATATATCCTCCAGCAGTGATAGCTCAGAGAGTCAAGGCTCTGACAGGAGAAGCTCAAGACATGGAAGACCATGAAGGGGGAAACTTTGGCAGAAGGCTCAGGGCTGGGATGTGGGGGTGAGGGGCAGGCAGAGGGGGAAAGGTTAAAATAAGGGGGCTGTAGATGTCCAGAGATGGCACCTGACCCCACCTAGGGTGAGTAGGGAGGACGTGGCTCAGGATAGACTACTATTAGAGAGCACATCTGAGCCAAGGCTGGAACATAAAGGGAAGAAGGGCAGAAGTTGAGAGGAGGGCAGATGGCTCAGAGCACAGTCTTTGGAGTCAGAGGGACCACCAATCTCTATCTCTGAACCTTGGATTCCCCCTTTGGAAAATGGATTTGGGGGAAGGACTCTTTACATGCAAAATCTTGCATGTAGAGCATTTAACATGGTACTAGACAAGTGGCAAATGTTTTATCTTATAGTGTCATCATCATTTAGAACTGGATTTTAAAGGAAAAGGCAGTTTGAGGAGCTTCATAGTGGTAGAAAGATGTTCCAACCAAGAGGAACAGCTTCTGCTTTAAATTCCCTTTAAGAATGCCATGAAATTCAGTCTGGCTGAGGTATGGTAGGCACTGGGGCTTGTTGGATTTTGAATATAGCCCAGAGGTTGCTAGGGAGCCATGGAGGGTTTCAAGCAAGGAAAAACATCGACCCATTTGTTTTTTTAGGGGTATGCCTCTGGTCGCCAAATGAGGGATGGGTTTGGGGGGCTTAGAGTGGAGGCTGGGGGCCCATGGCAGTATTCAAGAGCCACTAGGTTTCACCAGGGCGGGGTCCTGAGGAAGTGGGGAAGGGCAGGTGGGAGAAATACTCAGAAGGCTTTGTGCCTGGGCAGTGGGACTGATGGGCTGTGGGAGGAGTCTCCAAGATGAGGCCCAGGGGTCTGGTTTGGATGGTAGAACCGTCCCTGAGACAGGGACCCAGGAAGGGGAGTGGTTTGGGGGGCAGAGTATAGGAGTTCTGGAATTTTAGGGGAAGTGGGCACATCCGTGCAGAGTTCAGAGCAGAGTGGTGTATATGTGGGTGAGACACCTCCTAGAGGGCATGAGAATGAGAGGAGGAGACAGGCTTCGGGAATTGCCACACTTAAGGCTTAGGTAGTTTAACAAACATGTAGAAGAACCAGCCAGAGAAGCAGAAGGAAAACTAGGAAGGGCAGGTGCCACCAGAGAAGCCAGTGTCAATGCCAAGTCTGAGGTTAGGAGAGTCACAATAATAGTAGTTGACATCCATCAACTAGCACTTAAATAACTTGCTAGGACCTGTGCCTATGTCTCACACACTGCGCTCACCATTCTCATCTTATGAGGTAGCAGAAGTACTTATCAAACCCATTTTCCAAAGGAGTTAACAGGCCCAGAGAGGAGAAGCCACATGCCTGAGGTCACCCAGCAAGTGAGTGACAGGGCCAAGTTCTGACCCCAAGACCCCAGGATTCCAGAGGCTGAAAAGCCTACCCCAGGCTGGCCCTTGGGTGGGATTGGCAGTACCCAGAGTGAGGCTTATGCTGCACTTTGCTTGCCTGTNGGGACCGTGCTAGGGTCAAATAGGAACCGGGCTGCCTCGGTTCGGGGCTGGAGACTCCGGGGGAGGTGAGGGGGGAGGCGAGGGGCCCCGAAGGGCTGGGGGAGGGGGCGGCGCCGCAGCCGCTGAACAATGAGGGGGCGTGCCGGCGGGGGGCGAGCGGAGGCGCCGGCGGGGAGTTGGGGGCTAGAGGGCTGTGGGGAGGCGCTGCGGCGGTGGGGACAGTGAGCGGATCTCGGAGGGACTTGACTGAAAGGGGTCGAGGACTCAGGGCCAGCGCCCCGACTCTCAGCCCTCCGTGGGGGAGGAAGCCGTCTGCAGGACCCTGGCATCCGGTCCCCCAGCCTCCTCCGCCCTCCCCTGGGACCCCGCGGCCTCCCGCCCACGGCTTTTTCCCAGCCCTGCCCCTCGCCCTCGGCTCCAACCGGAGCCCAAACGTTCCCAGGATCCCTGAGCCTCCGGCCCCAGACAGACCAGAGTCACAGCTTGAGCGACTCTTGTTCGCTTTCCTCTTTGTTTCACCCTTTCCGTTTTTTTCTGTTCTCTCTCCTTGCTCCCCTCTTTCTATCACTTTGCGACTGTCTCCCCCATTAGTTACTCCCAAGGCCCCTCCCTGGATTCAGACCATCCTCCTAACTCTCACGGGAGTGGGGGCGGTGTGGAGACAGGAAAGTCTATGGGGTCCTGGTATCCCAGAAGGGGGTCTTTCTGCAGAAGCCGCTGAGCCACTCAGCCATGCCCGAGGGAGCCCGTGGACTGGGCCTGTCCAAACCCAGCCCTAGCCTCGGCCACAGAGGTGAAGTGTGTGACTGTGCGGCTGTGTGTGACACTCGGACAGGTGAGCGGGCGAGGGAGGGGTGGAGCCTGCTGGGCATTCATTCTTTCATTCAAGACCCTGCAGCCTCCCAGGCTGACCCAGTGCAGGCAACACAGGCTGACCAAGACAACCCTGGCCCTCCTGCACAGAGCTCCAGGTCCGGTAGGGAGAGGGACTCATCCTGAGGCCCTGAGGGAAGCCCAGCACACAGTGGTCAGGGCTGGGTGGGATGGGGAGAGCTCAGAGGGCCCTGGGAACCCTGTCTGGGAGATCAAGGGAGGCTTCCTGGAGGAGGGGGATATCTAAACTGAGAATTGAAAGATGAGGTGGGGTGAATTGAGAGAGGCCAGGAAGAGTATTCTGCGCAGGGGCACAGAGGTGAGAAGAGGCTGCTTATTTGAGTAACCCAGAGAAGCTGAGTGCCTGGAGCCCAAAGGGTAAGAAGTTGTGTGTCTTGGGGAAAAGAACACACTGGAAAGGTCTCTAATGGCCACCTTGCAGAGGGCCCTTTGGATCTCAGGAGTTTGGACTTTCCCCTGAGGGCAGGAATGGGATTATCCTCGTCAGAGAAAGAGTCAGGCTAAATAATAAAGTTCTCCCAGGATGACACATGGAGGTGGATTCAAGAAATGGGGGCCAGCAGTTCAGAGAGGACTCTGCCTGGAGAGGACAGGGCTGATTAGAGGGGAGAGGTCTGGGAGAGATGTTGATCAGGGGTGGGTGAGTGTGGGGGCTGAGTGCACTTGCTCAGTTGAGGAGCCCCCCTGATGGCTTGTTCCACAACCCCAGCAGCCCCCGCCACCCCCGCCATGACCTCCCCACGAGGTTCTGGGAGCTCCACGTCCTTGAGCACTGTGGGCTCCGAGGGGGACCCCGCTCCGGGCCCCACCCCAGCCTGCTCAGCCTCGAGGCCAGAGCCCCCTCCAGGGCCCCCTATCCGCCTGCATCTGTCGCCTGTGGGGACCTCGGGTTCTGCGAAACCTTCGAGGCTGGAGCGTGTGGCCCGTGAGATCGTGGAGACAGAGCGGGCCTACGTCCGGGACCTCCGAAGCATCGTGGAGGTGAGGCGGGTGGGCACCCCAGTGCCGTGGGGACCTGGGCCAGCCCCTCTACCCCCATAACCCCAGTCATCCCCACAGGACTACCTGGGCCCTCTGCTGGATGGAGGGGTCCTGGGGCTGAGTGCAGAGCAGGTGGGCACGCTGTTTGCCAACATCGAAGACATCTACGAGTTCAGCAGGTCAGGGACAGGTGGGGTGGGCAGGAGGGTGGGCTAGGGAGCTCGGGAAGAGAGGCTGTGTTCTAACCCAAACCTTGGCACCCAACAGTGCCTTGTCCAGACTGGAACATGGGTTCTTAGATATTGGGCAGGGATCACGATGGGGAATGAGGACCCAGATGAGGTCCAAATATCAGGATGGATCCAGGCAATGAGATGGGGCTAGCGCCATGTCAGGTCATGGAGCACAGTGAATCAGAGACTCCTGTGGGGCTTGAGGATCATGACAGTGTGAGCGTTTGTGTGACTCGTCCTGGGAAACCCCGCAGTCCAGACAAACCAGGATGGTTGGCCCCCCCAGTAAGGACAGTGCTAGAGTTCCAGGAGAGCGTGACACCTACATGTCTTAATGACACTTTTGTTGTCGTTCAGTTGCTCCATTGTGTCCGACTTTGCAACCCCATGAACTGCAGTACACCAGGCTTTCCTGTGCTTCACCATCTCCCGGAGCATGCTCAAACTCATATCCACTGAGTCGGTGATGCCATCCAGCCGTCTCATCCTCTGATGACGCTTAATTACACTTTTCTTTTGGCCTCACCACTTGCATTTCAGGATCTTAGTTTTCCAACCAGGGACCAAACCTGGACCCAGCAGTAAAGGCACCTCGTTCTAACCACTGGACCACCAGGGAATTCCCTAATTACATATAAAGTTCTTGTGGGAGGTTTGTGAGTCACGACAAGTTTTCAGGGTCACAATAGGATCTTCAGATTATCACAGCTCTAAGGGTCCTGACACCCCTCTCCCGGGCTGTGCCCCATGAGATCCTCAAGGCTCATCCTGCCTGTGATAAGATCTCAGGCTGAGGAACATGATGCTGCCCAAGGACAGTGTCTGAGCAGGTTGCTACCTCCCACGTCGCGATCAGAGGACCCTTCATGTGGACATGACATCTCATCCTGGCACCCCACCAAGGCCCAGCCTCCTGGTGTCCTCGAGGGGTGGCGGTGTGGGGGCAGGGTGGTCCTTCACCCTTTCTCTCTGCCCCTCCCCAGTGAGCTCCTGGAAGACCTGGAGGGCAGCAGCAGCGCCGGGGGCATCGCCGAGTGCTTCGTGCAGAGGGTGAGGCTGGGGCCTGGGTAAGGGGGTTGGGGTGGGAGGGGAGCAGGCCTGGGCTAGGCTTGGAGGGAGGGGTCATGAGGAGTTGGGCACTGACGTCTCCCTGATTCCCTTGTTGCCCACAGAGCGAGGATTTCGACATCTACACATTGTATTGCATGAACTACCCAAGGTGAGGGCCGAGAAGCACCTGCTGGGCCCAGGCTATGCCCTACAAGTTGATGTGCGCTAGCTGAGCTCCCCCTACCCCAACCCAATCAGGTCCCAACCCTGCCAGACCACGACCATGTCCGCCTTCTCCCTAACCTCAACCAGCCCTTGAGCGTTCCCAAACTCTGGTCACTCCCTGACCCCTCCCAGCCTTGCCCGCTGTAGCTGCCCATCCCTTTGACCTTTGCTGTGTCCCCAGCTCCCTGGCCCTACTCCGGGAGCTGTCACTGTCCCCACCAGCAGCCAGGTGGCTGCAAGAGCGCCAGGCCCAGCTCCATCACTCGCTGCCCCTGCAGAGCTTCCTGTTGAAGCCTGTCCAGCGCATCCTCAAGTACCATCTGCTGCTGCAGGTCAGCTGTGGGCCCCCGGGGGGCTGCCTGGGGAGGGGCGAGGGCCTGTCCATTGGCCACCTGGTGGTGCATCTGGAGTGCGGACCCTGGAAAAGCTGGGCCAGCCAGGACTGGGGAGGCCTCTGGTCCCTAGAAACTGGGCCAGCGCTGGGGCAGTGTCTTGTTAGCAGTGGGGGCTGGTGCCAGCTGACTTCACTTCCTGTCTTTGCTTGCTTGTCTCTCTCCGACTCTGGCTCTCCGTCTCTGCCCCTGCCTCTCTCTCTCTCTCTCTTCATCTCTCCCTTCCTCTGTTCGTCTTCCTCTCCCTGGGCACCTGCCCTCCAGGAGCTGGGCAAGCACTGGGCGGAGGGCCCGGATGCCGGGGGCCGGGAGATGGTGGAGGAGGCTATTGTGTCCATGACAGCGGTCGCCTGGTACATCAATGACATGAAACGCAAGCAGGAGCATGCTGCGCGCCTCCAGGTGACCCTGGAGGAGGGCTGGGACCCGTGGGCGGTGGGGGGGGTGGGACAGGGTGGACCTGAGGGCCTCCGGTCGGGGGTCGATCAGAGCGTTGGGGTGGACTGGGACCGAACGGTCTGTTTGCTAACCACCCTGTTTTCATTTGTGTGCACCGCCCTCCGGTGTGTTCCTGGGG
This sequence comes from Neotragus moschatus, assembly GCA_006410615.1. NCBI lineage: Eukaryota > Metazoa > Chordata > Mammalia > Artiodactyla > Bovidae > Neotragus > Neotragus moschatus. The sequence continues at coordinate 1,323,596 of SJYA01002410.1, forward strand.
TGCCGGCAGGAGGTGCAGCGGCGGCTGGGCGGCTGGACCGGTCCAGACCTCAGTGCTTTTGGGGAGCTAGTGCTGGAGGGCGCCTTCCGAGGTGGTGGAGGGAGCGGCCCCCGACTCCGAGGGGGTGAACGGCTGCTCTTTCTGTTCTCACGGATGCTGCTTGTGGCCAAGCGCCGGGGACCGGAATACACCTACAAGGGCCACATCTTCGTGAGTTCAAGGATGGGGGCGGGGCCAGATGTTGCCTGCCAGGTGTATTCTATACAGAACTGTAGAGCCGAAGGCGTGGCTAGGGGCAGGGTATACACGCGTGGGCAACTCACTTAAAAGGACCACGTTTCCTTGAGTTGAGGAGCAGGGTAGGGTTAATAAGGAGGGGCGGGCAGGGTCAGAGCTATGCAGAGGTGATGCGGACCTAGATGGGGAGGACCTGGATTTGCCCACCAGGCAAGCATCTGCACTACTCTGCGGTCGCATCTTCTTGACCCAGATGAGAGTGGGAGGGCTGGTGAGGGAGAGCCGAGCCCAGCCTGGTGTAGAGAGTCGACGGGGGAAGGGGACATCTTTTATTTATTTATGGGTGTGCTAGGTCTTGATTACTGTGAGAGCTTTTGTCCAGTCGAGGCGCGGTGGCTTCTCTTGTTGTGGAGTACAGGCTCTGGGGTGCGGGGGCTTCAGGAGTTGCGGCATGTGAACTCAGTGGTTGCGGCTTGCAGGCTCTAGAGCACAGGCTTAATAGTTGTGGTGCAGGGGCTTTTCCGTGGCATGGGATCTTATCTTATTAGGGATCAAACCCAGGTCTCCTGCACTGGCCTGCAGGTTCTTTACCACTGAGCCACCAGGGAAGCTGGAAAGGGGACATCTTTTAGGAGGACGGGGCTCAGATATACTTGAGGGGTACATGGATGAGTCTGAGGCCTCTCTCTGCCCCTCACCCAGTGCTGCAACCTGAGTGTGAGCGAGAACCCTCGAGACCCTCTAGGGTTCAAGGTGTCCGATCTGACCATTCCCAAGCACAGGCACCTGCTCCAGGTGAGCGCAGGGTGGGGCTGGGCAGGCGGGGATTTCCCGGCCCCCCAAATCCCTAGACCTCACAATTCCACCCCCCAATTCCACCCCCGCCCCATCCCACCCCCAGGCCAGGAACCAAGAAGAGAAGAGGCTGTGGATTCACTGTCTCCAGCGCCTCTTCTTTGAGAACCACCCCGCCTCCATCCCTGCCAAGGTACAGCTTCTGCCACCACTGGGGGGTCCTCGGGGTGCTGGGGACCCATGCGTGCACGCTCAGTCATGTCCAAGTCTTTGTGGCCACTCTGAACTATAGCCCACCAGGCTCCTCTGTCCATGGGATTTCCCAATCAGGAATCCTGGAGTGGGCTGCCATCTCTAAGGGATCTTCCCGACCCAGAGGTTGAACCTGCGTCTCTTTGCATCTCCTGCATGGGCAGGAGGATTCTTTCACCACTGCGCCACTTGGGAAGGCCCCCCAACTCAATAGCGTTGAAAGACCCTGAGTGCCAGGGATGGGGATGGGGGCGCTGTCTTACAGCATGATAGTTACATTCAAAGTTGGGTTACCTGGGTTTCAGTCCCAGCTCCACAACATCCCTGCTGTGTGATTCTGGGCAAGTCACTTAACCTCTCTGGCTTCAGCTTCCTCGCGTGGAGGAATAATAGCACCAACTTCATAGGGCTGTGGGGAGTATCAATCATCGTCAGTATCAGTCATGTAAGGTGCTTGACAGGTAGCAGCACCCTTTAATCAGACCGAGCCTGGGGTTCTCAGGGCCCAGCCCCCTCAACCCTCATGCTTATCTTTTTCAGGCAAAACAAGTCCTCCTTGAAAACAGCCTGCACTGTGAGTCGGGACCTCGGGTGGGAGGATGTGACAGTAGAGGAATCGCTCCAAAGAAAAAGTAGAATATTAGCCCCAAATCTCTTCCTGTAGGTGCTCCTAAAAGCAAGCCTATCCCAGAGCCCCTTACACCCCCACTTGGGTCTCCCCGCCCGCGAGATGCTAGAAGTTTCACTCCTGGACGACGGAACACAGGTAAAGGAGATGGAACCCTGAGGTTCCCCCTCATCTCTCCCCCAGGAGCCTGGAGTGGGGGTCCTAACAGGGTTCCAATCTACCTCTCCCCACAGCTCCATCACCAGGACCCACCGCTACCCGTCGCGGCCGCAGACAGTCTGGTGAGTGCCCTCCCCTAAGAGTGAACTTGGTGTCAGGTGGGGGAGCGGGCCCTGACATCACTGTCTTCCCCTTAGAGCCTCTGAAGGACCTTTACGTCATGTTGCCACACAGCGGTGAGTGACTGCTCAGCCCAGCCTGGTGCGCCCCTGTCTGTTCCTGGGCCTCCCGGGCGTCGCGAAGGAGGGGTGATGGGGCCACTAGTCAATAACAAGGAATAACACTTGTTCCTCCATCTCACTCTTTCCTTTCTCATCTCTTCCTCCCCAGCTAAGCCTAGACTCAAGGTGAGAAACATTCCACAACCCGTACTCCTGGGTCTGTTGGGGAGGGGAACTTGAGTTCCCAAGTCCTGGGTCTGAAGAAGAAGGTGATGAGGCCTGGATTCCCCGTCCTCTGAGGGAGGGGATTGGGGCCCCCAGACTCCTGCCCTCCTTCTTTGCCTTCCTCACAGCACACCGGCAGTGCGGGGGAGCTCTACCCGCCCTTGGAGCTTCAGCCACCAGGTCCCACTTCTGGACCCCCTGAGGACCTGGAGGACACAGGACCCCCCACGCTGGACCCTTCTGGGCCCTCAATCACTGAAGAAATCCTGGAGCTCCTGAACCAAAGAGGCCTCCGGGATCCGGGGGTGAGCCAGGCATCCCCTCCCAGTGTCCTTGGGGCTCCGGGCCTGGGTGGGCATAGCCTGGGATTCAGGAGCCAACCCACCCTGACACCTTTTGGCTTCCTCAGGGCCCCCTACAGCCACCCCATGATGTTCCCAAGTTCCCCAGAGACTCCCAAGTGCCAGGCGACATTGACACCCTCACATTCCAAGGCCTGCCCAGCCGAGACTCTTCAGAAGAGGAGGAGGAAGAAGAACTGGACATGGATGAACGGGAGCCTTCCCCACTCCATGTCCTGGAGGGGCTCGAAGGTTCCAGTGCGGCTGAAATTGCCGACATTCCCAGCCTTTCCAAAAGCCCCGACAGACCCAGCCTCCCTGAAGTGCCCAGCCTTTCTGAAATTCCCCAGATGCCCTGCCTCCCCAGCCTCTCTGACATTTCCAGTGTTTTTGAAATGCCCTGCCTTCCAGCCATTCCTAGCGTCCCCGACATTCCTAGTCTTTCCAGCACTGCCCGCCCGCTCCCCTGTGACTCCTGGCTCCAGGGACCCCCGCAGGAGCTGGATGAGACTCTAGCCACCAAGAGAGAACTTTTCCCCGGAAGCACTTCTGGAAAACTGGGCGAGCCCTCCTCAGAAGGCAGGGCAAAGCGAGAGGAGGATGAAGGAGGTTCATTCCCAGAATTCCAGCCCTCAGATGTCACCCGGGATCAGGGATTCTCACATGAGCTGGAGTTCCGCTCTTGCTCTGAAATCCGGAGTGCCTGGCAGGCCCTGGAGCAGGGGCAGCTGGCCCGGCCGGGTTTTCCTGAGCCACTGCTGATCCTGGAAGACTCGGACTTGAGTGGAGGCAGTGGCAGTGCAGGAGGGAAGGCGGGAGTCCCGACTTCGGAGAGGTCAGCGTCCCGAGTGCGAGAGCTGGCCCGGCTTTACAGCGAGCGGATCCAGCACATGCAGCGGGCTGAGACCCGGGCATCGGCCAGCGCACCCCGCCGCAGGCCTCGGGCTCTGGCCCAGCCGCAGCTGTTCCCTGGTCTGTCCCAGGAGCAGGCCGAGCCAGGTGAGGTCCAGGTGTGTGGTCAGCAGAGGTAGCCCCAGCTGGGGGCTGTCCTAACTCGACCCATCTGTCTTTGCTTGCAGGACCCCTGCCTGCCTTTGGACACGTGCTGGTGTGTGAGCTGGCCTTCCCTCTGACCTGTGCCCAGGAATCCGTCTCCCTCAGCCCTGCTGCTCGGGTTCAAGCTGCCACACCTTTGACTAAGCAGAGAGGCTGCCAGGACAGCCAGAGTCTACATGTTTCAAGTTTGCCTAAGCCAGACCATCTGAGCCTCCAGGTTCCAGCTGCTATCCCCTTGCCTGAGCAAGGAAGCCTCTGGAATACCCAGATTCCAGCCGCCACACCTTTGCTGGAGCAGGAAGACCCCCCAGACAGCCCGGTTGCAGCTATTACAGTTTCACCAGATCAAGGCCACCTGGAAATCCAAGTTCCAGCTGCCACTCCTTTGCAGAAGCATAGAGACCACGTGGATACTCAGGTTTCTTCTAGCACCTCATCTCCTGAGCACCGAGGCCACGTAGACATCCAGCTTCCCACCAACCCAGCTTCACCCAAGCGGGGCAGTTACTCTGATGTCACGGTTTCAGCCACCAGTCCTGCACCCAAGCAAGAAGGCTGCTGGGATAGCCAGAGCCCAACCAACACCCCTGTAACTAAGCCAGGAGGCTCCAGGGATGTTCAGTCCCCAGCCACTGCCTGTGGGCCAGCCGTCGATCCTTTGCTTATACACAGAAGCAGCCTGGACCCTCAGATCCCAGCTGACACGCCACTGCCCTTGCAGCGTGACCTCCTAGACATTCAGGTTCCGTGTACCTCACCTTTGCCTGTACACAGAGGCCACTGGGACCGTCAGAACCCAGCCGATGCCCCGCAGTCCTTGCCCCAGGACCCCCCAGATTTTCAGGTTCCAGCTGCCACACCTTTGCCCCAGACAGCAGGCCTCACGGACACAGACGCCCAGGTCCAAGCCCTCCCGCCTTTGCCCCAACAGGGAGGCCTCCGAGACATCCAGGGTCGTGCCGCTGCACCTTGGCTTCAGGAACAAAGCCTCACAGACCTCCAGGTTCAGAAGCTGACACCTTTGTTGGAACAGAAGGGCCTCACGAATGACCAGGTTCCAGCCACTGCACCTTTGCCTGAGCAAGGAGGCCCTATGGGCACTCAGGGCCCGTTACCCACCCCAGTCCAGACCACCGTGCTTTTGGCCAAACAAGGAGGCCCCTTGGTCTCTCACGCTGCCAGATCAGAATCTTCAGATTTGACCCCACCCCACAGTCCCCCACCCCCGACACGGAAGCTCCTGGGCCCCAATGCGGCTGCCCTTTCAAGATACCTGGCAGCTTCATACATCAGCCAGAGCCTGGCTCGGCGACAGGGGCCTGGAGGAGAGGCTCCCCCAGCCTCCCGGGGCCCTTGGTCCTCCTCTGCCCCCACATCACGGGCACCTTCACCGCCACCCCAGCCCCAACCCCCACCACCCCCAGCCCGGAGGCTCAGCTATGCCACCACGGTCAACATCCATGTCGGAGGTGGCGGGCGGCTACGGCCAGCCAAGGCCCAGGTCAGGTTGAACCATCCTGCTCTCTTGGCAACCCCTCAAGAATCTGTGGGTCTCCGCAGAGCCCAGGGGGGCCCTGATGCCCCTTTCCACATGTGAGTCAGGATGTCGGGGTGAGTCAGGATGTTGGGCTCCTTGAAAAGCAAAGACTTCAACCAGATGCCAGAGACCCTCAGAATTCACCCAGAAGTCCAGACACTGAACACAGGTCTAAAAATTGCTGCAGCTTTCAGACACCTGGAATCTTTGGCGAATGGCCCTTGTTACTTACCTGGATTAACCCAACAGGGATGGGGAAGGGGATTAATATTTTGTTAACTAATATGGAATTATGTATCTTTTCCCATTCTGGAGGCAGTGGGGATGCCAGAAGGCAATGAATAGGAAGGTCTGATACTGCACAAATCAGTTGTTCTGAAAATTTTGGGGAATCTTAGACTCCTTTGAGAATTACTGAAAACTGGATCTATTACAGTTGCGTGTATGAGTTCAGAAGGTTTATAAACTGCTTAATGCCTACCCAAGAAAGCTAAGTTAAGTAGTACCCCCTGCCAAAAAAAAAAAGGTTTTCCCAAGCAAATCCTTCGGAAATTCCTTTATTCCTTCTTTTATTCAGTTTATGTGTCCCACTATCATCCAGTCATCTCATCTTCATAGCCAATTCTATCCACCCAGCTCTCTATCATCTCCCTCTCTGTCCATCTGTCTTCAAATCCATTATCTTACCCATGGACTTGCTTTATTCAGCTATCTTCACCCTTTTCATCCATCATCCTACCCCCCCCACCCCCCCATCTAGCACCCATCCATAAATCTACCATTCATTACCCCACCTGCCTGCCTCCTGCAGCCAACTCTATCCATCCATTCATCCCTCCATATTCCCATTGCTGTCCATTCATTCATACATTGCATCATTCAGTCATCTAATCCATCAAGCCAACCAGCCATTTAACCGTCTCTACAGACAGCCAGCCATTTTAATCTCTTTCAATCCATCCTTCCTTACCTGGATTCTTCTGGGTCTTGGTACTACAAAACTTCAGAGACAGTTTCACACTAACACCAGAATGGGCTGTGGTTTGAGATTCTGGGAAAAGTGTCCCACATCTGCCTGAGTTCTCTTGGCAACCACTCTCCACCCTCCTAAGTATTCAATTTCTATACCCATCCATCCAGTTCTTGTATTGCTCCTTTCACCTGGCCTCTTTCTAGTTGGGGGACCTCTACAGTGCCTCAGGGAACCCCCACCTCCAAGTCATTCAGGTCTTTAGAGACAAAGGCTTTTATTCTAAGGTCGTTCTGTCCCCCTCACAGCAGTGGAAGGCCCAGTAAGCAGCACAATTTAAAAGTTCTTTGGTAATACAGCGTCTTTCATTGAGCACTTAACCTCTTGTGTTCTAGATCTCACTCAGTCTTCCCTGGAATTCTCTGAGACGCCACAGCATCATGGTGGAGTTGAAACCCCAGCTTTTCTAGTATTTCATGTGGAGCCCCGCCCCCCACCCCCAGCCTGGTTGCCTCATCTGTATGAGGAGGACAACAGTATCCACCTTTACAGGCTCATCATAGAGATTCAGTGAGGATATCCTTACTTCCCAAACATGTTTAAGCCCAATTCTTTACCAACTGAGCTATGAGGGAAGCCCCCTGACTTNCCCCCAGCCTGGTTGCCTCATCTGTATGAGGAGGACAACAGTATCCACCTTTACAGGCTCATCATAGAGATTCAGTGAGGATATCCTTACTTCCCAAACATGTTTAAGCCCAATTCTTTACCAACTGAGCTATGAGGGAAGCCCCCTGACTTACTAAGGCCGTGATCAAATCAGATGCCCCAGGAACCAGTCCCAACCCATAAAATCAGAACCCCCAAGGCAGGATCCCGAGAATCTGGTTTTAACAATCAGTTAGTAGCAAAGAATGCTGTTACTGAGTTCTAAACTACATACCACAGGCATTAGTCACTATTTCAGCTCATTCCCTTTGAGTCCTCAATATCCCTAAGAGGCAAGTGAGGATCTGTAATCCCCACTTTAGAAATGAGGAAACTCAGAGAGGATACTTGCCCAGTCGCGTGAGTGGGAAGGCGCAGAGATGGGATTCAGCCACACAGCTAAGCCTAAGTCAGCACTCTTGACTGTCTTTGTCAGGCGCTATTCTTGCCACTGGGGGTACAACAGGAACAACTCTGCCCACAAAAGGCTTGAAGCCTGGTACTCCAAAGGCCCTAGGTAATTACTGATCATTAGCTAGATAAAGTGAACAAGGCCTGGCTCAGTAAATGTTAGCTGCTGGCTTCCATTCATTTCTTTATTGAGTGGGTACGATGCCATACACCAGGGAACGGGCTGAGTTGGGCTCCTTGGCCTGGGCCTGCTCCACTGCAGCCTCCCAAAGGTCAGGACCGAGGCTGGCCCTCCCCGCTTCCGCCCCCAGCTGCACATTCCCAGCTTGAGGAAAGTTCCCAGCCTGGCCCAGGCTCCCAGCGGCGCCGGAATTCTCGGTATTTGAGGAGGCNCTCCTTGGCCTGGGCCTGCTCCACTGCAGCCTCCCAAAGGTCAGGACCGAGGCTGGCCCTCCCCGCTTCCGCCCCCAGCTGCACATTCCCAGCTTGAGGAAAGTTCCCAGCCTGGCCCAGGCTCCCAGCGGCGCCGGAATTCTCGGTATTTGAGGAGGCGGCAGCAGGGAGAGCAAAGGGGGCTGTCTACGCCAAGGCCTGAAGTGAGGAAGGAGGCAAGCCCCCTTTGCCACTTCCAGATGTGTCCCAGCTGTGCCTCTGGGAGGGAGCCAGGAGCCTCAAATTATTAAGGGGGACCTCTGGGCCCTGTGGGAAAACTCTGGGCACTAGGCCTGCCTTGGCCCCTCCTGGTCCCTGCCCCCAAACCCCACTCCTTCTGCCTGCCCAGCTCCTACCTCTGCCTCATGGCCCCAGCTCCAACGCCTCCTCATGAATACCTTTCTTGCTGGTCTACTACAGCCTGCCTTTTGTAAGATGTAATTAGGACAGGCTTAAAGAGGGAAAGTAAGGTCAGCTGGCTGTGGCGTGCCTTGGGACTGTGCTGCCCTCCTGGGGATGTTTAGGTTAATGCCAGTCAAACCAAGTTAGGCAGTTATTAGTAACTCCAGCTTCAATGCAAAACTTGGTGAGGTGGTTATTTTGCCACTACACTTTCTCAGCAGCTACAGTGAAGATACCTGCCGGCCACTCACCTCACAGAAATGGTGTGAAGACAATCCAACAATACTTAGCCTGGCACAGTGGAGCTCCACCAACCACACCTCCGTGTGTAATGTCTATTTTCTGTTTCTTTATCTGAGTACCATCCCACAGTACTGTCCTGTCAGTAAACAACATTCTCACCAGTGCAGCCCAGCTTCATGGCTAGACGTAGCTCTCTCATTAGTAGGGCAAACATACAAAAAAGGGCAGCAAGTCAGTAATCCCAAGTTCCTTTCCCATGTTTTTTTGACAGTGCTGAGTCTTTGTTGCCACACAGGCTTTCTCTAGTTGCAGAGCAGGGCTACCCTCTAGCTGTAGTGCACAGGCTCCCCAGCTGTGGCACACAACTTAGCTGCTCCACCCCACGTGAGATCTTCAGGGCAGCAAAACCCGTGTCTCCTGCACTGGCAGGTGGATTCTTTACCAGAGCCACCAGGGAAGCCCTCCCAAGTTCCTTTTATAAAGAAAATTTGTGAAACTACTCCTTGATCAAGTGTGTAATGATGTTCTTAACAGTTTGCTCAGCAGGAAGCAGTGAGGACGCCCACTTGGGGGCAGATCGTTGCCTGCAAAGGCTGTTACAGGAAGATGCCCTTCCCACCCCAATGATGCTCACTGCTGCTGCTAAGCCGCTTCATTCATGTCCGACTCTGTGCAACCCCATAGACTGCAGCCCACCAGGCTCCCCTTCCCTGGGATTCTCCAGGCAAAAACACTGGAGTGGGTTGCCATTTCCTTCACCAATGCATGAAAGTGAAAAGTGAAAGGGAAGTCGCTCAGTCGTGTCCAACTCTTAGCGACCCCATGGACTGTAGCCCACCAGGCTCCTCCATCCATGGGATTTTCCAGGCAAGAGTACTGGAGTGGGGTGCCATCACTTTCTCCAAACGATGCTCACTAGCCTCCTTTAAATATGGGGAAAGAAACTGAGAGCAACTTAATTCACAAACACCACTTTACTTCCCTATACGTATACCATCACCATCCCCCAGAACTTTCTTCCATGATGGAGTGCTGTAACATCTCTCTGGCCCAGGAGCAGCAACTGAGTTCACTTACATCAGCTCTTATCATCACGTGGCAGACAAGAGATGAACATGTCCTCAGACCTATGTATTCCTGGGCCCATAAGGACAGTCACATTGAGCATAACTGGGACTTGCTTTAAGGAGGCCATGGGAGTGGGGATTACAGTTGACATCCTGAAGGATGAAACCAGTCAGGGGAAATCATGCACCCACCCCCTACGGGGATTACAGACCCCTGCCCAACCTGAATCCTACCTACACTACAGGTTAGCATTAAAAAATTTCCTTTCTCAATGCTGCTGACTTAGAAGACTCACTTTGTATTAAAGGTTACTGATCGTACACATTTCCGCTGCTCTTCTCTGATATGCCATTAGAACAGCAAGAGGACTAAAGGAGATAAAACCCACAAGGACACTCACACAACCAGTGACCACGAACCAAGCCCACCTGAGCTGTGTTCAAACACTGGACTCTACTGGAAGTTCAGAGAAACAGACCAGGGCTGGTCCCACCCATCTCTCCTACCCACGTCCTAATCAGAGTGGTAGCTTCTAGAAAGGCTTCTGGGGGTGTTTCCTGCATTCCTTTTAGACAAAGACCCACCACGGAAAACCACAGCATAGTTCCTAAAACCTTAAATCCCATATTTATTATAAAGGGAAACCCTGGTCTTCATGACGGGCTTATCGGTAGGATTTCTGGTAGCGGGCACGGGCACCAGGACCTCCAAACTTCTTGGATTCACAGCGACGGGGATCGGCTACCAGCAGGGTCCGGTCATACTGGATAAGGATGTCTTTGATCTCCTTCTTGGAAGCCTCATCCACATCTGGAGGTGAAAGGATGGGAGAAGATTTAGGCACCAGCAAGTGTCCTCCCATTCTTTGTAGCCCTTGACATGCCCCCACCCACCTGCTGGGAAGGACCCACCCTCACTCACATTTCTGGTAATAGGCCACCAAAGCTTTGGAGATGGACTGGCGGATGGCTGTGAGGAAGACACAGACAAAAAGTACATCAGCTTTATGAACACCCAGGGATGGGACCTTGCCCTCAGACCCACCGATGTGCCCAATGTCCGGGACTCACCGTAAATCTGGGCTACGTGACCACCACCCTTCACTCGGACGCGGATGTCCACACCAGCAAATCGCTCCTTGCCCAGGAGCAGAACAGGTTCCAGTAGCTAGGGTAACAAGAGACGTTACAGGATTTTAGATCACAGCCTGCCACTGAGCCACCTCCACATTCCTCCACAGCTCTCTAGAAGTAGCTCTTGCCACTGCTGGCCTCAAAGTATTAATGGAAGACGGCTGGGGTGTTACTCAAAGCCCCCTATACACAGCCAGCAGAGCAGAGAGGTTTCTAAGACAGAAGAGTTTGTTGAAGTCAAATTGGATCCTGCCTGAGCGGGTCCTCCTCCTGTGTTTCTCTCTGGACATCAGGTCACCTATTTTTTAAACCTGATTCATGTACACCTGAGATGGAAAATTTTAATTAATAAAATAAAAAATAATAAATAAATAATTTTTAAAAAAAGAACCTGATTCTTAGTATGTGGGCACCTTAGCCCAAGAGTAAGGAAAATCTTTGCAGCCACTAAGCCTGCCCTAAATGGTGAAAAAAATCACTCCTGGGCTCTGTCACGTGCTCTCCCCACCTGAGCTCTCTGCCCTCCCTTTGCACCACACACATTTCCAGAAAAACTATGATGCTATAACCCTACTTTGATTTACCTACTTTAGGCCTCAGCTCACAAGTCCCCCCCACCCCTGCCCTGACCCTTCCACCCAAGTTTGAGTCAGAAACCTTCTCTGGGAACCTCTACCCTAGTTCTGACCGTCTGGGAGCAGTGTTTGGTATTGGGTCCAGTCTGTCCCCCATTGGATTCGAAGCTCTAGGAGGGCAGGCCCTGGAACCATCCAGGTCACTGCTTTGTTGCCAGCACTCAATACAGGAGGCACACACAAAGCCTTTGAGTAAACTGTCAGTGACAGTAAGCCACAACACTCACTCACCTACTCTACGAACGTCTAACCAAGCCTGCAATGTAAACAGTTCTTCACTTTCTCACACACACCAACAACCTCACATGGAGAATCCAATTTACCCTCACAACAGCCCTTCAAGGAATAACCTATTTCCATTTTACAGAGAAGGGAAGTTATTGCCCCAAATAACACAGCTAGAAGAGGCAGAAATCAAACTCAGACATCATTCCAGTCTGAGCCAAAGAAACTGAGGCCTTCCAATAAAACTTTATTCAGAAAAAAAAAGAAAAGAAACTGAGGCCTAAACGAGGAGGGGAGAGGAACTCCTTTCACAGCCAAGTACTACAAACCCGACTTCTGTTCTTGTTCTTCTAATACTTATTGAGTACCTACAATATCCAAAACCTTCTTTTAGTCATAATGTTTTGAGGAACAAAACACTGATTCCTGTCCTCAGAGTGCGCAGACTACTATAAAACGTCCCCCATTAACTTACTGCAAGTCATCAGGCCCCATAAACTTTGGGAGCCCCCATGCCACCTCGTCCCAAATGACTTTCCAAACAACCCAGTTAAGCACCTGCTTAATCTTCAACATCCACGTTTCCACTCTCAATCCAAGCTTTCATAATATCGCCTGAACCCCCAACATCAGCTGCATCGTCAAATATCCCATTTTTCTATTCCCTACTCAGCCTCTAAACGTCCCACTGTTGACACAAGACCTTTCAGTTTCCAAGATCGACGAACTCCAGAAACCCATTTATTTCAACATCTCGGTCTCCAGAGCCCTCCACTCAACCCAAACGCCCGTCTTCAATCCCAGCACCTTGTATTGCAGCGTGCGCGGTTCGATCATCTCCAGGGGTCGTCCGTTCACCTTGATGAGGCCGTTACCTCGTTTGCAGTGCGCCACGGCCGTGGCCGTCTTCTGTGGAAAGCGAGGGGGAGAAAGCGGAGCCACGNCCCCCCGCCCCGCCCCCCACCTTTTCCACCGCCAGGAGGTTGCTTCACAGTTGGCAGTCTTCTTGTCTACAATTTCTCAAGAATCCTGGTAGGATTCAGAATGCCCCTCCTCCTAGAATCCATCTCCTTAAAGCATCCTCCTCAGAATCCTTTTCCTCTTAGAGCCCCTTTCCTAGAAACTTTCACCAAAACTCCCTTCATTTTAGGAACTTCCCTGATGGTCCAGTGACCAAGACTCTGAGCTCCCAATGCACGGGCCCAGTTTCTATCCCTGATCAAGGAACTAGATCCCATATGTCCCAATTAAGACCTGGTGCAGTCAAATAAGTAAATAAATATTAAAGGTCTTTCTTCCTTTTAGAGTCTCCTCCCAAAATTCTCTCACAGCCCTCATCTTAGACTCCCTCTTTGCCTAAATCTCCCTCCACTCAGGGTCCCCTTACCCCTCTTTTCCCCCAGAATCTTCCTTTCTTCAGAATCCACAATGCCTAGAATCCCCTTCCTTCAGAAGCTTTCTCTCCCCTAATCCACTTTTCCCAGAACTGCCGCCTCCTCCGAACCCGTTTTCACAAAATCATCTCAGGACTTCCCTGGTGGCTGACTCCTTGCTCCCCACTCAGGGGGCCCAGGTTCCATCCCTTGTCTTGGAACTAGAACTCACATTCTGCAACTCATGCACAAAGAAGATCAAAGATCTCCATGTAACTAAGACCTGGCACAGCCAAATAAATTATATTAAAACAAAGCAAAAAACCAAAATCTACATTCTTCTCAGAGCCCTCTCTCAAAATCTACCTTTCCCAAAAAGCCCCAGTCCTCCCACCCCCATCTGAGGAAAGGGGTAGACCCTTGTTCCCCACTGCTCAGGATGCTCCCTTCCCAGCCAGGAGCTTCCTTTCAGGTGCAGGCGACAGTTGGCTGCCTCACTTTCTCTGGCAGCACTGGGTCTGTGGTCCAAGGTTCAAAGGGGCGTGGTGGCTCACGGATGCCTGGAGGGCGGAAACAGAGTGACGATCGGTGGGCGGGTCTGGGCCAAAGGGAGGAACCGGCAGCTCAGAGTCCAGTTCCAAAAGGGTGACAGAGGGAGAGGCCGAAGGGCCCGGGAGACAGGCAGCAAGGACCTAGAAGCTGACCTGGAGGGACCCACAGACCTGCAGACACACAGCACCAGAGAGAGAGAGGCGCACGTGGAGGAGAAGGCAAAGACTGGACCAACGGAGGAGAGGAAAATGAAGAGAGACATCAGGTCAATCAGAGATGGAGCCAGAAGTCACGAGTGACAGAGGCAGAGGCCAACGCTCAGAGAAATAAGTCAGCAGGTACAGGCAGGCATGAAGATTCCAAGACACCTGTGGCAGAAATAGGAGAAAGGACAGCTGCTGCTGCTAAGTCACTTCAGTCGTGTCCGACTCTGTGCAACCCCATAGATTGGCAGCCCACCAGGCTCCCCCGTCCCTGGGATTCTCCAGGCAAGAACACTGGAGTGGGTTGCCATTTTCTTCTCCAATGCATGAAAGTGAAAAGTGAAAGTGAAGTCGCTCAGTTGTGTCCGACTCTTAGCGACCCCACAGACTGCAGCCTACCAGGCTCTTCCACCCGTGGGATTTTCCAGGCAAGAGTAGTGGAGTGGGGTGCCATTGCCTTCTCCAGAAAGGACAGCAAAGACTCCCAAATAGTCTTTGGGATTAAAGCTAACTGGTGTTTTCCAGTGGGAAGACAAACAGGCCACAGAATGCACAGGCTGGACACACTCTGGATGGCCTCGTGGGGTTGTTTGGGGGACAGGGGACGCTTCTAAACTCTCCAGTCTCTCTAGGATGATCCTAATAACCTTGCTGAGTCTGGTATCTTGACTGGGGGAAAGGAAGGGAAGAGAGTTCTCTGAACCACTACCTCCCTACTTTAGGGTCACCATCTCCCTCAGCCTCTGGGAGTACACTTCCAGGTATCTATGGATTGAGTAGAGATGAAAAGGCAGGGACGGGGCATTTCCTCTCCCCTATTTTCCAGCTTGCTCCCTCTCTCTGTACCTCTTGTTTCCAGGAACCCAGGCTGGAACCAGAGAAAGTCTGGGATTGGGCAGGGTGTCCATGTGGCTTCCCTGGACCACCCTCCTGCTAGTGCTGCCCTTGGGAGGCCTAGGACCACCCCTCTGCCTGAGGGAGCCTTTCTACTTCCTCATTGCCATCACGAAGATGCTGGTGAGGAGGGAGGGAAGAGCCAGCAGACAGAGGCAGGCTAGTTAAGGAGTGGGGTGGGTGGCATGTTTGCGGAAGGATCAGTCTCTCCCACTCCAAGATCTGATTTTCCTCCCTATCCCACAATTACAGGAAAACAAAAATGATGGCAGTCTCTACACCCCAGATAATCTATTGGTGAGTATCATGTTCCCTCCTTACTGAGGTTGGACGTTTAGGGAGAATCCACTACCTCAGGACACACTGGAGGCCAGGAGGCAGGCAGGCTGGTATTCTGGCTGTCCAATTCTTGATCCACCCCCAGTCTTGACAAATGTATTTTGTTCACAGCTGTCTGTAACACCTAGTACAGTGATTGGCATATAATAGCAACAAAGGATGATAATGACTACAGCTATTATTTTAAATGTATATATATATTTGTTTGGCTGCATTGGGTCTTAGTTGTGGCACCTGGAATCTTTCATTGTGGCACATGGGCTCAGTAGTTGCTTCTCTGCACATGGGATCTTAGTTCTCAGACTAGGGATCAAACCCCCATCCTCTGCCTAGGAAGGTGGGTACTTAACCACTGGACCGCCGGTGAAGCCGCAATAACAGCTATTCTTACATAGTTTCTTACTTGGTGCCTGGTACTGGTCTAAATGCTCTAAGTGTATCGGCCTTTTTTGGAGGGGCGCAATCTTAGTTCCCTGACCAGCGATTGAACCCTGGGCCCCTAGCAGTGAAAGCGCCAGCACAGAGTCCTAACCCCTGGACCACCAGGGAAGTCCTAAGCATATTAGCTTAATTACTCTTCACACTGACCCTCCAAGGTAAACAGGGCTGTCACGTATGGATGTGAAGGCTGTACACTGCACACTGCACAAGGGTCCCACACCTACAAGCACAGCATTCTCATTCTGGGTGTATTTGTCAGTTTCCGGCAGATGGCAGTAAAGTATCTTGTTCTAACAAAATCAGAACGTGGAAGTATTAAGGAAGGAACATCTTTTTCTAACTTGCACTTCTAGCAAAAGTAGGGATTATTCAGAACTCCATTTACAGATGAGGAAACAGGCTTAGATTGGTGAAGGGGCTTGTTCCAGGCCTACAAGTCAGAAACTGTGGGGGTGAGGACTTGGGATTAGCCCTTGCCCAGAGACACCAAATCACTCTGTCTCTACAGGTGTGTCCTGCTGAGACTCTCCGATGCTTCCGGCTGGAGCTGTCTGTAATTGGGTTTGAGGAGGGCCCATCCGTGGGGATCGCTGTGTTCCGCCTACAGCGCCTACTGGATGCCCTGGGGTCCCGGCTGTGGGTGACTAGTCAGGGCCCTTGTCCACCCTGCAAAGGACACCCTCAGAGACCAGTCCCTCTTTTTCTGGCCAAACTCTTGGAGTTATTACAGGGGACTTGTGCTCGGGACCTGCCCTCAGCGTAAACCTCAGAGGAAGTCTCCCTGGTACTCCCAAAGAGGCCAGGTGGGGAGGGAGAGGAGACTTGATTTCCAACCCCAGTTCCTAAACTCTAAGCCTTCTCCTTCTAGGCCAGAAGACCTTACCTGTAGCCCCAAGAGCCAGGGGAAGAGGTAAGAAGGAAAAAAGTAAGGTGAGATGTGAAGCCTGAAATCTCTGACCTACTGGGGCAGGAGGTTGGATAAATCACCCCACCTTACCCCGTTGTTCTCCCTCTCTTTCAGATACTTCCTCCTCTCTCTGCTTCCAGGAAGAGACGGTGCATACTTGTCCTCTAACCTCATCCCCTTCCCTTGAGGAGAGGAAATCTTGTGGCTCATATCCCTGGCTACAAATAATTACTGCTTGGAGAACTTTTAAATACTGCTGGTGGCTAGGTCCTAGTCTGGAGAACTTGACAACTGGTCTCTAGTGAATCCTGAACATCTGTATTTTAAAAGTCAACTTTGTTGAGGAATAATTTACATACAGTAAAAGGAGAAGGAAATGGCAGCCCACTCCAGTACTCTTGCCTGGAAAAATCCTATGGATGGAGGAGCCTGGTAGGCTACCATCCCTGGGATCACAAAGACTCGGACACAACTGAGTGAGTTCACTTTCATTTTCTTTCACTTTCAAAAGGTATCCTTTTTTTTTTTTTTTTTTTAAATTATTTATTTCATTGTGCTGTGTCTTAGTTGTGGCATGTGGGATCTAGTTCCCTGACCAGGGATCGAACCCTTGCCCCCTGCATTTGGAGCATGGAGTCTCAGCCACTGGACCACCAGGGAAACCCCCAAAGGTACCCATTTGAAGTGTACATTTCAAAGGGTTTTAACAAATACATATATATATAGCCGCATTTCAATGACCCCAAAGCAATTCTTTTATGCCTCTTCCCTATCAGTCTCCATCTCTAATCCTAGAGACTGACGAATCTGATTTCTGTTTGTACAGATTGGTTTTACCTGCTCTATAATCTCATATGAATGGAATAATACTGTACATATCCTCGTATCTGGCTTCTTTCACTCAGTGAATGTGTTTGATATTCATTCATGTGCATTATGAGTGGATTGTTATTTCAGTGCATGTACGTGCTGCAACTTGTTTATTCCTTCTCCTTGTGATAGACATTGGGTTGTTTCCTGTTTGGGGCTACTATGCATATCCCTTATCTTCTCAACTGTTCTCATGTGCTGCCAGATGGAGAGTTGAGAACCACTGATACACCAAGAAAGAGTTTTCCACGGGGAGAAAATGATGGTTCCCTCTCTTTCCTGGAGTAAATATCTTCCTGCAGAAGTGTCAATAGGCATTTTTATGTAGAATCCCATTCTAAAGAACTGTTGTTTAAAGGAACCAAGCTTAGGGACTTCGATGGTGATCCAGTGGCTAAGACTCAGTGCTCCTAGTACAGGGGGCCGGGGTTTCCTCCCTGGTCAGGGAACTAGATCCCACAAGTCACAGCTAAGAGTTCACAGGCCAGGACTAAATATCCCACATGCTACAACAAAGATTAAGACCCAAGTGCAGCAACTAAGAACCCCGTGGCCAAATAAATAAGTAAACACATATTTAAAGAAGAAAAAACAAAAAAAGGGAGCAAGCTTATAGAAAAAGAAACTTTTTTGTGTGTGCCACTGTCAGCCCATCAGTAACTCATTCCCCTGTAACTAACTAGGTATATATTAAATTTCTGTAAACTGAATCCAGATTTCTCATTGCTTATGTGGGAATTTTAGCAATATGTTCTAAAAGGTCCCGATTTTTTTTTCCCCCTCCATCAGGTTAATTGTTATCTCTCCCTGATGCCTGTTCTCTTTGCCATCTCTCTGACAAATAATTCAGTTCAGTTCAGTCACTCAGTCGTGTCCAACTCTTTGCAACCCCATGGACTTCAGCACGCCAGGCCTCTCTGTCCATCACTAACTCCTGGAGTTTATTCAAACTCATGGTCCATTGAGTCGGTGATGCCATCCAACCATTTCATCCTCTGTCATCCCCTTCTCCGGCCTTCAATATTTCCCAGCATCAGGGTCTTTTCAAACGAGTCAGTTCTTCACATCAGGTGGCCCATCTAGTTACAGACATAATTTTTCTGAGCTTAGGTTACCTCATCTGAGACATAGGGGTATNCCACCAGGCTCCTCCATCCATGGGATTTTCCAGGCAAGAGTACCGGAGTGGGGTGCCACTGCCTTCTCCGTTATAACAAGCTAACCTTTAGAGTTTTAACTTCTGAAATGTTTAAAAGCAAAAGAAGTGCCTCTTCAGTAAAATTTCTAGTGAATTTAAAGAAAAATACCAAATCGTTTGTTCTGGTGTGGAGATGGTGAGAAGTCATGAAGTTAATGAGGGGAAGGTTAATGTTTGAGGACAGTGTTTGATATGAATCATTTCCTTTTGTGATTTGTATGAGAAGGGGATTGGAGGTCAAGAGACAGGAAAGGAGGCTGGGGCAAAGATTCAACTTTAGAGGGCAGTGTTCTGGCCCAGGCTAGGGGGCTCTGGGAAGGGAGAAGGGATGGATTGAGAGATAATGTTCAGAAAGAAAGATCAAAAGTTTGGTGCCTAGTGGGAGCTAGAGGAGGCTAGCACGGGTCTAGGGAAAGACCCTGAGGCCAGTTTGAGACATGGTGGATGTGAAGGGCTCAGAGGACATCGGGGGAAGGTGTCCAGGAGGCTGTTGGCACCTGAGGGTGTCTAGTTCTGGGAGAAAGTTGGGGATTGGACACAGATGGGGTTGTCATCTACAGAGACAGGAAGTGAGATCATGGAAGATAAGAGGGCCAGAGAGAGGAGTGCATAGAGGGAGAAGGAAAGCGGGCCTTTGGCTGGACGCTGGTGATTGACACCAGCATTTGAGGGGTGAGCCCAGTAAGGGGAGCCTGCAGAGGAGCAGGTGGAGAGGTTAGAGAAAAACCAGGAGTGATGCGGCAGATACCAAGGGTAGAGCAGTTTCCTAGGGAGAGAGAAGTCAGTGGGGTGAGAAGTCTTATGGGTAAGGACCAGAGACTGTCCACAGAATTAGCTATGGAAGGTGATCAGTGACCTTGGCAAGCAGTGTAAACGGGAAACAGCTCTGGGAGTCATTGTCACAGTGACACAGCCAAGGGAGTGGATGAAATGGCCTGGGGGAGTCGTAGTATAGAGAAAGACAGGAACCAAGGATCGAGCCTAAAGGAGGGAGTGTTCAAAGACTCGGCAGAGGCTAGCAAGGAGGTCTAGGGGAGGGGGAGCCCAGGTCGGCTCCCAGATACTGGTTGGGTGGATGGTGGTGCCGTCACTGAGATAGGATGGCTACTAGGGAGGCCTGGCCAGGGTGGAAGGGCGTGTTCACAGAGCAGAGGAGTGGTGATCAGCCAGGCAGAGCTGAGGTCAGATTTAGGAATGGAGAGCATGGTATCTGGATTTGGGGGGTTCAGAACACTGGTTTCCCAACCCCGTGACCCTGCAGGTAGAGGAGGAGCGGCGGAGTGCAGCGGGCAGTGAGAAGGAGGAAGAGCCTGAGGAGGAAGAGGAGGAGGAAGAGGAGGAAGAGTATGATGAGGAAGAGGAGGAGGAAGATGACGACCGGCCCCCCAAGAAACCCCGCCATGGCGGCTTCATTCTGGATGAGGCTGGTATGTGACAAGGCTGGCGGGTGCTGAGCGGACGCTGGACTTCCACCTTCGGTTCTGTTTCTCCAGTGTATTATACTTGTTAAGCTTTTCCTTTTGGTAAATGTCAGACACTCACCGGTAGGATAGTATACGGTGCCCTGTGTGCTAGCAGTAGTGAACAGCTCAATGCTGCACTTGCTTTGTGTATTCCTCCTCACTCCCACCCACCACCAGAAGGTGTTGAAGCAAATCTCAAATACATAATTTTACCCCAAAATTGTTCCTCTGAATAACCTGTAAAATAGATCCTTTTAAAACACAGAATTAAAATACCATTGTCATGTTTTTAAACACTAGCGATATGCCGTGCTAGTCCTGAAAAGCTCAGGTGACGTAGAAGCAGGCAGCTGGACAGGGCAGTGGAGGCGGACAGATCCTGGCCTGGCTCTCCTGTTTCCTCAGGGGCCCTGGGCAAGTGGCTGCCTGTCTCTCTCAGCCTCTTTACTGTTCTGTACAAGGCAGCAGGCAGATCTGCCTACTTCAGCAGGAATATTTTCAGGGATTTGGGGGATCAAATGTGTAAAGCACATCAAGTTGGTGGCAACCCAAAATGTAATGGCCAGCCTGCAGTAAGCCCTCAGAAAACAGGGTTGTTATTTATTAATTATGTGGGCCCACATCATATCTGCTGTCTGCAACTGCTTTTCTGTTCAACGATTGTGGAGGTGTATATAAATAATGTAGATAGCTTAAGTTAAATGAGTTAGGTTAAATGAGTTAAGTTAAATGTAAGAAAAGTTTCCTGAACATTTGGCAGGTCCTCAGTAAATTTTAACTGTTAGCATCATCATCACAGAAATATGTTTTTTCTGATGGTTGCTTAGTGTTCCATTCTAAAATATGCTTTATGGAACCAGTCTCTTGGTGGACGTTGAAACTGTATGTAATTTCAGTAGTAAGCAGCATTACCATGAATATCTTCATATATATTTAAACACATATATGCAAGTTATTGCGTGGGCTAGGGGTTCTTAATCTTTTTTTGTGTGCTGTGGCTCCTTTTAGAGTCTGCTGAAGCCTATGGAAGTGTGAGTCCTCGACCCTTCTCAGAATCATGTTGTGAAATCCATTAGAAAACAGTACATAGAATTCCAAAGGAAACAATTATGGTGAAATACGGTATCTAAATATTAAAAGAACATTGTAATGTGGATTTCTTTGGTGGACTAATGGTGAAGAGTCTGCACTTCCACTGCAGGGAGTGTGGGTTTAATCCCTAGTTGGGGAAGTTCTATATGCTGTGCAGTGCAGCCAAAAAAAAGAACACTGTGATGTATGTGCTGCTGCTTTTAGCATATTGAAAAAGCAAGGTTTAATGGAGGATCTGTTAAGAATCTAATTTTGAAGTAGCAGTGACTGTGAGTAATATTTTGAGGTCTCTATAGTTATACTATGCTATGAAAGTACCAGACTTCACTGCTTAACACGCTGTGGTTTGTTGCCATTGTTCATGATTGATGTAAATACTTGGAGATTAGTGAAAATGAAAATGCAGTTTTTTTTCATCTAACATAGACCGTGCAGATTTTCTACATGGTAAATCCCTAAGTCAAACTGCTGGACAAAGGGGATGCATATTTTTTTAAAGCTTTTTGATACCTTTGGCCAAATATGAGCTCCCAGAAAGGTCACACCATACTCCCACCATCTGTGCAAGTGATGCTTGTCCCTGGGCTTGTTGCCTATGCCCAGGCAAAGGGGCGTGACTTGGAATGCCACTCCTCATTTTCTTGGGACCCTCTTACCAGAGGGGAAACCAGGGAACAGAAGGGCAGGAGATGCCCTGGGTATTCCTGGTTCTCAGAGAGCTTCAGGCCTTTTCTCAAAGGCTGAGGGGGAGGGAGTCCTTGCTTAGAGAAGAGGTCTTAGCAGATGGACTCAGATCAAGAGAGTGGATAACATGCCATCTGACACAGATGGTGGTCACTAGGGACACCCACTTAGTGGTGGTGGGAGTGTCACTGGGTACTGCCTGGGGGAAAGCTATGTGGCAGTGCCCATTAACATTCACCATGTAGTGACCCTTAGAACGAGCAATTCCCTCTGAGGAATTCACCCCCAGGTACATAAAGATATGAGAACAGATGCTTGCTGCAGTCTGGTGTGCAGTTGCAAATGTTTGGTGACTTCAGTGTGCACTCTTGATTAGGGCCTGGTATAATGAACTCCAGGCTTCCCTGGTGGTTCAGCAGTAAAGAATCTGCCTGCAACGCAGGAGCCACGAGTTCAATCCCTGGGTCAGGAAGATCTGCTGGAGAAGGAAAGGGCAGTCCACTCCAGTATTCTTGCCTGAGAAATCCCATGGACAGAGGAGCATGGCAGGATACAGTTTATGGGGTTGCAAAAGAATCAGACATGACTTACCAACTAAACAACAGCAGCTTAATGAACTACAGGGCCGATAATCAGGTAGCACGTGAGGCGTGTGGCGCTGTGGGAGAGCTCCAAGCTAGTCTAACTGCTTAAAGAAGGGGTGAGACAGAACAATGGGTTAAAAAATTGTGTGGAGGGAAAATAGTAGTGGAGGGGTTTATAGGCATTTCTTATGTGTGGCCAGATTATCTCTAGAACAGAAGCTGGTCACACAGTTGCATCTGGGAAAGGGGACTGAAAGGGCTTAGAAATGGGAGGGAGACTCACTGAACACTTACCTCTTCTGTACACTTTGGGATTTTTTTGTCATGTTAAGTTTTTAGTGTAGTATTTGATACATACAAAAGAGTATATTTAATGTAACGAAGAGGTTAGGTGCATGGACCCTGGAGCCAGATTGCTTCTCAGGTACCAGTTGAGAGCCTTTGGACAAGTTAGATGACCTCTCTGTGTCTCAGATCTCTTACTGTGAAATTAGAAAGATGGTGGCCTTAGGGTGGCCAGGAAGATTCAGTAAGTAATCTGGCAAGTACTCAGAGGAGGGGCAGGGCACTTGGTACCCTAAAATTAAGTGTTGGCTATTAGAAATGTAAGAGAATAATAATAAAACCAACAAACCATGAATCCTGTCTTTTAAAAAAAAACAACTATGTACCAGTCTTCCCTTAATAGTTAGAAGGGAACTTTTTTGCTTGCTTATTTGGATCTTGTTTTTAACATGGATCTGTGGGTGGTGGGAGGGAGGGATGACTTTTAGAATCAGGTGGATCCACACATGAGACTGTCCCTGGGGCTTAGAGCAGCTCTGAGGCCTTGGGCAGGAGCCTCGCCTATCTGAGCCTCAGTGTCCTGGTCTGGAAGCTGGGGGTCCATAATACCCACTGCCAGGAGGAGATATCTTCTGGAAGCTGGTGCGATGAGGTCACCTTTGCCCTGGCTGCACCTCTGACCCCTCGGCATTTCCGTTTTAGATGTGGATGATGAGTACGAGGATGAGGACCAGTGGGAGGATGGAGCAGAGGACATCCTGGAGAAAGGTGAGGGGGGGCCCCACCTCCTGGAGACCACCAGGGGTGTGGCCGAGAGGGTCTTGAGAGCCCACCCACCCCCGCACTGTCCTGCCCCTCACCCTCCTCACCTTGCTTCTTTCTGTCTTTGCCAGAGAGACCAGCTCTGCACCCTTTTCCTTTTAGGCCCATGAGCTGGGGGGTTGGGGGCTGTGGGGAGAGGACTCTGGGATCCTAGGGCCCCAGTGAATCCCTTCTGGGGGTTGGGGGGGGCAGGCTGTATCCCAAGGTACCCCCCACTTCTTGGGCCAGTGCCACCCCTTCCCTGTTATTTTCCGTTCTGTGCGCCTCATACATTTCGGCTTCTCCCCCAACCACCTGGTGCCTGGCCTTTACTTTTGATTTTCAACCTTCTTGTGTCCCTCCCTCCCCCTGTCCCCCACCCATTGGTTGATTTTGCTGCTATAATTTGGCTCATACTTTGTCTGCCCTCGCCCACCNCCCATGAGCTGGGGGGTTGGGGGCTGTGGGGAGAGGACTCTGGGATCCTAGGGCCCCAGTGAATCCCTTCTGGGGGTTGGGGGGGGCAGGCTGTATCCCAAGGTACCCCCCACTTCTTGGGCCAGTGCCACCCCTTCCCTGTTATTTTCCGTTCTGTGCGCCTCATACATTTCGGCTTCTCCCCCAACCACCTGGTGCCTGGCCTTTACTTTTGATTTTCAACCTTCTTGTGTCCCTCCCTCCCCCTGTCCCCCACCCATTGGTTGATTTTGCTGCTATAATTTGGCTCATACTTTGTCTGCCCTCGCCCACCACCACCACCACCACCACCACCACCACCACCACCTCTTCCTCCAAGTAGAAGAGATCGAAGGTAAGAGCTTGAAAGTGTGATTCCCCACCCTCCTCCCATGTCCTGACATCTCCTTCCTGCCCGTGGCACCCTCCCTCACCCCTGGCACCTGTCCAGCTCTGGGGGCTCTGACTCATGCAGGGTCCCCAGGCAGGGGGTTCTGGGGCCAGATTTGGCCTGGGAAAGTATGTGTGTGTTTATTTGTGAGTGTTGTGGGGTGCAGGGGTGAGGGGCTGGGTGATTGGCGTCGGGGTGGAGTTCAGGGTGTGCTTAGACAGTGGCTGTGAGTGGCTAGGAACAACTGGGTGTCCCCAGCTCCTGGGCCCCACCCCCAAGGAGAACACTGGGAGCAGGATGCTGAGTGGGCCAGAACAGGGGCTGAGGGTTGGGGGTTTCCTCAGTGAGGTGTCTGCTGCCCCAGGACCCAGCTCTGATCCCCAATCCCCCACCGCTTTTTCCAGGCCCCCGCTCTTCATCTCCCCTTACTCACCCTGTCTGCCCATTTCTTTGCAGCCTCCAACATCGACAATGTTGTCCTGGATGAAGACCGGTCTGGGGCTCGCCGCCTGCAAAACCTCTGGAGGTGAACTGAGATGGGAAAGGGTGACGCCGGCTTCATGGGGAGATCTGGGGGCAGGTCAGCCCACCCTCCTCTCCTCAACCTTCCATTCTCGTTCACGTTCTCTCTCATACCCCAGGGACCAGCGAGAAGAAGAACTGGGCGAGTATTACATGAAGAAATACGCCAAGTCATCTGTGGGAGAGACGTAAGGGCGTGTGCTGGGCCGGGGTGGGCCTGGGAGCATGTGGTCCCTTAGGAGGGCTGGGGTCTGACAGACGCCCTTCCTGCCTGACCGCCCCTCTCTCTGCAGGGTGTATGGAGGGTCTGATGAGCTCTCAGATGACATCACACAGCAGCAGCTGCTCCCGGGAGTCAAGTAAGAGGGTGGGACAGGAGGGCTTAGGTGGGAATTTTTATGGGGTGATGTGCCCACTTGGCTCACTCCCTGAAGTGAATCAGGCCACAGAGTTGCACAGACGGAGTGGTGGCTGGTGGGGAAAGAAGGGAATGGCAAGTTGGTGCTTTTCTCTCTCCCTCCTCTGCCTGCGGATGGCAGGATGGAGAAAGGAGAGGTTGTGGAAGGAGAGGAAGAGGGCTGGGTGTGGTGATTTGTATGTTTCTCATGAGGAGATAGATTTACTAAAGGGCTTCTTTTTCCTCCTGTCAGGGACCCCAATCTGTGGACTGTCAAGTGTAAGGTGTGTGCCCTGGCCTCGTGGCTTGAGGGAGGCAGAGGAATGGAGAAGCGGCCTGTCAGGGGAGCTCGCCTTGACCTGTCAGTCTCTTGGTCCTTCGGCCTCTGCCTCCTCCTCTCCTTCCCCCACCCTCTGCACCCCCCCTTCTCCCTCACTAAGTGTCTCCTCCCATGTTTTCTTGCCGTCTGTGCCTCTTGCTCTCTGACCCCTCCGTCTCTCTTGTTCTCTCTCTCCTGTTTCATTTATTTTTTTTCTTTTTTTGACTGCATTGTGTAGTTTGTGCAGTCTTAGTTCAACCAGAGATCGAACCCAGGCCCCCGGCAGTGAGAGCACTGAGTCCTTTCTTGGACAGCCAGGAAAACTCCTGCTGTCTTACTTTATCTTTTGCCCAATGGCACTGTCTGTCTTTATGGTTTTTTTTTTTTTGCCTTTATGTTTTTAATTGAGGTGTAATTGACTTACAGTATTACGTAAATTTTCAGGTGTACAACATTATGATTTGCAATTTTTAAAGATACTGCTTTCGTACTTATTGTAAAATATTGGCTTTGTCCCTTGTGCTGTGCAGTGTATCCTTACAGCTTTATCTTATTTTATACATAGTAGTTTTGTAGCTCTTAATCCCATACCCCTATCCTGCCATCCCCGGCTCTGTCTTCCTTGCTGCTCTCTCCTGCCCACTTT
Source organism: Neotragus moschatus (assembly GCA_006410615.1). Lineage (NCBI taxonomy): Eukaryota > Metazoa > Chordata > Mammalia > Artiodactyla > Bovidae > Neotragus > Neotragus moschatus. The sequence goes on from SJYA01002410.1 coordinate 1,349,691, forward strand.
TCTATGTCCTGTTCTCCGTCTTGTCATCTCCCTTAAGCCTGCCTTTATTCTTCCAGATTGGGGAGGAACGGGCCACAGCCATTTCCTTGATGCGCAAGTTCATTGCCTACCAGTTCACAGACACGGTGAGTTGGATAGGCAGGCAGCCTCGGGGTGAAAGACGGGTAAAGCCCAGAGTGGGAGACAGAACAGGTTCAGGGGTACCAGGTACCCCAGCTGAGCAGCACTGCCTGTTAAGTGAGCTGCTTCAGCTAGAAAATGACCCCTTTCTGGGTTGAAGGGTTCTTTTGTGCATGTCGAGGTGCTGTCTTCATTCTTTCTGCATTTCTGGCAGGGTTCCCCAGCTTCTACACCCCTCTGAAAGTCAGCCATCTCTCTTCCTGAGCCTGAGAGTGAGTTCTTCCTGTTCACCAGCCCTGGTGGGCAGCTGTCACCCTCTTGCTGTTTGGTTGGGAGTCCTAGCATAGGGCAGTGTGGCTAAGTGCATCACAGAACAGGCCTGTCGGGAGAATTCCTTCCTTCTCTTTTTCAGTGTTATCAAAGTTCATTGAGTCGCTCCTCTGGGCTGCTCCCAGCGTTCGGCGATGCTGAGGGTACAGCAGTGGCCATGCCAGTGCTGGGCCCTGCCCTGTCAGGGCTCGCTTTTATGCAGCACACAAAACATGAAGTGATGCTGACTGCGTGCAGGGCAGCAGATGCTGCAGGAAGGGCACAGATCTATCTTTAGACTGTTGAGTTTTGAATCCTGCCCCTGTGGCTTCCTCTGTGACCTTGATTGAGCCACTTCCCACCTCTGTGCCCCTTGCTTTCACCTCAGCATCTTTAGGATTAAGTTATCTTTGAACATGTCCAACTCTAAAGGCTTGTTCTACAGCATGTGTTCAATGTTTTCAGAGGCATAATTGTTAGTTTTGGAACCAAGGCCTGCTGACTGGTAACTTTCTCGCTGAATGTAATTTGTATTAGACCGAGTGCATTGCTTTCACCTGTTGGAGCAGTGGGTGTGTGTCATTGGGACCAGTGGACAGTTGCAGGATGTGCAGGTCATGATTCTAAATGTGCTCAGACTTCTGCTTTGTGCCCTGGGCAAGATTCTAGTAACCTCATTTGAGATAGGACTCAAATGGTACGTGTATATCATAAAAACCAAAACCTCTCCATACCCGAGTCCTATTTTCCAGAGATAATTACTGTTGGCTTGTGTGCTTTGGCTTCAGAGGTGGCTCAGTGGTAAAGGATTCGCTTGCCAGCGCAGGAGCCACAGGAGATGTCAGTTCGATCTCTGGGTTGCAAAGATCCCCTGGAGGAGGAAATGCAACCCACTCCAGTATTCTTGAGGGGAAAATCCCATGGACAGAGGAGCCTAGCAGGCCACAGTCTGTGGGGTTGCAGAGTCGGACATGACTGAGGAACTGAGCATACAATCTTGTGTGTCTTCCCAGACCACCTTCCCTGCATACTGAAAAATGTGCTGTTTATTAAGTTGCTTCGGTTATGTGACTCTTTGTGACCCCATGGACTGTAGCCCACCAGGCTCCTCTGTCCATGGGATTCTCCAGGCAAGAGTACTGGAGTGGGTTGCCATGCCCTCCTCCAGGGGCTCTTCCCGACCCAGGGATTGAACTCAAGTCTCTTATGTCTCCTGCATTGGCAGTGTATTCTTTACCACTGGCACCACCTGGGAAGCCCCATTTTGGGTATGTGTATTGTCAAAACCAGGAAAACTTGGAATAAAAACTTGAAGTTCTATGTTTAAATGATTATTAAAATATCTAATACCTAATAGGTATTTTAAAAAATAAAATGGTATTATATACATATCATTCTGCAGAGATCCTTTTCTCAGCACCATGATCATCTCTCTATGCCCAGGAAATATAAAGTTGTTTCCATTCTTTTGCTATTAGGAACAATACTGAAACAATCTAGTTGCTTTTTAAAAAATTGAAATGTAATTCACATACGATATGAAAATATATTGCTGGATTTGATGTTCTGTTTCATTAAAGGTTTTTGCATCTATGTTTATAGGGGATTTAGTCTGTAGTTCTCTTATGTTGTCTGTGTTAGGTTTTGGTATCAGGGTAATAATGGATTCATAGGACTGATTGGGAATGTCCCCCTTCTGTTTTTTGGAAGCTTTTGTGAAGGAGTGGTGTTAATTTTTAGATGTTAGATAAATTTCACCAATGAAGCCATCTAATCCTGGGCTTTGGGTGAGTGGGTGGATGTGCGTGTGTGGTTTTTGATTATTAGTTCAAAATCATTACTTTGTATAGGTCTATTAAGGTTTTCTATTTCTTTTTGAGTCAGTTGTAGTAGTTTATATCTTTCTACAAAAAGAAATGTTCATTTAATTTAGGTTATCTAATTTATTGGCATGGAGTTATTCATAATATGCCTTAAAATTCTCGAAGTTTGGGTGGTAGTAATGTCCTTTCTTTCATTCCTGAGTTTGGTCATTTGAGTTTTTTCTCTTTTTTTCCTTGGTCAGTGTGGCTAAAGATTGGTCAAATTTATTGATCCTTTCAAGCAACCACCTTCCCTATTGTTTTTCTAACCTCTGTTTCACTTATTTCCAGTCTGATCTTTATTGTTTCTTCCTTCTGCTTGCTTTGGGATTAATTTCCTCTTTCTTTTCTATTTTCTTAAGGTGGAAATTTAGATTATTGATTTGAACAAATTTTTAAGTTGGTGTTTGCAGGTATAAATTAACCTCTGAGCACGCTTTTTTTCTATGATAATAACTGCAGTGCACATCCTTGTGATGGGGTCGTTGCACAACATGTTTCTGTGGGATAAATCCCTAGAAGAGAGCTTGCTGAGGTGGCAGTCGTTCCTGGTACTAGCAGTCATGTCTCACTGTCTCTGCCTACCGGCTTGGCCCTCCAGCCCCTGCAGATCAAATCGGTAGTGGCACCGGAGCACGTGAAGGGTTACATCTACGTGGAGGCCTACAAGCAGACCCACGTGAAGCAGGCCATCGAGGGTGTGGGCAACCTGCGGCTTGGCTACTGGAACCAGCAGATGGTGCCCATCAAGGAGATGACGGATGTGCTTAAAGTGGTGAAAGAGGTGGCCAACCTGAAACCCAAATCCTGGGTCCGCCTCAAGCGGGGCATCTACAAGGATGACATCGCTCAGGTGCCTGGGGCCGGGCTGGGGCAGCTGAGGAGGCCAGGGTGCTCTTTCTATCCTCCCTTCTCTATGCTGTATCCTCTCCAGCTCTCTAATTAGTCAGAGAGCAGAACCCACTCAGGTCAGGTGAAGCAGAGTCTGGACTTTGTTTCGAACACACAGGAAATGGAGGACCATCTTCTGTGGGTGTTCGATGAATGTTAGGGAATAATCTGAAGATGGTGTGGAAATGAGCCATGTGAAATTCTCGGGGAAGAGGTGTGGCAGACAGCAGCATGTGAGCCAGGATGGGTGAAGCAGAGTGAGCGAGGGTGAGAGTGGCAGGAGATGAGCTCAGGGAGGCAGTGGGGCCTGTAGCCCATCCAAGAACTTTGCCTTTCCCTGGAGTAAGATGGGAGGCTCCAAGGGAAGCTTGGATTTTAATAAGATTACTCTGCTGGCTACATGGAGATCAGACTGCTGATTCTCAAGCAGGGGTACCCCCAGGGGAACTTTCACGTAGAATGGAGACATTTCTGGTGGTTTTAACTGGGAAATGAGTTGATTCTAACATTCAGTGGATAGAAGCCAGGGATGCTGCCAACATCTGACAAGGCCTGGGATAACCCCACACAACAAAGGGTCACCTGGCTAAGGACACTCTGCAACAGACAGGATGGGGCCACAGGAGCAGGAAAATCAGTGAGGAGACTGCTGTCTGGGTTGCAGGTGATGGTGGACAGGACCGAGTTTGTAGCAGTAGAGGGGGCAGAAGAGGTCAGAATTGTTGAAGGCAGAGCTGACAGGTTTGCTTCCAGGTTGGATGTGGGTATAAAAGAAAGATAGGAGTGAAGAATGCCTCCCACATTGTGTGCCTGAGCAAAAGGAAGAATGGAGGGGACCTGTGGGGAGAGGAGCAGGTTTGGAGGCAATCAGGAGGTTAGCTGCAGTTATGCTGGGTTTGACAGACCTTTTAGACATCCAGGTGGAGCTGTCACGTCGTCAGTGGGTACTTAATTTTAGTCTGGAGGGAAGCAGTCTAGAGAATGAATCTGGAGGAGTTGTCAGCAGTTTCGTTTCCTCTCATCATGCTCTGTTCCTGGTCCTTCCTGGCATCTCCTCACCCTCCCTGTGTCTGGAGTTGGGGAGGGAAGGCTGGGGCCCTGCTGACCTCCCGACCGGACTTCTCAGGTGGATTACGTGGAGCCCAGTCAAAACACCATCTCCCTGAAGATGATCCCACGCATCGACTATGACCGCATCAAGGCCCGCATGAGCTTGGTACTGTGGGGATGTGCTGCTGGGAGTGGGGAGGGCGTACTTAATCCCTGCTGGTGGCCAAGTCCTCGTCCCACAAGCTTCCCATCCATGCCTCCTTTCCTACACAGAAAGACTGGTTTGCCAAAAGGAAGAAGTTTAAGCGGCCCCCACAGAGGCTTTTTGATGCAGAAAAGATCAGGTGAGTGTCCTTGGGCTGGGCTGGGCGCCCAGATCTGTTTTGTAGGATGTCTCTTTGCAGATTCTCCTGTAGAGCTGGACTCCCAGAGCCATTGAGGGTTTAGTTTATGAGTGGTTAACTTGGCAGTATAGCCTTAGCCAAGTTATTTAACATACCTGTGCCTCAGAGTTTCCTCTGCTGCAAAGATCAGTAAGAGTAACCCCCGCTTCCTAGGATTGCACTGAGACTCAAAAGAATTAATATGTGTGTGTGCCCAAAATAGCAGTTGGTACCTAGCCAGTGTGAGGAATGGTGTCACCTACTGAAATAAGATTTATCGATACATCAGGCCTAATAGCCTGTTTTCTGATCTCCTAATACCTGGACACCTCAGATTGGGATACAGAGCCCCTTCTGTTCAGGACGTCTCTGTCCCCCTCCCCCTCCCCAGCTGAGTGGACCTCTGGAGCACCCCAGGGTTTCCATTGTCCCAGGGCTCCTGGGGGCTCCAGCAGGGAGGGTAGGTGAGGAGGATGAAGAAACAAAAGCAGCCAGTGACACTTGCCCTCTGGTCCTGCTCTGGAACACATCGTAAACGTGAACAGACAGATTTTTCATTCTGATAAAGGCTGGATTGTAGAATGAGCCTTTTGATCTGCTAGGCTGGGCTAATACCTCTAGGCCAGGCCAGATTAATACTTCACATGCCTGAATTGGACTCATTTAAAGCACTGGTCTCCCCACAACTGGAAATCCCCTTATTGAGAACAAACCAGAGCGACCTTTCCCTGCCCCATAGCCGTCGGTCTGACGCAGTGCCCAGTCCTGCCCAGCTGAGCACGCTCGAACCCCTCTCCCTAGATGCACCGTGTGTGTGAGAAGATGATAGGCAGGGAGAACCCAACCTGCTCCGTACACGCCCCTTTTTGAGAAGTGGACAGGCTTTCCCTCCCCACTCTAGCAGCGTGGGGCAGGATCTGAGGATCCCCCTGCCCACATGACCCATTGGGTCACCCCACATGCAGGCCAAGAGAGTTAAAGCACAGGCTTGGGAGTCCTAACCCCTGCATTTGAACCTTGACTCTTAGACTCATAGGCTTGGCCACCTTGGCCATATCGTGTACCCTCCCTGAGCCTCATTCTCTCACTTCCTTGGAAAATGAGGGTCATATTTCTGATGTCACGGGCTTTGGAGAGGAATCAGTGAGGTCACGTTTGTGTGAGCGTTAACTGTTAGCATGGTCTGATACTTTGTCTAGCTCGTACTCACAGAGTGAGTGCCTGCCGTGTGCCAGGCATTATTGTAGGGTAAATAGTGAATAAAAGATGCTAAGTCCATGCCCTTCTAGAGCTGCCATTCTAGGGAGATGTATCAAACAGGAGCTCATCAGAGGGTGTTAATGAGCTGTCATTAAAAATAAGCAGGGAAGGGGGCAGCAGAGTGCAGAGGGTTGGGAGCAGTGTACCTTGCCATTGAGGCAGGGCCTTCGGGCTTTGTGAGAGATCACTCCCACCCAGAGCGGGTGTTTGGGGTGGGATGGCTCAGGCATCCCGTGTCCACTTCCTCCTTTGTCAGTGGAGGAGACTGAGGCCCAGTAAGCTTCTTAACACCCTCTTCTCTCCCCCACAAAATCCCAGATCCCTGGGGGGTGACGTTGCCTCCGACGGTGACTTTCTCATCTTCGAGGGGAACCGTTACAGCCGGAAGGGCTTTCTGTTCAAGAGCTTTGCCATGTCTGCTGTGGTAAGGGTCCCAGAGGGAGTCGTGCCAAGGGTGGTAGGGAGCGGGAAGGCCCAGCTTTCTTCCTTCTACAGTCCAGGCCCCAGAGCAGTGGGTTATCTGAGTTTGTCCCAGGTAATCCTCAAAGGAGTACCCCCAGAAAAATAACCTCACCATCTTTCCAGCCCATTAAGCTGGGCTGTGCCACTGACCTTCATCTGCTTCCTTCTCTTCCTCTTGGTTTGGGGCTCAGATCACAGAAGGTGTGAAGCCCACACTGTCTGAGCTGGAGAAGTTTGAGGACCAGCCAGAGGGCATCGACCTGGAGGTGGTGACTGAAAGCACAGGTATGAGGTCACAGTCGGTAACCCAGTCCAAGGAGAGGGCGGCCCATGGTGAGCAGCCCCCAGGTTAGCCCTGTGTCTGCCCCGCAGGGAAGGAGCGGGAGCACAACTTCCAGCCTGGGGACAACGTGGAGGTGTGCGAGGGTGAGCTCATCAACCTGCAGGGCAAGATCCTCAGCGTGGATGGCAACAAGATCACCATCATGCCCAAGCACGAGGACCTCAAGGTGGGGGCCATACCACCCATGTGTATGTGCTGGGTCGAGAGCATGATGAAACCATGGAGTATTCTTGAGGTTACTGGTTTTAGTTTGCTTGGAGGTGGGTGCGTCTAACACTTGTCCAGGCCCAGTGGTGTGTGTCTAGGGTGAGGCTGTCTCCAGGTGAGTCTGAGGAGGTCTTTGTAGTCTGGTGTCATATGTCTTGGGGATGGTCCATGTCTATGCAGGGTTAAGGCTTGTCTAGGCTGATATCCTGAGTTTCTGGGGCAGACTGAGGGTGGTCCCAGTGGCCTGAGGTGGTCTCCAGTTGGGGGCGTGAGCCTGGCATGGGTTGTGGCCCGGACTTTCTGGGAATACCAGTGGAATCTGAAGGCGGGTGGGCACATGGTCTGTGGTGACTTCCCTAACCTGCTCACTGACCTCACCCCCATCCCCAGGACATGCTGGAGTTCCCGGCCCAGGAACTTCGCAAGTACTTCAAGATGGGCGACCACGTGAAGGTGATCGCTGGTCGGTTTGAGGGCGACACAGGTCTCATCGTGCGGGTGGAGGAGAACTTCGTCATCCTCTTCTCTGACCTCACCATGCACGAGGTAGCTGGTGGGGAGCTGGGAGTGGGGTGGACATGCACGGAGCCACATGGACCCTGCTTCACCCACTCCCGTCTCTTAAAGCTGAAGGTGCTCCCCCGAGACCTGCAGCTCTGCTCGGAGACGGCATCAGGTGTGGATGTTGGGGGCCAGCACGAATGGGGGGAGCTGGTGCAGCTGGACCCCCAGACCGTGGGCGTCATCGTGCGACTGGAGCGGGAGACCTTCCAGGTGTGTGTGCTGCATGCAGGGGCCTCCTCTCCCTCCAGCTCTTCATCCTGGGAGGTGGCGGAGCAAGGTGGCCGAGAACCTAGACTGCTCTGGGTGCAGACCTGGCTCTGTCATGCGGGGCTCGCTGTGTGACATCAGTCGGGCAAGTGCATGTCAGTTAGCCTCTCTGTGCCTCAGTATCATACCTTGTGAAAAGGAAGTAGCATTGGCATATGCTTCATTGGCTGTGACTGAATCCCTGAAGTCAGATATGTACCTGGGCACTGGGTGCTGGGCTTAAACTTAAGGGCTGAGTACTGCTGGTGTCTTCCTCCCCTTCACTGAGGATGTGGCAGCCAAAGAGTATAAATGCTTAGGACACCGGACTCTGGAGTCACATCTCAGCTCTTTTACGTTCTGCTGTGTGACCCTGAGCTAGTAACTTGCCCTCTCTGGGCCTGAGATTTTCCCTCTAAAATGGGAGCTGTGACAGCACTCACCTTAGAGGGAAATTTTGAGGCCTCAGTGGAATCTTATGTGAAGATTTTAGCACCCGTCTGGCACAGAGTGATGGATAGACATTAACTATTATGTTAACATTTGTTCCTCTGCTCATCTCAGGTCCCTGATGCTCAGTCAGAATGGAGTCTCCTTCTAGAGGGTGTTTTGGAATGACGGGGACATTTTTGGGTGACCCGGTGCCCAGGGGGTGGTTCCTAACATCCCCTACCCCAGAGTCAGGGAGTCTAGACATCCTGCAGCTTGGGACAGTCTCCCATAGGAAGAACCACCCCACTGCAGGGAAGCCCTGCCCCACATGACGCCTTTCCACTCTGAGCCACTCGGTATCCCCTCCTGTCCCTCCATAGGTGCTGAACATGTATGGGAAGGTGGTGACTGTCAGGCACCAGGCTGTGACCCGGAAGAAAGACAACCGCTTTGCCGTGGCCCTGGACTCAGAACAGAATAATATCCACGTGAAAGACATCGTCAAGGTCATTGACGGCCCCCACTCGGTGAGTATAAGCTTTGTCCCATCTGTTACAGCTGAGAGATTTGGGGTGGAGTGTGGCCATGAGCTTGACTGTCCTTCCCCCGTCCAGGGCCGGGAAGGCGAGATTCGCCATCTCTTCCGCAGCTTCGCTTTCCTGCACTGCAAGAAACTGGTGGAGAATGGTGGCATGTTTGTCTGCAAGACCCGCCACCTGGTGCTGGCAGGGGGCTCGAAGGTGAGGCGGGCATGGTAGCACCCTGTCTCCTGGCCACCTGGCTCAGCTCTCTGGTCTTCCCTGGCCTCAGGAGTGACACAAACAGGCTTGATGTCCATTTGGACAGGAGGGCAGATGTCAGTGTCAGGTGCTTGGCAAATTGTGGGGAAAAAAAAAAGGGTTTTGAGATTCTGATCTATTTACCAAATCATTTATTCATTCAGTTTTATTGAGTACCTGTTAGGTATTTGACACTGGAGTTGCAGCAGTGAACAATACAAAAAAACCCTGTCCTAGTGCTGCTACTCTGGAGATGAACAGATAAATAAATACATGCGTAGTACAACTTGGGCTGATGATGAAGAAAAATAAACCAAGATAAGGAGATAGAGAGTATGGGGGTTGCTGCTTTAGAGAGGATGTTAAGGACAGACTCACCTCCTTGAGGAGGTGGCATTTAAGCCAGAGACTTGAAGGAAGGGTCAGGGCGCCCCATGAATGTCTCAGGGGACAGCACAGTTCCTGAGGTGGGATTAGTAGGAAGTTGTGCAGAACCAGGCATCCGAAAGGAAATCAGATGGGGGATCTGGGGAGCTGGGATCAGGAGATGGTCTCCTCAGGGCCCTGCAGATGGAATGTGAATCCCCAGGGCTTGCAGTTTGTATGTCACCAGGGGTTTAAATTCCTGACCACCACATGGTAGTCCCACTCCTTGCCTCTTGATTGACAGGCCCACAGTGGCGTAGGGGTGGCAGTTTTCCTAAAGGGAACTGAGCCATTGTGAAGGAGGGAGGGAGGCTGCTGGGCAGGTTCAAACAGCAGATGTGGGATGTGTGGGGCCTGGAAACCTGTCACTCAGGCCCTGGCTGCCAGTTCACTTCTTGTCCCTCCCCCTAGCCTCGTGATGTGACCAACTTCACAGTAGGAGGCTTTGCCCCTATGAGCCCCCGGATCAGCAGCCCTATGCACCCTAGTGCTGGAGGTGAGGGGGATCTGGGGTGTGGATGTGTCTGGGGGGTGGAGGAGGGATGTTGTTCAGCCTGCACTCACTATCTGCTCTGGGCCGGCCTGCAGGTGGTAAGACTCACAGCCCAGGGGAGACCCAACCCCCAACCCCCTGCCAACAGTGACAGCCCAGGGTGGTCAGGGCTGTGAAGGGAAAGCCCAGGGCTCGGTGTGGGGGGGCGGGGCAGAGGAGGCTCCTAACCCCAGAGGTTGGGGGGGTCAGGTGAAGAGGGGGCTGGAAGGGACCCTGGCTATGGGCACAGCATGTGGGGGGGTGGACCAAGGACTAGTGACACTCTTCCTTCCCAGGTCAGCGCGGTGGCTTTGGCAGCCCAGGTGGTGGCAGTGGTGGCATGAGCAGGGGCCGGGGGCGGAGGGACAACGAGCTCATCGGCCAGACTGTGCGCATCTCCCAGGGGCCCTACAAAGGTGACCTGCAGGGCTGTGTGGAGGCCCGGGGGGGAGTGTAGGGAGGAGAGCCCGCCCGCTGACCTCCTGCCTCCCTACCAGGCTACATTGGTGTGGTGAAGGACGCCACAGAGTCCACTGCCCGCGTGGAGCTGCACTCCACCTGCCAGACCATCTCAGTGGACCGCCAGCGCCTCACCACCGTGTATGGGCCAGGGCAGGGCTGGGAAGAAGGCTATTGGGCGGTGGGAGGGCCCTGCTCACCCTACTTGTTCTCTGTGTCTACAGGGGCTCACGGCGCCCAGGCGGCATGGCCTCAACCTATGGGCGGACACCCATGTATGGCTCCCAGACACCCATGTACGGCTCTGGCTCCCGCACACCCATGTACGGCTCTCAGACTCCCCTCCAGGATGGTGAGCGCTCCCAGCAGACAGGGATGGGGGTGATGTGGAGGAATCTGGAGACAGGACAGAACTGACAGACACATCTTTCTCCCGTTCCAGGCAGCCGCACCCCCCATTATGGCTCTCAGACGCCCTTGCATGACGGCAGCCGCACTCCTGCCCAGAGTGGGGCCTGGGACCCAAACAACCCCAATACACCGTCACGGTGAGCTGGGGCCAGGGCAGGGTTCCCTGAGTGTGTGTGCCTGTGTGCGTGCCCGTGTGCATGAGTGGTTCCACTGGATGTCTGTGGAATGGTCAGGTCTGTGTGACCTACCTTGAGTCCTCTGCTCCCAGCCCCAGGCTGGTTATGTGAAGGAGGGTAGGCCTTGCTGGGGCTGGAGGCAAATCATTTCCTCAGCTCCCATCAGTGTAGCGAGCTGGGATTAAGATGTGGGCCTGGAGACAGAGTGTGTGACAGTCGTCATGTGGCTGGTTGCATGACCTTGGATGGGCAACCTCATCTCTGTTTCCCAAGTCTGCCCACCTGTGAAAAAGAGGCCTCTGGATGGGGCTGTTTGTGAGGATGAAGTTGCCTTGGTTTTGCCTGGTGTTCCGTGCTGTCCTGGAGGCATTTGCTACATCGTTGTGATCACCATAGTCATTCTCAACAGACCTCTCTCCCCAACAGGGCTGAGGAAGAATATGAGTATGCCTTTGATGATGAGCCTACCCCATCCCCACAGGCCTACGGGGGCACCCCCAACCCCCAAACACCTGGCTACCCAGACCCCTCGTCCCCGCAGGTCAACCCACAGTACAACCCACAGACTCCAGGGACACCAGCCATGTGAGTCCATTGGGGCTAGCCCTTATCAGCTGCTGCCAAAACCTTCTCGCTGCCAAAGCCTCCTCACTGCCATCACCTCCTTCTCTCCTTCTAATATTTATTTATTTGTTGCATTGGGTCTGCGTTGCATCATGCGGGATCTTTCATTGCAGCATGTGAACTAGTTGCCTGTGGGATCTAGTTCCCTGACCAGGGATTGAACCCAGGCCTCCTGCATTGCAAGGCGGATTCTTAACCACTGGACCACCAGGGAAGTCTCGTCTCTCCCCTTCTAATGCCCCCAACTAATACCTGCTTCTCTCCTTGTCTCTGCAGGTATAACACAGACCAGTTCTCCCCCTATGCGGCCCCCTCCCCTCAAGGCTCCTACCAGCCCAGCCCCAGCCCTCAGAGCTACCACCAGGTGGCGCCAAGTCCAGCAGGCTACCAGAATACCCACTCCCCAGCCAGCTACCACCCCACACCCTCGCCAATGGCATATCAGGTACTGGTCAATTTACACACCCTTGAGTGTGCTGGGCTAAGGTGGGCCTTGGGCTTGTAGGGACACCCAGGCCAAACGACGACCTGTTCCCAGCAACTGCATTCCCTTTTCCCTATAGGCCAGCCCCAGCCCAAGCCCTGTTGGCTACAGTCCGATGACACCTGGAGCTCCTTCCCCAGGTGGCTACAACCCGCACACACCGGGCTCAGGCATTGAACAGAACTCCAGCGACTGGGTGACCACTGACATCCAGGTGAAGGTGCGGGACACCTACCTGGATACACAGGTGGTGGGGCAGACGGGTGTCATCCGCAGTGTTACGGTAAGTAAGACTCTAGCTGGTGGGTGGGCAGGCATTCTCTCGTTTGGGGTCCCCAGTCTCTATGGTACTGGTTTGTCCTGGTTTTCAATGTTGTTGTTTGTCTTACTATCTACCCACATCTTCCAGTAGCTGTTTATAGCTTGAGACATAGATGTGGAAAGGTTTGGCATGCAAAAGTTCACAAGGCAAGGAGTTTTGCCTTTTATGCTCATGGCCCCCATCAGCCTGGGAGATTTAGTGACTGGCACCCAGAAGTATGGTTACTTTTTGACAGTTCAGTAGCAAGAACTGAGTGCTCCTCTGTGCCAGGCTTTGGCTTAGCACAAGACCCCCATGCCGCATGGCGCCGCAGGGCGCCCCCTGCTTCAGCTTTACCGACCCTTCATTCTTTCTAGTAACTGAATTCTCTTCAGCTTCAGGGCCTTTGCTTGTTACTTTCCTTTGTCTAGAACTCTCTTCTCTCCATTCTTTGTCTAGTTAACTCCTACTCATCCTTCAGAGCAACACCTGGGCTGTCCCAGGTCTGTCTCTTGCAGGTTCATGTGATTCTTTTTCATATTACCTACCTGCTGCCTAAAAGCTTAAAGTTTACTCATATGGATTCTTTGATTACCAGGTCTGTATTTTCTTCTTAAGTAGCCCCAGTTTCTCGATGCAGGACTGACACTTTGTTGGCCTTTCAGTATATATTAATTGAATTAATTAAACAAACACTGGAGATGAAGACAGCTCCAGCCTACCCTCACAGACCTCACATTCCTGTCGAGGAGACAGACATGTCCCCAGATAGCCTGACTGGCCAGAGCTGGGATCTGGGATCTGGGATATGGGAAGCACAGAGGGAAAGGGGAGCTACGTGAACCCTGGGGAGGCACCTTACCCAACTTAGTAAGTGTTCAAGGAGGGCTTCTGGGAGAAGGTTAATGTCTGCGTCAAGACCTGAAGAATGAATAGGAGAAAGCCAAGGGAAATGGCTGGGGAGGGGGTTGAGGGTGCTGAAGCTAGGGGGCATGTGCAGAAGCCTGCAGGGGAGGGAAAGCCTGGCACATGTGGGGAGTTGAAGTCTATGCACTGGGGCTGGAACTTAAGAGTCATGAGGCCAGAGGGGAGGCTGCAGCTGGTGACATGTCAGCCTGGAGAACTTGGATTGTGTCCTGAGGCACTGGTGGGTGGGCATCTCAGCAGGGATGGAATCAGATGTGTATTTGGGAATTAACTCACTTGTTGCTGTGTCAGACGGATCAGGTGTGGTGAGATGGGTTCAGGGGCTGGGAGCCTAGGGGGAGGTCAGGTTGCACTACTGGGCTGTGGGAAGGAGGGAGGTGGGAGAGAGCCTAATTTAGTCTCAGGAGCCTAAAGGGACAGGCTGGGGACCTTGGGGCCATCCTTGAGACAGGGGCCCAGGAGGAGGAGCAAGTGTCAGGGAGAAGCTGAGGCTAGTGTGGGACATGAGTGAAGGGCCTGAGCAGCAGTCTCCCTTTTGCCCTAAGTTAGCCTCATGCAGATGCTTCTCTTGCTGGTCTGATCACCCTACCCCGCCATCCCCTCTACACCAAGACCTCAGGCCTTGGAACCAGGCCCAGCCTTCCCTTTTCCTGCCCCTGTGTCACCTTGGGAAAGTGACTTCTTAGAATGAGTCTTGATCCTGTGTCCCTTGAGGGCAGGGGAGTATCAGTCCTGTGTTGGGAGCTGACCAGGCTGTCCCCACCCCCAGGGAGGCATGTGCTCTGTGTACCTGAAGGACAGTGAGAAGGTTGTCAGCATCTCCAGTGAACACCTGGAGCCCATCACCCCCACCAAGAATAACAAGGTAAGGGAGGGCAAGGGGATGTCGGGGCGTGGGGCTGCTGCCATGGCCCCTGACCCCGTGTGTTGTCTGCCTGCAGGTGAAGGTGATCCTGGGTGAGGATCGGGAAGCCACAGGTGTCCTGCTGAGCATCGATGGTGAGGATGGCATTGTCCGCATGGACCTTGATGAACAGCTCAAGATCCTCAACCTCCGCTTCCTGGGGAAGCTCCTGGAGGCCTAAGGCAGGCAGAGTGGACTTTGGCAGATAATCTGGCAAATGGAGAGCATCCCTCTTTCCTTCCCTGGCCCTTGGCTCTGACTTTGGATCCAGGACAGGGAGCAGGGCTAGCCTGGTGTTTCAGGATTTCTTTTATTTTCCTTTCTGCGTTCCTATCTCCCTCCTTGATATTCATGGGAATCAGAGTAGAGTCTGGGGGAGTGTCCCCACCTTCTTATTCCCCACCTTCACCAGCTTGCTTTTGTGTTACGGTCTTTCAATAAAAAACTGTTTGATCAAAAGTCCTATTTGTGTTCTGGTTGTTAAGTGGAGTCACTTGCAGACCTCATTTAATACCTTGCTGTGGGGTCTTCAGCAGATAATGGTCGTACTTAAGCCTCACGTTACTCAACGGACATGAGTCTGAGTAAACTCCGGGAGTTAGTGATGGACAGGGAGGCCTGGCATGCTGTAGTCCATGGGGTCGCAAAGAGTCGAACATGACTGAGCGACTGAACTCAGAACATGACTGAGCGACTGAACTCAGCTCAACTCAAAGCCTCATCTAGAAAATGATACTCCCTGCCCCCGAGACTATTGAATGTATGAGAAGACACTGGACAGAAATTTTAGAACAGAGATTGCCATGTGATTGACAAAGTTACATCTAACTCATGCTTGAATTGTGTTAAGTGAAAATTAGTATCCCTCTCCTTGCAGAGGTCAGTTGTAAAGGAAATCAATCCTAATAAATGAATCAACCCAAATGAATCAAACATTCATTGAAGGACATGCTGAAACTGAAGCTCCAATACTTTTGCCAACTGATGCAAAGAGCCGACTCAGTAGAAAAGACCCTGATGCTGGCAAAGATTGAGAAGGGGATGACAGATCAAGATGGTTGGATGCCATCACTGACAATGGACATGAGTTTGAGCAAGCTCTGAGAGATGGTGAAGGACAGGGAAGCCTGGCATGCTGCAGTTCGTGGAGTCGCAAAGAGTCGAGACATGACTGAGTGGTGGAACAACAATCCCTCCACACATCTAAATAGGACTTAAGGTGCAGGCTCCAGCATCTGATGGTCCTTTCCCTCGAGTCCATCTAGCAGTAACCTCAGAATCGCTGTAACTCATCTAAGGGCTTGGGTGGGACTGGGGAGCAGTGTAGAGAATGGGGCTTAGTACCTTAACCACCTTTACTTTTCTCATTTGATGTTCACGTCTTCTTACAAATGTAATATAACTTGTATTAAAATAGTTCAAATGTTTTAAAAGATATGTCAGGAGTACCCAAGTCTCCACCACCCAATTTAGGAGCCATCTGTGTACCAGATAAGAAGGACCAGTCCATTCCCCTCCAAAAGTAACACAACCCTAAAATTCTGTGTCTTTCGCCTAACTTCTTATGTTTACTACCTTAGTTGTTGCTGTTGTTTAGTCGCTCAGTCCTGTCTGACTCTTGTGACTGACGACGCCATGGACTGTAGCCCAGGTTCCTCTGACCATGGGATTTTCCAGGCAAGAATACTGGAGTGGGTTGTCATTTCCTTCTCCAGGGGATCTTCCCCACCCAGGGATGGAACCTGCGTCTCCTTGTCAGGCGGATNCCTCCGCTCCGGGCCTGTAGGATCCTGGGCATCCGGCTTGTCATCTCTTGAACCCCTGGGTAGGATCCAGTTTAATTCTTGACCTTTCTGAGAGACCCAGTCCCCTACCTGCACCTGCAGGGACACAACACTTGGAGGCCATACGGGTATCTTTTTCCTGGCTCTCAACCTTGATTCTTCTTAGACCAGGGTGCTGGAACCACCCCGACCTTGTTTCTCTCCTCTCTTGGCCAAGCTGCTCCCCTCTCAATTGCAGGCTGCAGAGATTGGGAGCCGAGCAGGCACTAAGGCCCAGACCCAGGGACCACAGCAGCAGAGAAGCTCTGAGGGTCCCAGCTATGCCAAAAAAGTTGCACTCTGGCTCGCTGGGCTGCTTGGGGCTGGTGGGACCGTGAGCGTCATCTATATCTTCGGTGAGGAACATATCCCTGCCCCCAGTTATGTTCTTTTGGCCCTCTATTCTACTGGGGGAACTGCCCCCTCTTTCCCCTAAGGACTTCACCCATCTTCTTTCCCTGGCTCCTCCCTCAGGGAAGCCAACTGGAACTTGGAAATGAGAGAAATCTCCCTACTGCCCCTCTACTCAAGGTTCTACTCCTTCTAGTTGGTTCCTGTACTAAGCTATAGGGAGTCAGTTTGAAGAGGGGAAGGAGAGGTCTGGACCAGCCCCCTAAGCTACCTCTTCCCTCAGCACCCCAAATTCCAGTCCTCCCTCTAGTCCCTTTATTCTTCAGAGACCCAGGAGACCCTGCCCTAGCCCTCCTTGTCTCAGAGGCCCAGGTATTCTAGCTACCAGCCCCCTCCTGTCTCTCAGGAGACCATACCTCTAGCCCCCTTCCCTCAGACCCAGGAGGCTAGGCCCTCTGCCCTCTTCCTCCCATAAGTCCCAGGAGACCAGGCCTCGAGTTTCTCATTCATCACTATCTCCCTTGCAGGAAACAACGCTGTGGATGAAAATGGTGCCAAGGTGAGTGGGAGAGAGACCCAGAGGCCTTACCAGGGGTCGCATCCTGTGGGTCTCCTCCCGTCTGGTCTGTTCAGGCTCCTTTTTGATCTGGAGTGAACCCTCCCTCCCAGGGACCTTTGCCTGCCCCTTCCAGGGCCCCAGAAATTCCTTGTTTGGGTTTTGCCTCTGCCGTCCCAAACCCTTGTTTTTTCTCTCTACCTCCCAGATTCCCGATGAATTCGACAACGGTGAGTATACAATCGTAGATTCTGGGGTTCCCTGACCCTCTCAACTGTGCCCTCCCCATTTGGTGCCCCCCTACTTCCACTGGGAGGTGGTGGAGTTAGCAGCTGTATGGCTTGGGGGTAGAGGGGCATACAGAACTCCAGTCCCCTTCCCTGGCCCCTCAGCCCAGGAGCAGATGGTCAGGGACAGTGGGGGAGGGGAATCCTGGGTAGGTGGGACTGCCTGGGGGAGAACCAGGCTTTCTCTGCCAAACACATGGCTTCCTGCGCCTTAGATCTGAGCATCTGTGGCCCCTCACCCCCTTCTTTATGACAGCCTTTCTTTCCTACTAGGCCATACCCCGTCCAGCTCCTCATTTCCAAAACAATGCCTCCTTCCTCCCTCCCCGCCTTCTGATTAGCCAGCTTTTAGGGAGTTTCTGACAAATTGGATAGTAGAGGGGAGCTGCCAATTCTATCACACCTGGTCC
This sequence comes from Neotragus moschatus, assembly GCA_006410615.1. NCBI lineage: Eukaryota > Metazoa > Chordata > Mammalia > Artiodactyla > Bovidae > Neotragus > Neotragus moschatus. The sequence goes on from SJYA01002410.1 coordinate 1,367,270, forward strand.
TTCCCAAGATAAATATAAAACTGGTAGGTCCAGAAAGCCACTTGTTTGTGCTGGGGATGTTTGGAAGCCGGCATGCTGTTATGTTGGTGTTTTAAACTCAGCAGGTAGCTAAATATGTGTTAACTGGGCAGATGTAGAGTCATGCTATTTTAAACAAGTCAATATACTGATTTAGGGTGAACAGGTAAACCTGTAGGTTTAAAATGTGTGTGTTCACAGCTTAACTGGTGTTTCAGTGTTTCTGTTTCAAAAAGACAGGTCTAGGGATAGTAGTTTAACTACACTAAAAATACTGTATTGAAATAGGGAGTCATGTAAGATTTCTGTCTTAAATTGGACTTGGTGTATTCCTTTAAACCAGGATTTGCTAACCTCAGCCACGTTGATAGCTTGGGTCATATAGTTCTTTGTCGTAGGGTAGTGTCCTGTGCATTGTAGAATGTTTAGCAGTATCTTGGGTGTCTGTCCACCAGATGCCAGTATTGTGACAATCACTCCAGACATTGTGAAGTTTCCTGGGAAGCAAGGAACAAAACTGCTTTTTAGTTGAGAACCAACTAGTTTAAAGTATATAGATGGTGTGCTAAGTTGCTTCAGTCATGTCCTACTCTTTGCCACCCCGTGGACTATAGCCCACCAGGCTCCTCTGTCCTGGGATTCTGCAGGCAGGAATGCTGGAGCGGGTTGCCATGTCCTCCTCCAGGGGACCTTCCCGACCCAGGGATCAAACCTGAGTCTCTTATGTCTCCTGCATCGGAGGTGGGTTCTTTACCACTAGTGCCCCCCTGGGAAGCCCATATAGAGGTGTGCGTATATTTATCGTGGCTTACCTAGATTCCACGTACTTGCTTAAAGTGGGCACATCTGGAGACCTAGAGGTTCAGAGTCGACAAAATATCCTGCCATAATGTTAGCAGGTTTATTTATACATATGTGGGATTTAAGTGGGCAGATATAGCATTCTATTTTATACCTGGGGTGATGTGCAGATATAAGTATTCAGATTAAAATTTGACAGGTGAATAAAAACATTTGTTCCTACCTGGTAGTAGGTTATATCATTCCCTTTTGCCTTGGTTCTTGGAAATGAGCTATTTCAAACAAGGTGGGTGTTTTAGGCCTGTTTGTATCTGGTGGATAAATAAACCCCCAGATTGTCCAGGGGGTTGAGCAGCAGCTTATCCTGGAATCCCTTTTTGCCCTGGTGTTCTCCTAGATCCAATTCTGGTACAGCAGTTGCGCCGGACATACAAATATTTCAAAGATTACAGACAGGTGAGCAGGAGGTGCAGGCTGCAGCCCCACCCCACCCCCACCAGCCTCCTGCTCCACTTGTCTGAGTGCCCAGACCTGGTCTCTTTTTTCACAGATGATCATCGAGCCCACCAGCCCCTGCCTTCTCCCAGACCCTCTGCGGGAGCCGTACTACCAACCCCCATATACACTGGTCTTGGAGCTCACTGGTGTCCTCTTGCACCCTGAGTGGTCGGTGTGTCTTGGGGAAAGCAGCGGGTTGGGGACACCGCATAGGCCTGGGTGGCTGGCTTGTGGTGACATGGTCAGGAGCACAGATGCTGGAGCCAGGCTGGGGTTCAGCCCCCATTCTGCTCTGTGGTCTTGGGGAAGAGGGGTCACCCCTCCTTGCCTTGTGTTCCTCGCCTGTGCTGCTTCCCAGCCCATAGGTTATTGCAGGTGTACCTTGGCACACAGTCAGCGCTAGAGGGGAGTCAGCTGTTATTGGGAGACCCAATCCTGCAGACTCTTAGACCCTCGGTCGCAGCCCTGTACCTGTGGATCCCTCACGAGCCACAGAGACAGGAGAGAATACTCTGGGTCTCGGTGTGTCACTGTTCTCTCTGCATTTCCAGCTAGCCACTGGCTGGAGGTTTAAGAAGCGTCCAGGCATTGAGACCTTATTCCAGCAGCTCGCTCCTTTGTATGAAATCGTCATCTTTACATCAGAGACTGGCATGGTGAGGGCCCAGGGCTAGGCTGGGGTGGTTGACGTGGTAAGAGGTGAGGGAGAGCTGCAGGGCCAGGGCTCAGCCTGACCTTGTTCTTCCCTGTGCCTGACCCCCAGACTGCCTTTCCACTTATCGACAGCGTGGACCCCCACGGCTTCATCTCCTACCGCCTGTTCCGGGACGCCACGAGATACATGGATGGGCACCATGTTAAGGTGCCATGTGGGGGCCATGGTGGGCCTCTGGGATCTGGGGGAAGGCTGGTACTTGTTTGCCTTGGGATCTGTTGCTGTGACTGGTGCTAGGGGTCCAGGAGTCTGTGGGGCTGTGAATTGAGTCTCTTTATGGGTTATTGTCCAAATACCCATGTGTCTTGATGTCTGTTGGGTTTCTGACTGTCTTGGTGGGTCTAGGGGTCTACGGAGCTTTCCAAGGCTCAGAGGGACATGGATTGTAATGGAGGCTCTTGAAGGCTCTGGCTGGATGCCTGTCCTTGTGTGACTCCATGTGTGTTGCTGTGGAACAGTCTGCACCTCTACCTGTGAGAGGTCACAAACTTGCAGCCTGTTACAAACACCAGAGGTCCATGGTTAAATGCACAAGTGCCCACCTCCCTCCCCAGGGAACCTCCAGATCAACCTGTCTGTGCGCCTGGGCTCGTGTCCAGGAGTCTGTATGACTTGCTCCCCACTCCCTGGAAGGCTGGGTGTCATCATCCCAGCCTGGTCTTCAAGAGGCCCTTTCGTGGTGCTCTCAGTGTGTGATACCAAGTGTGTGTGTGGTCGGTCTGTCTGTCTGCCTCTCTCCCCCTCTTTGGTTTCCTGCCTGGCAGAGAAGGAGCACAGGCCTTGACCTGACCTTTCACCTACTTTCAGGACATTTCGTGTCTGAATCGGGACCCGGCCCGAGTAGTAGTTGTGGACTGCAAGAAGGAAGCCTTCCGCCTACAGCCCTACAACGGCGTTGCCCTGCGGCCCTGGGATGGCAACTCTGATGACCGGGTCTTATTGGACCTGTCTGCCTTCCTCAAGAGTGAGGCTGACCCCTGACCTCCTGACTTCTGACCCTGAAGTCCTTGACCCCCAAGAGCAATGATCGGTCCTTGATCCTGGCTTGTTTTTTATGGAAAACTGGGGATTTAAGATGCAGGAGATCCATACGCATCTTGCAGTCTTTAGAAGCTTCCTAGAATGTTGGGGGTGCTCTTCTGGAGTGGTTAGAGGATGCCCAGGAATGTTCAGGGGGAACTCTTTTAGGCTACTGAGAAGGGTGCATGTAACTCCAACCCTCCCCCCCAAGTCTGACCTTTACCCTTGTGGGCCCCACCTCCCTCTGGCCTTCAGTCTGGCTGACCCCCACCTGCTGTGTCCACAGCCATTGCTTTGAATGGTGTGGAGGATGTCCGAACCGTGCTGGAGCACTACGCCCTGGAGGAAGACCCACTGGAGGCTTTCAAACAGCGGCAAAGCCGGCTAGAGCAGGTGGGTGCTCAGATCCCCAGTGTGGGTGGGGGATGTCCCATCAGCTCCCCAGGCTCTTGATGGAGGAGCTCTAAGCAGCCTGTCTCCACTTTGGCTGTGTGACCTTATTTCAAGGGCCTTCTCTTCCACACCACCCATCCCAGAAGGTCCTTGAAATGAGGGGTGAATAGATGCTACAGCCTGCTCTGAGGACAGGAGGCAGGAGACGCCAGGCATTTGAGATAGGTCCAGAGACCTGGAGGGCTTCCTGGTGGCTCGGATGGTAAAGAATCTGCCTGCAGTGCATGAGACTCAGTTTGATCTCTGGGTCGGGAAGATCCCCCTGGAGGAGGGAATGGCAACCCACTCCGTTATTCTGGCCTGGAGAACTTCATGGACAGAGGAGCATGGCTCCAGTCCACAGGGTAACAGAGTTGGATACAACTGAGCAACTAATACTTCTGTCACTCTTTTCAGAGACCTTGATGTTCTGGGGGCACTGGTATTTTGTGGGGTGGGGGTTTGGATCAGGTCTGGGAAGAGGGATCCTTGGATGCTTGGCCCAAGGTTTGGCCAAGTTCTGATGACCTTGGTGTGATCCTCATCCTTTGTAGATGGGGCTAAGAATATAGATTGAGAAAGAGATTCCCAGGCGTCTAGACTCAGGTTGACCAGGTTTGGGGTTGTGTTCCTGGCTGGTGCTCCTGAGGGCACAGAGGAGGGGTCCCTGGAGATTTGCGCCTGGTATCCCTCAGCATCCAGACAGGGGTCTTAGGGCTTAGGACTGGGCACCAGGGGCTCAGGAAGCAAGATGACGTCATCGGTGAGGGCCTGGGCTAGGTCCCCAGGGTTCAGGGGACAGGGATCATGAGAGCACCTGGGATTTGAGTCTGGGCTTCTGTGGCTCACAGCTGGCTTTTTCCAATGTCTGACTGCAGTCTTTGCAGTCTGGTCTCATCCGTAGTCTGGGCTGCTGTTCTGAGATTGTGGGTAAAGGAGTCTGGGCTGGGCAGAGGTTTAAGGAAGGAAGTGGCCCTCAGGCTGACTCTCCTGTCTGTCTGCCCCCGACTCTAGGAGGAACAGCAGCGCCTGGCCGAGCTCTCCAAATCCAGCAAGCAGAACCTCTTCTTCAGCTCTCTCACCAGCCGCTTGTGGCCTCGCTCCAAACAGCCCTGACTTCTGGGCCTCCGCAAACTCAGTGCCTGGGTTCCAGGGCCAAGGCCCAACGCTCCCAGACCATGGCTTGGGCAACCAGGTGTCCAATAAAGTTAATTCCAGACGGCACACTCCAGTGTCCAGAGGGTCTCCAGATGGGCACGTTAGGGTGCAGTTCAGGACACTGGGGGACCTTGTCCCACAGTGGCTGATCAGCTGCGGAGCACATAATGGGTTGGTCTTTGACCCTGGCCTGGGAATCTGAAGCCTTGGGCAGGACCCTGCCCTGCCTGTGTCTTCCTGTGTGCCATGTGGTCTGAGCAAGTGTGTCTCCCTCTTTGGCCCCAGATTCCCTTCGGAAAAAGAAGAGAGGATGGTGCTGTGGGGCTGGAGCCACCAGGCTGCTGTGCAAATGTATCAAGTGTGGGCTTGTGGGGCACCATGGACCAGAGACTCCTCATGTCAAGGGCGCAGCTGCTGCCCGGCTCTGCCGGCTGGGGCCCTAAGGTGGGCCTGGAGTTGCTTATCTTCTGATTTTTCAGTGGAAGCCAGGAACAGGATGTTTATGTTAAATCTCTCAGTTTTAAAATGTTGGCTCCTAACTGCAGACTAGCAGAACTCTGCAGTGGACCTTTCCGCCATGTTCACCCCATGTACTATCTAGTGCAGCTGCCAGTGGCCATGGGGCCATGACGATCTTGAGATGTGGCGAGAGTAACTGAAGGATGAAATTCTTAATTTTGTTTCTTTTTAATTAATTCTAAATAGCCACCTGCGGCTCCTGGCTCCTGCATTGGACAACACATTTGGGTATCATTTAAGTGTGAATTCTGCACTTTGTTTTTGGAAGCACAGTCTCTCAACCACTGGACAGTCAGGGAAGTCCCTCCAGACTCTTAAATAATACCCAAATCCAAGTTCAGATCCAAGCCCTACCACTCCCTGACTTGTGTGGTCACAAGCAAATGAGCGAGTTAACTTCTGTGCTTCGTGCCTCAATTGCCACATCTGTGAAATACTAGTACCCACCTCACAGGCTAGGCTTGAGGGTGGACTGTGACCTTCCACCTAGACACTCAGATGGCAGCCGTGGGGACCTCGAAAGCACCTTCCTTCCTACATTTCCTCAGCTCTAAAGTGGGCGCGATGATAACACCTGTCTTAGAGTGGTCGTGAGGAGTAAGTGGGACAGCTCATGCTCAGGCTGTATGTATATTCAGTGGAGCTTATTTTTGCCAGGCCATATTGGTTCTTCACAGGCTGAACTATCCTGTACTACTGTACTATCTTGGCGGGGGCCCCCGCATCTGCCGGCTGTCCTAGCCTCCTGCTCCAGCTAGTGTTTAGTGCTAATACTAGTTAAATACTTTTAGAAAGCTCTTCCCTGGTATTTGTTAAAATAATTAAAATGTATTTGAAACTATGCAGGCCAGATTGAACTGCTGAACTCTGGTAGATTTTTTTTTAAAGCTCACAGATGTCTATAAAGAATTAAAAATTGCAACTCCCCATCCCCACCTGGAAGTGTTACCATGAGATATACCATTTGTAATCCAAGAGCAAGTTTCCCAAAATCCAAGACACCCTAGCTTGAGGGCATCTGCAAGACTGAGGGAGGGCCTGTGTTTTTGCACATAGCTTTGAGAGTTGGAAACTCCTAANAACTCCCCATCCCCACCTGGAAGTGTTACCATGAGATATACCATTTGTAATCCAAGAGCAAGTTTCCCAAAATCCAAGACACCCTAGCTTGAGGGCATCTGCAAGACTGAGGGAGGGCCTGTGTTTTTGCACATAGCTTTGAGAGTTGGAAACTCCTAACAAGATGGGCGGGTCATGGTGGAGAGGTCTGACAGAATGTGGTCCACTGGAGAAGGGAATGGCAAACCACTTCAGTATTCTTGCCTTGAGAACCTCATGAACAGTATGCAAAGGCAAAATGATAGGATACTGAAAGGGGAACTCCCCAGGTCAGTAGGTGCCCAATATGCTACTGAAGATCAGTGGAGAAATAACTCCAGAAAGAATGAAGGGATGGAGCTAAAGCAAAAACAATACCCAGTTGTGGATGTGACTGGTGATAGAAGCAAGGTCCTATGCTGTAAAGAGCAATATTGCATAGGAACTGCTGGGAGGGATTGGGGGCAGGAGGAGAAGGGGACGACAGAGGATGAGATGGCTGGATGGCATCACTGACTCGATGGACATGAGTCTGAGTGAACTCTGGGAGTTGGTGATGGACGGGGGGCCTGGCGTGTTGCGACTCATGGGGTCGCAAAGAGACACGACTGAGTGACTGAACTGAACTGGATGCAACGTATTTGGAGCTCGTGATCCTGGGAAGAGTGGATTGTGGACGGAGTGAGCCATTGCAAGTAAATGTTCACCTACCAGAGGAGGTGACACATGGAACCTTCTGAACCAAGACAGATCTGTCCACCCACAGGGCATGAAAGGAGGAAGTACCTCTGTTCATTGGCCTGTAGCCCCTGGGAATTAGGGCTAGCACTCTGGGCAGTGCTTTAGTCCAGTGGGTTCCCCCAGGCGTTTTCCCCACCGCTGTGCTGCTTTGGCGATGGTGTAGTCAGGTCACACCTGCTCAAAGCTGGAGGGGAGGAGAGGGCATTTTTGTGCCAGGTGGTCTCTGAGACACTGCTTATGCAATGTGGCCTTGGGTGTTTATATTAAATGCTCAGGCTGCATCAGGGCATCCTTCAGTTGGCAGGACTGGGTCAACATTAAGGCATAATTCCCAGGTTGCATACCATTCACAAGTCATGTGACCCTGGGCAAGGTCTCAGCTTGCTCATTTATAAGAGGTTAATAATAGGACTTAGCAAATATAAGTACCAACTGCCAGGCCTCATTTTAGGCACGAGGGTGCATCAGTGAACAAACTAGAGAAAAAGCTCTACTTTCAAGGTGATGTTTTCATAGAGGAGTCAGAAAATGGTCTGGTTGCTTGGGGTAAATGCATAAAGAAAAGTATGATAAGGAGATGGAGTGGTCTGGGGCCTGGAGTACTGTTTTAGATTGAATGGAACAGTCAGGGAAGGCCCAGAAGGATGTATTTGAGCAGAGATCAGAATGAAATGAAGCAAACCATGGAGAGATTAGTGCCAGGCATGGTCACCCCAGGGCCTTTGCACTTGCTATTCCCTTTTCCTGAACTTTTTTTTTTGAGATCCATAGGGCTCCTTCCCCTCCTTTAGGTCTTTACTCAGATGTCACCTCAGCGTGGCCTTCTGTGGGCTCTAAGGTGGGCACATAAGGGAGAGTCCTAAATAGCCAAGATGTTTGGAACGCCCTTACGGTACACATGTAGACCTGAGAGAATTCACAGGAAACATGCCTGGCACAAACCCTCAATAAAGGCGGGCAGTTTTTACAATCTTTAAAATTTTTGAGCTGCATCAGACCTGGAATCTGTTACCTTTTCCAGTTATGATTCAGGGCAGAAATTTGCCTTCTCCAATAGCTAACAGCTGCCCAAACTCCATGTGAATATCTCCTGTGATGGGATGCTCACTGCTCTACCTATCCCAGAATAGGGCCTAATTTGCCTCCCAGTAACTGTGATCTACAAGGTTCTATGGATTTGGGGCCACAGAACTTGTTGAGTATGGGGAACGTGTCAGTCACTCAGTCATGTCCAACCCTTTGCAGTCCCATGGACTGCCAGGCTCCTGTGTCCATAGGACTCTCCAGGCAAGATACTGGAGTGAATAGCCATTCCCTGGAACCCAGGTCTTCTGCATTGCAGGCAGATTCTTTACCATCTGAGCCATCAGGGGGATCTCAGAAGTCCCAAGGCACTGGGGAGCCATGGAAGAGTCTATGTAGGAGAGGGCCATGGTCAGATGTGTGCTTAGAAAAGACCTTACTAGCCACAGTGGTCGGGGTGGTATAGAGGAGACATGGGGGGAGTGGGGCTGTGGGAACACAGAAGGGGTGCCTGACCCCCCTGGGGAGTGTTAGGGAAGGCCTCCTACAGGAAGAGAAGTCTGACTGGTAAGAACAGAATTAAAGAAGGAAGTGGAAAGCATATACAAGTAGAAGGAAAATCTGTGCATAGAAAGCTGGGATGTTCTGCACAACTGACCACGACCCGCCCCTACCCAAATCCTCCTTGACTCCCATCCTCAGGACGACGAACAAACTGTTTAGATTGAGTCCTTTTATTCATTAAAAATGACAAAGCCCTCACTGTACGCCTGGCTCTACTGAGCTGTGCTGGATTGACCACCTTCTCCAAAAGAAAAATATGTATGTACATAACTGAACTTGTATTTTCCTTTTTAATTATTAGCCTCTAAGTAGGATTTTCTTTTTTTTTAAATTCTGGGGGTGGGGGGGAAGTTTACTACATCTAAAGGGCTTTGCTCAGCACCTGGCACGGAGTAAAATGATTAGGGCCAGAGGGCTGGAACATCTGCTGTAACTGGCTGGCCTTGCGGACGGCCTGGAACACTAAGAGGCTTCTGGAGGGCGCGGGGGTGGCCCCCTCCTTCATTCATCCTAGAGTGGAGGGAGCGGCCCCTGATCCGTGAGGACAGAATTTCCTGCCCATTTGCTGCTCACACCTTCCGGAGGCCAAACGGGCGGCCCAGCTGCGGCTCTAAGGGGGAGGGGCGCGGCCGCCCGGCAGATGGCGGCATTTACATACAGCTGGGAGTCCCCTCTGAGGCGGGGCGTCTGGTGCGTCTGTGGTGGTGGTGGGGGGGGTCGGGGGGAAAAGGTTGGGAGGGTGGCTTTGTTTTGGGGAGGGGAACATACTTGAGCATGCAGGCATACACACGCACACACGGGTCCACAAAGAACACTGGATCTTCATCCTAGCCACACAGGGCTACACCCCTGGACCTTCCACACCCAGACTCCTTCACACACAAATCCTCAGTCATTCACAGCCTGGCGCAGACCTTACCATGTACACAAACCCAGCCACCTAGAGGCACCTGCGCAGACCACAAAGTCACAGGTTCCTACAACTATACAGGAGCTCACATTCACGCACTCAACTGCACAGCCACGGCAATCTCAGAAAGTCACACAACCATGAAACCATGTTCGTCGTCATTCTCCCATGCAGGTGTGTGCATGTGACCACCCCTCCCACCACCGCACACCGCACACACAATCTGCACACACAATCTTAGAATTATTTACGACTTCACAAAGAGGTTTAACTACACAGTTTCAGGCACACGTGGAGAAACACAATCTCACCTAGACACACAATCACAGTCACGTGTACCCTCTCCTTCCTGTAGCTCTTACACCACACATATACTTACTGAGTCTTAAAATCATATCCAAACTGACACACGAGCTTAACCCCCAACCCCACCCTGTCCTCAGTCACACAAGATTGTGCCCACAACCGCATGTAAGGTCACACACTCACTACATCGCCTGTGCCCAGGACAGGATCTCACTGTCGCTCCGCGCGCTGCTCTCCTTCCCCTGCGACCTCCTCCCCTGGGGTCCCCCGAAGCCCGCGGCTGCCCGGAGGGGCGGAGCCGTCCTCTCAGATATAAGGCTTCGGAGCCCGCAGCTGCGGCTCCCAAGGCTCCCCGAAAGGCCATGGTCGCCCCGCAGATGCCTCGGCTCATCTCCTCGACGGTGATCCTGGCGCTCTTTTTCCTTCCCCAGGTCAGAGCCAAAGTGGAAAGGGGGGATGGGAGGGAGGGAGACCCAGGGGTCTTGGGGACAGGGCGCGGGAAGGATGAGACGCCTGATTCCCCCCGGTCCCCGTCACGCGGTTCCCTCTCTGCCCCAGGCACAGCCGGCCGGCGTCTTCGAGCTGCAGATCCACTCTTTCGGTCCGGGACCAAGTCCGGGCGCCCCGCGGTCCCCCTGCAAGGCTGGGGGCTCCTGCCGTCTCTTCTTCAGGGTCTGCCTGAAGCCAGGTCTCTCCGAGGAGACCGCCGAGGCTCCTTGCACCCTGGGCGCAGCGCTGAGTGCGCGCGGACCGGTCTACACTGCGCAACCCGGAGCGCCAGCGCCGGAACTGCGGCTACCGGACGGCCTCCTGCGCGTGCCTTTCCGGGACGCCTGGCCGGTGAGACCCAGCCCCGGGGCATTCTCGTGTGGTGGCCTCACCAGAACCTCGGCTGCCATCTGCTCTCCAACTTCCAACACCCTGCCCTCCTGGGACTCCAAATTCCCAGTACCGCTATCTCGAATTCCACATTCTCACACGCGGAAACCCTACCCATGCGTACATGCTCAGTAGCTAAGTTGTGTCCGACTCTTTGCGACCCAATTTTCTGACTCCAACTTGCCCTCTAGGGATCCCAAATCCACCCTCACCCAACCCACCTCTGGAAACCCGAATTCCCAGAACCCTACGCTCACCTGGAAATTCTCAGTTCCCAGAACCCTCCTTGTGTTCCTTGGGGAACCCTAAACACTGGGATCCTAATTTTTATCCCCAAATTCCCTTGTAACTGGGGACCCTTCTACACTCTGTCTTGGGTACCCCCAATATCTTCTCACCTTATCTCACACCTTTCAGTCGGGGCCTGTATCCAGGACTTTTTCACCTCTGAAACCCTATTTCCCATCCCACAACCCCCAAAGCATAGGGGCGAACACAGGTTTTTTAAAATTCTAGACCCTTGTCCTTTTCGGGAAGTGACTTTGTCTTTTCCAGCCTCAGCTCCCTCATCTGTAAAACAAGCGGGGGACCATCCTGGTACATCACAGCTGTCCCTTTTGAGGGATTCAGCTAGGTATCTTGAGTTCCCACATAGTGAGTGCTCAATTGTTATTGTTCAGTCACTCAGTCATGTCCACCTCTTTGTGACCCCATGGACTGCAGCACACCAAACTTCCCTGTCCTTCACCATCTCCCAGAGTTTGCTCAAATTCGTGTCTATTGAGTCGATGCCATCCAACCATCTCATCCTCGGTCATCCCCTTCTCCTCCTGCCTTCAGTCTTTCCCAGCATCAGGATCTTTTCCAATGAGTCAGCTCTTCACACCAGGTGGCCAAAGTATTGGAACTTCAGCATCAGTCCTTCCAACGCTCAATAAAGACAGCCGAAACAGTCATTCCTTCCCTGGGCCAGTCCCTGTGAGAATCGTCCTGTCCATGTCTGGCATCCAGCACGGTGATCATTCTTTACCCCTAAAATCTGGCCTTGACCAGTACCTGTCCTGACCACTGTCTTCATTCTTTTCTCCCACCTTCCTCCACCCAACCAGGGCACCTTCTCTCTCATCATCGAAACCTGGAGAGAGGAGTTAGGTGGACAGATTGGAGGTGAGTGTCTTCAGTTCCAGGCCTTTGCTGCGGAGAGCGGGGGCTCCAGGGAGTTGGGGCATGATGTGAGGTCAAGGAGAGTGACATTGGGCTGTCCATAGGGTGGGGTGTTCACAGAATTGCTGCCCCCATGGTGTCATCACAGTTCTGGAGTGTGGTGCGGTCGTTGACAGCCCCAGGACTCTTGGCGTGTCGATACATAAAAGTCTTGACATCAGACAAAGTGGGTTGGGGGCCGGGAAGCTCTCTTACTCTCTTGGAATTAAGTCAGTGGACCAGGATATAATATTTAACAGTCCTGCTCTGTCACCATCTGATTTTGAGAACCCAGGGTCCAATATGAGTTACTTTCTTGTTCTTGTATGCCAAACTCTGTCACCTTGTCTACATAGAGGGCCCCAGGAGCCCTTTGGGACGTTGCAGTTTCACCAGAGAGGTTTCAGGGAGGGACAATGGATGATCTTAACTTTAATTAGAGGGGAACTTTGGTCCTATATAAGACCCACAGTGGGCGGTCTATCACCATTTTCATATAAGATGATCCTGAGGCACAATTTGGAGGTGTTTTGACCTCACTTCAAAGACTGTCATTGTCCCTTGGCCATAAAGGAGTATCATACGTCCCAGGGTGGTTAAGAGGTCTTTTCACTACTTTAATATGCAAAGATCCTAGGGCAAAATACAGAAGCATTTCAGCTTCGGGAGCACCGTTATCATGATGATGGTCATCAGGATCGCGTCACCAAAGATCCCCAGGGCGCACTGGCGGTGTTTGCAGCCTTGCTAAGTAACTGTCATCCTCAGGACTCAAACGGCCTGTTTTGATCTTCTTGAGATGGGCAGGGAGAGTGCGAGCCTGCGCCCTCCGTCTCCAACACGAGACTGAGTCGGGCCGCATCCCAGTACATCTCCCTTCTCTCCGTAGGTGCCGCCTGGAGCCTGCTGGCGCGCGTGGCCGGCCGGCGTCTTCTGGCAGCTGGGGGCCCGTGGACCCGGGACGTGCAGCGCGCAGGCGTCTGGGAGCTGCGCTTCTCCTACCGTGCACGCTGCGAGCCGCCGGCCGTCGGGGCTGCGTGCGCCCGCCTCTGCCGCTCGCGTGGCGCCCCCTTGCGATGTGACCCGGAACTGCGTCCCTGCGCGCCCGTTGAGGAAGAGTGCGAGGCACAGCGTGAGTCCTGCATTCAACCCCACCCCATCCCGTCACGGCCCCCAGGCCCCTTTCACAACCTGGTTACCTGCTTCAGGGAACTGGGGACCCGAGAACCCCTCCCCAGTTCCACTCAGGGTCTTCAGCCCGCTCCCAGGATCCAGCTACCACCTTCAGGGAAAGCCCTGCCTGGACCCTCCAGCCCTGTTCCCTCTTCCCAGCACTCTTGTCTCCCCCAGTTGGAATCTTACACCCATTTCCCATCTTGTACCCTCAGTTCCTCCCCTAATCCATACTCACACCCCTTTCCCAATTCTCGGACTCCAAAGCTTTTCTAATTCTGGGGCTTTCCTACTCCTACTCAGGAACTTGGGAATCTCCTCCCATTCCCCGCCGCCCTGCCCCACCAATCCTCGCTCCCTGCAATTGCACTCCAGACCCCACTGTGTTCTAAAGCTTGGGATCCCCACCTACCTGGATACCCCAGTGTCTGAGCCCCTAGAACTCCCAGGCTTACCGTATCCTCCCAGACCCGCCCTCATCCAAGGCCCTCCCATTTCCCCTGAAAGGCTGGGGTCCCTCCTCAATCCTCGCTCTTCTTTCTTCCTTCTCCTCTCTCCAGGCTCAGACCTGGGAGCCCCCACTCCGTTCTCCTTCCAAGAGCACAGACTCTGGAACTCATTGGTCTGGGTTTTAAATCCTCCCTCTACTGCTTCCTTGCTGGGTGAATCACCCCGCCTCTTGGGACCCCGGTTTCCCTGTCTGTAAACTGGGGGTCTCAATACCAGGTACCCCACAAAGATCAAACGAGGGATGCAGGGAAAGTGCTCAGAATGGTCTCTGATTTCCTGTCCTCCTGACTCTGCCCTTCATCAGTATTCTTCTTCCCTCTGCCTCTCCTTCCCCCCACAGCGGTGTGTCAAGCAGGCTGCAGCCCAGAGCATGGCTTCTGTGAGCAGCCTGATGAGTGTCGATGCCTGGAGGGCTGGACTGGGCCCCTCTGCACAATCCCTGTCTCCAGCAGCAGCTGCCTCAGCTCCAGGGGAGCTGCCGCCACTGGATGCCTCGTGCCTGGGCCTGGGCCCTGTGATGGGAACCCGTGTGCCAATGGGGGCAGCTGTAGTGTCAGTATCAACCCTCCCGCCCCATCCTGGACCGTACTTTACTTGGGGAGTTCCCTATCGGGGGCTGCATGACACAGCGGCCTCAGGGAGGCTAGCTGTCAGCGAGGGCTTCCTGGAGGTCTCCAGCCTGCATCTGGGGCCCTGAAGTAGGATGAAGTGACGGGGGTTGGAGAGAGCAGACCCAGTGGGTGGCGCCTAAACGTGTGGATATGGGAATGCTGAGGGATCCTGTGGGGTAGGGAACAACTCAGGGCTCAGGTAAGGGTGGTGGGACCAGGTGGGTTGAGGATTCGGGATGGGTGAGCATCAGAAAAGACTTCCTGGAGATGGGCCGGGGCTGGGCTTCTGAAGTCCAGTTTGGTGGATTGGAGAAGCTAGACCAGATGAGTGGCCTAGGGGAAGCGAAGGTGGTGGTGGGGGTGAGCCTGCGATGAAGCAGAGCTCCGTGAGGGGGCCAGTGACAAACGCTCAGCATTCAAGTTAGTGGGAGGCTGTGAGAAGGGGAGGCCCAGGGAAGGCTTCACGGAGGAGGCGGGCTTAGAGCTAGGATCTGGAATTAGGCCAGGGCCATGCAGGCAGCACCAGAGGGCAGACAGGGCGGGCAGCATTTGATCGGCAAAGGTTTAGAGGTGGGAATGGAATCTCTCTGGGCCTCCACAGAATCTCTCTGTGGGGCTGGGTGGGCAGACCCAGAAACACGGAACAGAGGGGTTGTCTTGGCCCAGGGACTTCCCCAGGAGGCCTCTGACCTGGGAGGTGGGACCGGACAGGGAGCAGCTCCCCAGTGGCCCAGAGTGAGGAGCAGGATAGGATTTCACTCCAAGGGAATGCTGATCCCAAGTCTTCTTGCCTGTGTCCAGGAAACCCTGGGGTCCTTTGAATGCACCTGTCCCCGAGGGTTCTACGGGTTGCGGTGTGAGGTGAGCGGGGTGACATGTGCGGATGGACCTTGTTTCAACGGCGGCTTGTGTGTGGGGGGCGCAGACCCCGACTCTGCCTATATCTGCCACTGCCCGCCTGGTTTCCAAGGCTCCAATTGTGAGAAGCGGGTGGACCGGTGCAGCCTGCAGCCATGCCGGAATGGTGAGGTGGGGAGAACAGAGTGGTGAGGGATGAAGGTGGGGGACCCTGCATGGTCAGTGGGCAAGGAAAGGGCTTGGCTCACATAGCTGCGGGGCGGGGGAGGGGGGATCCTGACTCTGCCCTGAGGCCTGAGGAAGTGTTCCTCCCCCCGGCTGCCCAGCCTCACTTTGTTCTGTGAACTGGGTGAGATGCTATTCCTATCTCAGAAATCTTTGTTGACCATCCACTGTGTGCCAGGCCCTGTTCTGGGAATGCAGTAGGAAATGAGATGAAAACTCCTGCCATCACAGAGGAACTTCCCAGGTGGCGCTAGTGGTAAAGAACCCACCTGTCAATGCAGGTAGACATAAGAGACGCAGGTTTGATCCCTGGGTCAGGAAAATCCCCTAGAGGAGGGCACAGCAACCCACTCCAGTATTCTTGCCTGGAGAATCCCATGGACAGAGGAGCCTGGCGGGCTGCAGTCCATGGGATCGCACATGACTGAGACGACTTTGCATGCACACAGACACACAAAGGTTAGATGGTGATAAAAACCTAAGAAGAAAAATAAAGCCGAGGGCGGGGAGTGGGGAGCAGTGTGTATGAGTGGCTGGTTGACATGTCAGCTAGAATGGGTAGGGAAGGCCATGCTGAAAGTCGGGAGGGAGTCATGTGGGAATCTGAGGGAAGAGTATATTCCAGGAGGAGGGATGAGCACGTGCAAAGACGCTGAGGCAGGAATGTGCTGAGGATGGTGGGGAAGCGAGTGTGGTTGGAGCAGAGTGAGTGAGGGGAGAGTGGTGAGAGGTGAGGTCAGGGAGGTGACAGGGACAGGGCCTGCAGGGCTTCATGGGTTACGGAGAGGATTTTGGTGTTACCCTGAGGGAGATGGAGCCACAGGAGGGTACTGAACAGTGGAGAGACCTGATTTGATCAAGGTATTATGACATTAAAGATCAGGAATGTGAAGGGCTCAGTGAGCTCTTCTTATAATACTTGTTGTTTAGTCACTAAATTGTGTGGGACTTTCTGTGACCCCACGGTCTGTAGCCCACTAGGCTCCTCTGTCCGTGGGATTCCCCAGGCAAGAATACTGGAGTGGGTTGCCATTTCCTTCCCCAGAGGATCTTCCCGAACAGAGCCACCAGGGAAGCCTATTAGAAGCCCACTGCTCTCCAGAACACTCATTGAGTGTGTTTACTCTGGGCTGAGTGGTACTGGGGACACACTAGTGACCAGGACAGCTCTGGGCTCTGTCCTCAGAGGGGTATCAGTCCAGAGGGGAAGACAGAGTCGTCCTCAGACAGAGCCAACAGTGGCTAAGGGAGCGCAGGGCTGGGATGGAGGAAGGATCAGGGATGGCTTCCTGGAGGAGGAGGCACCTGAGTATATCTGAGAAGAGAGCAGGGGAAAAGAATTGGAGAAGAGGAAGAGAAAGGGGAGGAGGAGGCATGGGCAAAGGCAAAGTGGTTCAGACTTGTCGTTCTGGAACTGTTAACTATTTCAGTACGGTTAAAGCCGAGACAAAAAGAGACAAGAAACAGAACCAAAGAGGTGTGAGGCTCAGTCAATCCAAGACCACTCGGGGGGCTGGCTTTCCAGGCAAACTCCCAGAGCCCTTGCATTAAACGAGATAGAGAGGGCCCAGAGAAGAGGTGAGGGCGAGGATTTCCGAGCTGAGAAAAAGAAGCGCGGGTGGGTTGGGGGAGCCGCTACGCTGAGGCTCCCTTCCCCATAGGCGGACTCTGCTTGGATCTGGGCCACGCCCTCCGCTGCCGCTGCCGCGCCGGCTTCGCGGGGCCGCGCTGCGAGCACGACCTGGAAGACTGCACCGGCCACACCTGCGCCAACGGCGGCACTTGCCTGGAGGGGGGCGGCGCGCGCCGCTGCTCCTGCGCGCTGGGCTTCGGCGGCCGCGACTGTCGGGAGCGCGCCGATCCGTGTGCCGCGCGCCCCTGCGCCCACGGCGGCCGCTGCTACGCGCACTTCTCCGGCCTCGTCTGCGCCTGCGCGCCTGGCTACATGGGCGCGCGGTGCGAGTTCCAGGTTCACCCCGACGGCTCGGGCGCATTGCCGGCGGCCCAGCCCGGTCGGAGACAGGAGGACTCACAGAGCTTCCTTTTGCCGCCGGCTTTGGGACTGCTGGTGGCCGCGGGCTTGGCCGGCGCTGCGCTCTTGCTGGTCCACGTGCGACGCCGTGGCCCTAGCCGGGATACTGGGCCTCGCTTGTTGGCGGGGACCCCGGAGCCATCGGTCCACGCGCTCCCTGATGCACTTAACAACATGAGGACACAGGAAGGTCCCGGGGACGGCCAGAGGTGAGGGGCTCGATCGCAGACGCAAGCCTTGAGCTCCTTGGCTGCTTTCGTCAATCTCTGTGGTGCAATTGTCCTGAGTCCTTGATGGACCTTCCTGATTGGTCCGTTTCTCTCCAGCCTTTTTCTGGTTGGGTCGTTTCACAAGTCCCTTGGTTGGCTTTGGGTTCCTCTCTGTGGCGGGTGGGAAAACAGGATATGAGAATTTAAAGGGTATAGATCTTACTTTTCTCCCCCGTAGCCCATCCTCAGACTGGAGTCACCCTGAAGATGGAGACGCTTGTTCGATTTACGTCATATCTGCTCCTTCCATCTATGCTCGGGAGGTAGTTAACCCACCTTTCCCGCCTCTGCGCACTTTGGGCACAATGGACAGAGGCAGCCCCTGCTTTAGCTGCAGATCCCCTGTCTCTGTGAAATGGGTGTGGGGTGGGGGTGGGTAGAGTCTCTGGAAGTTTCTAAAGGCCACTTCTCAGTTTTCACTTGATTTAATTCTGTTTGCATCCCTTTTTCTGTCCTTGGCAGAAGGAGAAGATGTCCTTGGCATCTTCTCTTTAGATGACCTTTGGGCCTCAAGAGGTGGGGAGCTTCAGGCTTGAGCTTCTCCACTGATTTCCAGTCACTGGAGAGAGGGAGAAGAGGCAGAGGGCAGCCCCCCTTCCCCTTATTTTCGCCCTACCCATTGGCTTGGGGGATCTTAGTTCCGGTTCAGGGATGGAACTCAGGCATTGGAAGCCTGGATTCTTAACCACTGGACCGCCAGGGAAGTCCCAGAGGCAACCCTTTCTAATGCTTCCTACTTATTCTGTTTCTAGGCTTGACCTGGCCCTTCTCCATCAGCACGTGGAAACAGAACCTGAATGCTTTTGTGTTCTCTGCTTCAGACACTTTGGAGTTCAAGCTGGAAAGGGTGACGGGGAGAATTTTGCCATTGAAAGTTGTACATAGTGGTTATTTATATCCTGCCTCTTTCTCTCCCTATCCCTCCAGAGACATCTATAAAAGCTCTTAGTTTGATCAGCTTTGACTCATCAAGTTGAGTGCTTTGTATGTGGTGTTGGGGCTGAGGGAAGAGATTTTTTAAAGAATAACAGACAAGACTCTGTTGCAGAGGGTCGGAAATAACTCAAAGTTGTTTAAATAAACAAGAAAATTTATTAGTTCATAAAATTGAAAATTCCGTGGCAGGTGTCGCTTCAGCAGGACTGAGTTCAAAGGCTCAATGTTTTTCTCCAGTTATCTCTGGGAAGACTTCACATGTAGGATGAATGGGCTTTCACTGCCCCTGGCTTTTCACATGGCCTTACTTGAACTAGTGGCCAGACAAGTATGACTTATTTTGATTGGCCAGGCTTGGCCATTTGTCTGGTGTGTGGCAGGGATTAAGGTTAGCCTGTTCAAATCACATGAAATACATGGGCAAAAGAGTGTCCTTTTCTCTACCAAAAGTCAGGGTTTGTTATTAATACTAGATGTAAGTATTGTATGTGGCAGGCAAACAAACAGAACCAGTTGGTGAGAACAGAAAGGACCTATTCTACAGAGGAATGGGAGGCTCAGAGAGTAGGGTAATTGTTGCCGCTCCTTCCTAATGAGATGGAGCAAATCTAAGATCTAGTAGAGAGGGGGATATCTTCCTAAATTTGAGGACTGTCCTAAAACAGTGCATCATACATGGAATACTACTTCAACCACTGAAGCTATAAAAAGTCTGCATCAGGACTTCTCTGACTGTCCAGTAGTTAAAACTCCACACTTTTATGTGTGGTATGGTGCAGCCAAATAAATAAATAAATTAATTTTTTTTAAAGTCTACATCAGCCAATTTCTGCCAGTCCTCCTTCCCCGTATTTTCTAATGGCTGGGATAGTGTCCAAACACCTTTGGAAATGAGCAAAATCATAGGGGTGAAAGATGAGAGAACAGTGAGAAAAGTAACAACAAATGAAGGAGTCCTTCTATGAAGGACATCAGCCAAGGGATCCACATATTCTTTTAAAAAATTTTTTTTATTGAAGTATAGTTGATTTACATATATTCTTTTAATTTAGTCGGCAGATATCATGTTGAATACATACCTATATGTACAAACTCCTCTTTCACGTTTCACCGTATTGAATTTCTGTGTTATGAGGATAATCTGTACCATTAAGGAATATGGACATTGAGAGACTTCCCTGGTAATCCAGGGTTTAAGACTCCATGCATCCAATGCATGAGGCTCAGGTTTGATTCCTGGTGGGGAGCTAGGATCCCACATTCCACATGAAACAGCCAAAAAGTAAAAATTAAAAAAAAAGGGGGGGGGGTGGAATATGGACATGGAAGCAAAAGCCTATCATCAAATAATATTTAAATTGAGATTAAGGACAGACATCAACACCAGCCCCATTATTCTTTCAAAGACAGATTGTTTTTCAGAGCCCAAGTCTTTGCTGCCTTGAACAAATTATGCCATCTGCCCAGAGTGCAGAACTCAGTTTAAAAGCAAAACTGGAAAGATAACCTTACCCTCATCATGTGTTTTTCATCAACGACTGCGAAAAATCTGAAAGCAGGCAGCTGAATCCCATGGGCTCTCTCTTTCATGTAGTTCCTTGTGTTAAGGATGCCTTACCTGTCTCAGAATCTTGGCACCACCGCGGTACACGCCTCTGACTCATCACAGGAACAGTACTGGCTGGATTATCAAAGAGCGATGGCCAGAGTTCTGATTCACCACCATAACGGAAGAGTTCCACACCCAAGTCAGCAGGCCCTTTAAAACACAGGATTTGTTCCATGGCTTTTCCTCACAGGCTGCTGTAGGCTTAGCCTAAGCTAGCACCTTCTGGGGCAGGGAAGACCATCTTGGATGATCAGTGCTTGCAGGGAAGATAAAGTTATTCTGGTCCAAATCCTTCACTTTAAAGGTGAAAGGAAGGAGAGCCCCAGAGGACTAAGGTGTAAGGTATTCCACAGCAAGGAGAAACTGGTCCTATTTTTCTCTTTTGGCAGAGCTTTAAATCTTTCAACTGTACACTTACTGCATTTAGCACAATGGTAATAGTAAATAAGCTAAATGACCACTCCAAAAAAAAGCAAAAACAAAGAAACTCTCCACCACCTCACCTAGCCTGAGACTTCCCTGGTGGTCCAGTGGTTAAGAATCTGCCTTAGAATACAGGAGTTCGATCCCTAGTGGGAACTAAGATCCAGTATGCCTCAGGGCAACTAAAGCCTGTGCACCGCAAGCTTACTGCGCATGTGTGCCCCAACTAGAGTTTATGGGCCACAAGGAGAGATCCAGCATGCCGCAACTAAGCCGATGCAGCCAAAACAAAACCCAAAGCTTGCAAACACACACAAATCCGACTGCTTTGCTTCAGATCTTGGTTCTGCCACTTATTCAAACAAGTCACTTTACCTCTCTCTTCTGTAAAATGAGACTACTAATAGAATAAGTTAATAACTACAAGCATTTTATAACAGAGGCTGGCATATGATAGCTGCTCAGTAAATGTTAGTTCTCAATATTATGCTATAAGAGGAAAGACTATTTCAAGTAGATTTCACACAGGAGCAAACTAAAGCCCAAAGATGTGGAAGAGGCTTACCCAGCATCACATAGAAAGTTCAGTCTTTCTTGATCCTGGTTTTGGGAACCCAGGCCCAAAAATTAGCACAGGAAGCACTCTCAGAGGTTGAGAAGCACTGTAGGGTTCTGCTTGAAACCCTTGCATGAATCTGAATAAGGTCTGTACCTGACCTAATAGTATTGGACTAGTTGGTTTTGATAACGTACTATGGTTACTTAAGATGTTGTTATTGAGAAAAGCTGAGTGAAAGTTACACTGGGATTCTCTGTACTATTTTCCCAACTTCTGATAAGTGTTACAACTGTTGCAGGGGCTTCCCTGGTGGCTCAGTGGTAAAGAATTCACCACTTGCCAAAGCAGGAGACACAGATTCGATCCCTGGTCTGGGAAGATCCTACATGCCATGGAGCAACTAAACCCGTGTGCCACAACTTCTGAGCCCATGCTGTAGAGCCAGGGAACCGCAATTGCTGAAGCCTCTGCACATCCTAGAGCGCAGTGCTCCTTAACAAGAGAGGTCACTGGAGTGAGAAGCCTGAGCACCACAATTAGAGAATAGTCCCTGTTCACTGCAACTAGAGAAAAGCCTGAGCAACAACAAAGACCCAGCACAGTCAAAAATGAATGAATGAATGAAGTCGCTCAGTCGTGTCTGACTCTTTGCCACCCCATGGACTGTAGCCTACCAGGCTCCTCTGTCCATGGGATTTTCCAGGCAATGGTACTGGAGTGGATTGCCATTTCCTTCTCCAGCGGATCTTCCCAACCCAGGGATCAAATCTGGGTCTCTCGCATTGTAGACAGACGCTTTACCGTCTGAGCCACCAGGGAAGTAAATAAATAAATAAAATATTTAAAAAGCTGTTTCAAAATTAAAAAAAAAATTTATTGAGTGCCTGCTGTGTGCCAGGCCTTATTTTAGGAGCTGGGGATTCAGCAGTGAGCCAGACAAGTTCCCACCATGGAGGAGCTCACAGTGTGATAGAGCCCTGTACCCAGGATTCTGTGTCTGGACCCTGGAGTCTGATAGCTGTGATTTGAATCCTGGTTCTGCCATGTTCCCAGCTATGGGCATGTGTATAGCATTTAGTGCTATGTGAACGTAAGATCTGTTGTTATTCTTCTCCAGGTCACCCTCATTCTGACCTCACTGGAATGTCATTGTTTGGTAAGGGGTATATCTCCTCTGGGCTTTGCAGGTGGCTCAGTGGTAAAGAATCCACCTGCCAGTGCAAGAGACACAGGCTCCATTCCTGGGTCAGGAAGAACCCCTGGAAGAGGAAATGGCAACTCACTCCAGTATTCTTGCCTGGAGACTCCCATGGAGAGAGGAGCCTGGCGGGCTACAGTCCCTGGGATTGCAGAGTCAGACTCCCGCATATCTCCCCTACTGGACAGGGAGCCTGATCTCCAGACCAGGTCTCCTGACTGCTGTGTCTGAAGAGTCACCCAGCTCAGGAGGGCGCACACTGCAGCACTCGATAAACATATAGTGAATGCTTGAACATTAAGGACATTGGCAACTGGAGGTAGGGATTCAGGGGATGGGAGTTATCAGGTGAGATCCAGAGGTCCCTGCCCGATCCCCGGGCTCCGGGCGGTAGAATCCGCGCGCCCAATGGAACCCCGCGCAACAGCGCCCTATTGTGGTCGCTAGAATCCCGTGCGGATGAGGCTCTTCCCGCCCCAAGGCAGGAGGATAGGGAGGGATTGCCACCCCGGCTACCGGGGGTGCGCCCCGGGACCCCATGAACAACCAACCGCGGACCCCAGCCCCTACCCCGGCCCAGACCTCGACTCCGGTCCAGGGTTCGACCCAGCGCAGGACCTCCATTCAGGTTCGAACTCCGACTCCGGGCCCGAACTCGGGCCCGACTCGGATCACGACTCTGGTCCGGACGCCGGCTCTCATCCGGACCCTGACCCCCATCCGGACCCCAACTCCGGTCGGGACCCCAACTCCGGTCCCGCGGTCAACTCCGGTCCGGACCCGAACTCCAGTCCGGACCCCAACTCCGGTCCCGCCCTCAACTCCGGTCCGGACCCGAACTCCAGTCCGGACCCCAACTCCGGTCCCGCTCTCGACTCCGGTCCGGCCCCCGACTCCCGTCCGCCCCCCGACTCCTGTCCGGCCCCCGACTCCTGTCCGGATCCCGACACCGATCGGGACCCCGACACTGATCCGGTCCCCGACTCCGGTCCAGATCCCAATTCCGGACCCGATCCCAACCCCGATCCCATCTCGGGTCCTGATTCCTGCCTTGGAATCCCTCCCCGACTCGGCTCTGCCTTCGGGCCCGCCCCTGGAACTTGAACCCACGCTCCCTGTGTCACCTGCCAAGAATCTTGAGCCAAGCCCGAGGGTGAAGCAAGTTTCATCAGCCGCCAGTGGGTTTCCTCCCGTCCAAGAGCCCCTTCCTGCTCTTACTCCATTGGCCACCGATTTACGGTCCCCATCCCGCGGGTCCCCTCTGAGGACAGACCCATCGACTACCAAGTTGATAGCCTCTTCTGGACACGTCCCAGGGACGCCCATCCTAGGGGCCATCCAGGCCATCTTACCGGTTCCCGCTACCGCATTAGCCTCCATCAGTGGGAACCTCAAAGCGGAAAACAAGATCATGATTCGAGTGGTTTACTGGTAAGGAGCTGTTCCTGCCCGCACCTGCTTTCGCCTTTGGACCTGCCGTTCTCTTTGGGACCGGAAAGCTCTGGCTTCATTCATTCACTCTCCTACCCCTGTGGGCCAGGCCTTCAGGAGACAGAGGGCTGAGCCAAGCCATGTTTTCCTGGGGTGAGGCCGGGAGGTGGGGGCAGGAAGAGGGAGGAGAAGGAATGGGAGAACTTCAGAGGCTGAGGGCTTAGAAACAGGCTTTCTTGGGAGGTAGGTCTAAGGCTGCAACTTCTCAGTGATGAAGCTACCAAGTGGGGTGGAGAGGGTCAGATAGAAGTAGAGGGATCTGGGTAGCAAGGGAAAGGGGGCCCACCCAATACAAAGGCCAGAGGGGTCCACATTTGTGATCCAGAGCAGAATCTTTGTGTCAATGACAAGAGTAAACAGCAGTGAACTTCCTTGACTTCCTTGAGACCCAGGACTGAACATGGCTGGGGGTGAGGCTTTGTCTTCCCCTCCAGTCCCCCCCAACCCCTCCCGCCCCCACCCCCATGCAATGGTCTCTCTCTAGCTCTCTCTCCAACTCACTGCCTCTTTCCCTTTCCCCTTGTGATGTGTAGCTCTTTGTCCTTCTCTCTTTCCCCCTCTCCCCCACCTCTCTTTCTCTGCCCATCTCCTCCTTTTTCTTCTTCCTTTTTTGGTCAAACCTGCGCTGCATGCAAAGCTTCCCTGATCAAGGATCAAAGATCAAACCCGCGTGCCCATCAGTGGAAGAGTGAGATTTTAACCACTGGACCACCAGGGAATTCTCCATCTTCGTTCTCTTTCTCTGACTCCATGGATTCATTCATTATTTTATTCACTGAACAACCATTCATTCAGCACCTGCCATGTGCTGACCCTACTCTCAGCATCAGAGACACAGTAGTGAATAAGACAAAGAAGGCTGTGGCACTGACATTCTGATGTGAAGGGGCAGAGATGGGCAATAAACACAGCACACGGCAAGTTATCTAGTATCTTAGAAGGTGACCAGTGCTATGGACAAAAGGCATCTTGTGGGGGTGGGTGGGGTGTCACAGGTTAGCTAGAGTATCCACAAGGAGGCAATACTTGACCAAAGATCTGAAAGAGGGGCAAGAAGGAGCCTTTGAGCTACCAGGGAAAGAGTATTCTGCAGAGAGACTAGCCGGTACAAAGATCCTGAGGCAAGGCATCCCTGGAGTTTTGGAAGAAGGGCTAGGAGGTCCCTGTGGCTGGAGCCAGAGGGACAGAGGCAAGAGATGGAGCAGAGAGGTGATGGGGTGGACCCTGTTGGGACTTGTGGACCATGGCGAGGACTCTGTTATTTTTGTGTTCAGATGCTTCTGAGCAGGGGAGGGACGAGATCTGACTTAGCTCTTCACAGTGTCCCTCTGGACTTCAGGAGATTCTAATGATGTATCTTCCTTCCACCTCTCTCTGCCTCTCTCCTCTCTGCCCTCGGCCTCCAGTGGCCTCTGAAGCTACAGCCTGCGGGTAAGTAGTTTTGGCTTTGGAGGTGGGGGGAGTTTGGGCCACGATGTCTGGAAGGGGTTCCTGTTTTCCCTCCTTTCAAGACCTACGACCCTACGATCCCATGACCACATAATCCTGTCTCCTCCCCACAGTACATCCTACTGAGAAAGAGTCTGGAGCAGCAATTTCCAAACTCTCTAATCTTTGTGAGTGTGCTGGTGGCTTGGGAAAGTGGGGGGCAATCAGGGCTCCAAGACTCCCCAAGGGACTTGGAGGGGAGTTCTTTGCCTCTGCTAACCTCCACCATTCCCTCCCCAGGAGGAGGAAATATCTGCTCAGGCTACAGGGGAGTTTGAAGTGTTTGTGGATGGGAAACTGATACATTCAAAGAAGGTGATTCTGAGCAAGGTTCCTGGACAGGGAGGGAGGCTGGAGCTCCCAGTGGGTGAGAGACCTATATGTCTGTGCTCTTTCCCTTCTGTGCCCAGAATGGTGATGGCTTTGTGGATGAGGCCAAGCTACAGACAATTGTGAACCTGCTCAATGAGGAGTTCAAGAAAAGGGTAGCAGGCAACTAGTGGGCTGGAGGTGAGGTGAGGGCAGTGAGGTGGGAGGGGTGGAGGTTGGACCATGAGTGGGCGGGCAGGCAGAAGGCAGGGCCCTGCCTTGGAGTCAAAGAAACCTTGGCCCCAATCCTAGCTCAACCAGTCCTCACTGTTGCAATCAGGTTAAGTTACCTATATCCTTTTCTGAGCCTCAGTTTCCTCATCTGTAAAATGGGGTTGTTAATTCCATAAAACACGTCTTATAAGGTAATAAATAGTGCACAGCTCAGAGTATGTTAGAGTGTGCTCAGTGTATGCCAGCTATACAGTTTTCTTTCAAATAACTTTTTTTTTAAACTCTTAGTTGTAAAGCTGTGCTGTGGCGGTATGTGACAATAACAGCAAGTGTCTTTTCACCTTAATGGAGTTAATGAAAATAATACATTAAAAATTCACTCTTAGTCCCACTAGCCACATTTCAGATGTTCACAGCCACATGCGGCAGCTGTATTGGACAGTGCAGATACAGAACATGGACTCAATAATTGCAGAAAGTCCTATTGCTAACATCGTCTTAATGTTTTAAAGCATAGACACAACCATTCAGTTTCCACCAACACTGGATCTTTAAAACCACTCACTACATAGATATTTGTAAGCTGCTACTGATTTAATACTTTGTCTATTGTGTGTCTACTTTACAATTAT
Source organism: Neotragus moschatus (assembly GCA_006410615.1). Lineage (NCBI taxonomy): Eukaryota > Metazoa > Chordata > Mammalia > Artiodactyla > Bovidae > Neotragus > Neotragus moschatus. The sequence goes on from SJYA01002410.1 coordinate 1,393,712, forward strand.
TTCCAGCTTTATTGAAGTGTAAGTGATGCATAAGAAAGAGTACATGTTTAAAGCACACAAGTTGCTGGGTTTTGATATACTCATCATAAGTATACCATGAATCCCAGCGAAGATTCCCATTGGCATGGATTAAGTTACATGTCCATCTCTGAATGAATCACTCAGGGCCAAGGGAATGCCACTACACTGCTATCATTGGCAGTGCTATCATTGGCCCGTCTTGAGTCACGTGTCTTTAACCTCACTGGATTTCATTTTGGTCAAGTATTTCCTGAGTACCTGCGAGGTATGGTTCTAGGGCCTGGGGATGATACAGGGGTGAACCAAATAAACACAAACCCTTGGCCTAGTGGAGTTGACAGTTAATGGAAGACAGTGAACAAGACCCGAGGTGAAGAGAAGGCACTTCATTACTTTTTATTTCTTTTTTTGGCTGCACCATTCAGCATATGCAATACCATGTGCTATGCTGAGTTGCTCAGTCATGCCTGACTCTTTGTGACCCCCAGGACTATAGCCCCCCAGGCTCCTCTGTCTATGGGGATTCTCCAGGCAAGAATACTGGAGTGGCTTGCCATGCCCTCCTCTCTTAGTTCCTCTATCAAGGATCAAAACTGTGCCCTCTCCAGTGGGAGCAAGGAGTCTTAACCACTGGACTTTTAGGGAAGTCCCTAGAAGGCACTTTAGGAGATAAGTGATGAGAAGAAAAATAAAGTAGAGAAAGGGCTTTGGAGGCTGCTGGGGACTTTTTGCAACTCTAAGTTGAGTGGTCAGAGACAATCTCATTGGGAAGGTGATATTTAAACACTTGAAGGATGTAAGGGACTGAAGCATGTGGATATCTAGGGGAAAGTATTCTGGGCAGAAGGGACAGAAAGTGCATGGGCCCTGAGGTAGGAGTGTGTCTGGTGTGTTTCAAAAATGTCAAGGAGACTCTGGCCGGCATTATAAGCCATGGAAAAGGAAANTCTATGGGGATTCTCCAGGCAAGAATACTGGAGTGGCTTGCCATGCCCTCCTCTCTTAGTTCCTCTATCAAGGATCAAAACTGTGCCCTCTCCAGTGGGAGCAAGGAGTCTTAACCACTGGACTTTTAGGGAAGTCCCTAGAAGGCACTTTAGGAGATAAGTGATGAGAAGAAAAATAAAGTAGAGAAAGGGCTTTGGAGGCTGCTGGGGACTTTTTGCAACTCTAAGTTGAGTGGTCAGAGACAATCTCATTGGGAAGGTGATATTTAAACACTTGAAGGATGTAAGGGACTGAAGCATGTGGATATCTAGGGGAAAGTATTCTGGGCAGAAGGGACAGAAAGTGCATGGGCCCTGAGGTAGGAGTGTGTCTGGTGTGTTTCAAAAATGTCAAGGAGACTCTGGCCGGCATTATAAGCCATGGAAAAGGAAAATCTTAGAGGTGCCTGAACATAGCAAGCCCTACAAATGCTATTTTTTTTTTTTAGAGTTTTTTTTTTTTCTTTCTTGTTTCCCCATTTCAGGAGCCTCAGCAGGATGGTGAGAAGGGCTGAAATGATGTCAAATCAGGTCCTTTTCTGATGGCAGCTGGGACAGGGTCAGGGAGAGGTGAAGAGGGAAATACAGAGTCGGCCTCCTGTGTTCTCGTCTGATTGCTCCTCTCCCTGAACTCGGTTCTGATGTCTGGGGAAGTTGCCTGCGACTGCACTCCCAGCATCTCCCGGACCAGGTGGACGGGTGCGGGGAGGCCAGCTTGGAACAGAAGGCTACTCCTGTTGCTCTCCACCTGGTGTAGCCTCAACGTTCTTATACTGTCAAAGTCAAATTCTTTCTTTTGTGGGATCTTTATTTCCCATGGCCTGGTTTGGAATTTGAAAACTTCCCATTTCATTGGCATTTGTAGGGGTTGAGACAGAAATAGGAATGGTGGCAAGCCTCAAAAGACATTCCAAACTTCCATACATGTCGGTGTCCACTTTCTAAACCCACAGAACTTAGAATGTCCGTTCTGGGAGGGGTCTCAGCTATCTGGGAGAAGACCATCTGTGCATTCAGTAGGCACTGATAAGCCCCCTGCTCACCATCTGGCCCGGTGAGGTCAATAGGCACATGCCAGAAGGTCCCCTGCAAGGCGCAGGAGTCAGACCTTTACCATGGAGCTGCCATGTGATTTCCAGCAGGGGACACTACCTTTCTGATTCTCAATTTCTCCTGCAAAATGACCATCATACTGCTTAATTGTGAAATTTCCAAAGTTTTATACAGGATACATAGGTTTCAGTTAGAAGTAGATTTTTGAGGACTTTCCTGGTAGCTCAGCTGGTAAAGAATCCGCCTGCCATGCAGGAGACCCCAGTTCAATAGCTGGGTCGGGAAGATCCCCTGGAAAAGGGACACGCTATCCTCTCCAGTATTCTTCGGCTTCCATGTGGCTCAGAGGGTAAAGAATTCACCTGCAATGCAGGAGACTTAGGTTCAATCCCTGGGTTGGACAGATCGCCTGGAGGAAGGTGTGGCAACCGACTCCAGTATTCTTGCCTGGAGAATCCCCACGGACAGAGGAGCCTAGGGGGCTACAGTCCATGGGGTCGCAGAGTCCGAAACGACTGAGCGACTAAGTACAGCAATGGTGGTCCAATGTTTAAGAATCTGCCTACCAATGCAGGGGACTTGGGTTTGATCTCTGGTCTGGGAACTAAGATTCCACCTGCTGAGGGGCAACGAAGCCCATGAGCCACAACTATTGAAGCCTGCGTGCCCGAGAGCCCTTGCTCTGCAACAAGAGAAGCCACCACAGTGACTCCACACCACTAGAGAAAGCCCACACGCAGCAACAATGACCCAGGGCAGCCAAAAGTAAATAAATAAAAATTCTAAAGTAGACACTGGTTAGGATGGCTCTTGCCTTCAAGTAACAGCAAGCTGGACCGTCAGTGGCTCACAAAATACGTGATGAGTCACGTCTGATTCTTTGCCACCCTATGGACTGTAGCCCGCCAGGTTCCTCTGGGATTCTTCAGGCAAGAACCCCTGAGTGGGTTGCTGTTTCACTACTTCAGGGGATCTTCCTGACCCAGGGATTGAACTCCTGTCTCTTATGCCTCCTGCATTAGCAAGCAGGTTCTTTACCACTAGCGCCACCTCAGACAATAGAAGCAGCAAATGATTTTGATTTCAAACTGGTGGGAGAGGGCTGAGTTCAGCCAGCTGTCCAGCTCTGCCATGGGAAGCCCAGAGTGTTTCTCCACTTCTTTTCTGTCATCATCAATGTGTGATGATGTGCTGGCTTTGGAGCTCATGCATGTGGTTTCATCGCTGCGCCCCTACCGGTTATGTCTGTTTTCCAGGCAGAAGAGAGTAGATGGCAAGGACACGCCCGCTGGATCACTTTATTAGAGTAAAACTTGCCCAGAAGCCCTGCTCAGTCTTCTTTTGTGACTCCAAGACAATGCCCCGCCCCCTCCCCATCCATCCTCCCACAGCCCAGCCTGTGCCCCTCCCCATTCCCCTGCCTCAGAGCACCTCCAGTTCACCAGTTGCCTTCTACCTTTTCCTGATCTCATTAATAACGCGTACAGATTTTCTGCAGCCTGGCCTCATCCACAAAGCTGTCTGGATCATGAGAACAGGGAGTGTGACTCAACAGAGATTGAGCAGGGATAGGAAGCAACAGCTGGGGGCACCATGAAGCCCCCATCCTGATCTATACACTAGAGTTGGGAGCATGTGAGTGAGAGAGCAGTGGGTGAATCAAAGGGTTAGACTCTAGAGTTCTTAATATGTCATAAAGTGAAAGTGAAAGTGAAGTTGCTCAGTCATGTCCGACTCTTTGCGACCCCATGGACTGTAACCCACCAGGCTCCTCCATCCATGGAATTTTCCAGGCAAGAGTACTGGAGTGAGTTGCCATTTCCTTCTCCAGGGGATCTTCCTGACCCAGGGATTTTTTTTTTTTTTAAGTTTGAGAAAGTTTATGGTTATCAGGATTTGTATACATGATCACAATCAAAACAAAGAGATAAACCAAAGAATAACACTTTCTTAACCCCCCGTGAAAACATAATAAATTACAATTTCTGGTCATATGTTATTCCTATGCTATATTCATTTTGATCTCATTTTCCATTTTATACTCTGGCATTTCTTTTCTGAATATAGTTACATATAATATTTTGTGTTAACTCCCTTGTCTTAATACCACAAAGTCACCTGTTTTACCATGGGTATATTTTTATCTTTTAGAGGAGGATATGCTTGTTAATAAGCCAGTTATACTTCAGTAACTTTGTGAATACAAAAACACTGAGAAGTGAGAACAAATAATGGAGTTATTATTTCACGGATCCTCATTTAAGTTCAGGAAAATTACTTCCAGAAAGCTGCAATTCTGCCGAATATATTCTATGTTTGAATGGAAACTGAAAGAAAAGTGAAATTACTGGAAGCCTTTGACGGTTCACTAGACATTGTGTGCTTTCAGCAGTTCAACACTGTTATGCTTGCTAATCATGAGTAAATTAATAGGCTAACATTTTAAAATGTTTAATTAAGGTATACAGTATATAAACAATCAGGTAAGCTTATAGAGAAGCTGACCAATATACATAAATTAGGAGATATAAGTGTCCATCTAAATTTTCTATTCATCTTTTTTTTTCTTTTTACAGAATATTTATTAAAGTTTAATACACAGTTTCTCATTTGTCATTCTGAAAGTCCTTTTTTAGAAATACTCTTCTTTTTCTGATGACAAAGAGCAGCCACATTGTCAGTGATTATTCTGGACCTCCACGTTGGATAAATTCAATTTATTTTTGAAATACAAGTTTCCTTCTGTATTTCTGAGGTAAAGTTTTTACTATCTCTGCGATGTCTGGTGGACCCTGATGCATCAGCCAGTGGGCAATTTACTTCCCTTAGAATGCTGTGAAGTTGAAGAAGTGTGAGATGGTAGTCCTGCTGATCTTAGAACAACTGATACATTTGGTTTAGGATGTCTCTTCTGTCGGGGAACCTTCTTAATGGAGTCTGTGGCTTGATTACCTGAACGAACCTGCTGGCGGACGCCATCTTGCTGCGCACCATGACCCCAGAGAAGGGTCAGCTTCCGGGGCGCCGGCCAGCTACGGTTATAGCAGGAGTCCCGGGAGCCTGGGGCCCCTGACCCAGGGATTGAACCCGTGTCTCCCGCATTGCAAGCGGACGCTTTTACCGTCTGAGCCAACAGGGACGCCCGATATGTCATAAGATAAATATAAGGAACCATAAGGTAGTATATGGTTTTTATTGTAATAAAAAGGTTTTTTATTGTAATAAAGGTTTTTATTGTAAGCAGAATTCTAAGGTGACCCTCAAAGACCTACACCTTCATATAATCCCCATCTCTTTTTTACAAACAAACATGTTTATTTATTTGGCTGTAACTAGTCTTAGTTGTGGAGTAGGCAATAGCACCCCACTCCAGTACTCTTGCCTGGAGAATCCCATGGACGGAGGAGCCTGGTAGGCTGCAGTCCATGGGGTTGCTATGGATCAGACACCACTGAGTGACTTCACTTTCACTTTCCACTTTCATGCATTGGAGAAGGAAACGGCAACCGACTCCAGTGTTCTTGCCTGGAGAATCCCAGGGACGGGGGAGCCTGGTGGGCTGCTGTCCATGAGGTCGCACAGAGTAGGACACGACTGAAGCGACTTAGCAGCAGCAGCAGCAGCAGCAGCAGCAGTCTTAGCCGCAACACAAAGGATCTTCATTGCTGCCTGTGGCATCTTTAGTTGCAGGAGCATGTGGAATCTTTTTTTTTTTTTTTTTTTTAGTTGCGGCATGTGGGAATCTAATTCCCTGAACAGGGATTGAACCCAGGCCCCCTGCATTGGGAGTGGAGCCTCTTAACCACTGGACCACTGGGGAAGTCCTGGGTTTAGTTACTGTATCCTTTTCTGGTGGTTCTTTATATTTTCTAGCTCTTTTGTTAAAAAAAAAAAAAATCTGATTTCTCACTCTGTATATCTGTTCTCCTCCTAAGTTCTTTATCACCTTTGTGATAATTACTCTGAAAACTTCCTCAGGTACATTGCCTATCTCCACGTAGTTCTGGGGTTTTATCTTGTCCCACCATCTGGGACACAGTCCCCTACCATCTCATCTTGTGTAAGTTGCTGTTTGTCTTTTTATGTATGTGGCAGGTCAGTTAACATTTCTTTTTTCTTTCTTTTTTTTTAGTTTTTTGAATGTTGAGTTATTTTTTAATTTATTTTTAATTAATTTATTTATTTTTAATTAATTTATTTTAATTGGAGGATACTTCAGTATTGTGGTAGTTTTTGCATACATCAATATGAATGAGCCATGGGTGCTCGTGTGTCCCCCCATCCCCAAACCCCTCCCACCTTCCTCTGCACCCCATCCCTCTGGGTTGTCTCAGAGCACCATAGTTACATTTCTTAACCTTAGAGCAGTGACCCTCTGTAGGAGGCAGCCTATGTGTCCTAGCAGTGCACTCCCCTCTCATCAACCAAGCTATATGCTCTAGGGGTTCCCCCTAAGTGGGCTCTGTGAGTCTTTCTGTAGTGGAGGGCTCCCTGTGTGGGTAATCTGATAGGCTTGGTTGGCCCCTACTCTGGTTGGTTGGCAGGCTCTGATTTGTGTGAGTGCTGCTGGCTGTTGTTTAGAGGAAGCAGGGCCTGGTCATGAGGTGGCTGGTTGCAGATTACTAGGTGCCCCAGGGCTAGCGCTGGCTCACTGGTGGATGGAGTCAGAGTCCTGAGGACTCTGGGGCTGTTGCCCACCCACTGGCAGGTGACGCTAAGTCCTGGAGTTAGTGCCAGACTACTGGCAGGTACAGCTGGCTCCTGGCATCTGGTTGCAGTGCTCAGGGATCCCAGAGCTCATTTCAGATCATTGACGGTGCAGTAGCGGTCGGGGGTGGTTCTTGACACCGTTGGATATGAGGTCTGGGGTGTCCGAAAGGTTCATTGGCCTGCTAGTGGCTTCTGGGGCCAGGGTAGGGTTCTGGCCTGCACTGGGAGATCATAGCTTTTTTTCTTTCTTTTCTTTTTGGCTGCTCTGGGTCTTCATTGCTGCATGCAGGCTTTCTCTAGCTGTGGAGAGCAAGGGCTGCTCTCTGGTTGCGGAGTATGGGCTTCTCATTGCGGTGGCTTCTCTTGCGGAGCACAGGCTCTAGGGTGCACTGGCTTCAGCAGTTGTGGCTCATCGGCTCAGTAGTTGTTGTTGGTGCTACCGGTGTGAGGCTTTGCACCAAGGCCACAGAAGCAGAGCTCAGAACCAAGGTCACCTCCGAAGCTGACTGACCCCCGTTTGTAACGTTTCCAAAACCCCCTGATCATCACTAACAAGCTGCCTGACTCCCAGTTAGGCAAAGATGCCCACTCCAGTAAACACCCTATGGCGCACCACCCAACCACCTAACACAACCTTCCAGCAGGAATTTTCTTTGTCTGGAGGCTATGAAAGTTGGCTAGTAGCCCACAAAAGGCTTCAGCTCTCCCTTGAACTAAGCCTGCCATTTTAACAGCATCTCCTGTTCTAATAAACTCTCCTCTCATCCTGCTTTGTGTCTGGAAATTCTTTTCCAACCCAAGTTCCGAACAAGACAGGTGGGATCAACGTGTCTGCTACTAATGTCCGTGTTTCCACCGGGAGCCACAGTCACCCCCACCTCCGCAGGAGACTCTCCAAGACCAGCAGGTAGGTCTGGCCCAGGCTCCCACGAAATCACCACTTTTGCCCTGAGTCCAGTGCAAAGTGCGTTTTTAAAGGGACGTCTCCACCTCCCTAAGTCCTGTGGGGCTCCCTCAATCCGGCACTGAAGTGAAGTGTTAGTTGCTCCATCCTGTCTGACTCTGTGACCCCATGAACTATAACCCACCTGGCTCCTCTGTCCATGGGATTCTCCAGGCAAGAATACTGGAGTGAATTGCCATTCACTTCTCCAAGGAATCTTCCCGACCCAGGGACTGAACCTAGGTCTCCTCCATTGCAGGCAGATTCTTAACCTTTTGAGCCACCAGGGAACCCCTGCTGAACTTTAAAGCCCAATGCTCTGGGGGTTCATCTTCCTGGTGCCGGTGTCGGTGCTGGGGACCCCGATGTGGTGCTCAGAGCTCTCACTCCTGAGGGAGAGCTTCCACAGTACATCTGTGCTCCAGCTTGTGGGTTGCCCACCCTGGGGTATGGGATTTGATTGTATCATGAGTCTGCCCTGCCACCTGTCTCACCATGGCTGCTCCCTAAGTCTTTTTAAAAGTATGTGATTTTTTTCCTACTTACTTGGCTGCACCAGGTCTTAGCTGAGGCAGGCAGGCTCTTTAGTTGGTGCATGTGGGATCTAGTTCCCTGACCAGGGATTGAACCTAGGCCCTGGAGTCTTAACCACTGGACCACCAGGGAAGTTCCCCTCCCTAGGTCTTTTTTTTTTTTTTTGGCCCCACCGCTAGATATGCAGGATCTTAGCTCCTTCACCAAGGATTGAACCCGTGCCTTATCCAATGGAAGCATGGATTCTTAACCACTGGACTGCTAGGGAGGATCCCATTTGTTAGGCTCCAACTCCTTTTCATTGATGGCTGTTCTGCAAACAGCTGTGACCCCAGTGAGAGGAGGTGAGCCCAGGGCCTCTCCACTCTGCTGCCTTGGCTGCTCTTCTTTCTTTTTTTGAGCTGGAGTAGACCATTATAGCTGGGGCTATAATGGTGCCCCCTCCCAAGCCCATGTTTGTTATTTTGGTTTTGATGCTCTGTTCTACTTGACAGAACAATTTCCAAATCTACATGATGGGGTCATGGCCCATCAGAGTCATAAGGCTAAAGAGGCTTCATGTAGCACTTTGGCAGCTGGGTTGGTGGCCTGGCATTCAGGCCTCCTCCAGAAGCCTGTCCTTTCTCCTGCTGGCTGAGCCAGGGCTGGCTTTCCTTTTTCCCCACACTGCTTGGCTTGTAAGATCTTAGCTCCCCAACCAAGGATCGAACCTCGGCCCTTGGCAGTGAGAGCTCAAGAGTCCTGACCACTGAACTTCCAGGGAATTCCCTCCTATTATTTCTCTTTTTTAAATATAAATTTATTTATTTTAATTGGAGGCTAATTACAGTATCGTAGGGTGCTGGGAGCCAGCGTGGGAATCCCACCCGTGAAACGGTCACGTGGCAGAAATCCGATGGGCAAGGCGATTCGGATTTCAGAGATTCCCCCTGAGTTTCCCTGAGCATCTACACCCCCAAAATAAGGAAACCCAGATATGCCTGCTGCCAGGAGCCAGCGTGAGGATTCCACCCGTGACATTGTCATGTGGCAGACTCGATGGGCAAGGACGATTCGAGTCTCGGAGTTTCTCCCTGGCATTTCCTGAGCGTGTACCTAGAAAATAAGAATTCTGCCTGACATTGTGTCTTTTCTAATTCTTATGACATTCTCTGGAAAAAGTTAACTCAGGGCTTTAGTCTTCTGCATTTGAAAGGAGTGTTTCAGCTCAACCCCCTCTGATAGTGCTCTCATTTGCCTAACAGTTTCTCCGGATATTTTACAGCTTGTGAATTGCTTACAGCCCCCAACTGCGAGGGGCACAAAGCTTGAAGTATCTTAAAGTTATAGGGCTAAAAATCCCATTGGTGACAGGATTTCACTGTTGACTCAATGATAGCTGCCAGACCTCCTTATTCTTTGTCTTTTGGGCACCCAGGAAGATGTTAATCAATCTAAACGGGATATGGGAAAAGATATATAGTAGGTTTGATGTTAGCAATGCTAGACTTTTGAGTTAATTACCTTTCCTTTGTTATAAATCACTGTACTCCTCTTGTTACAAATTGCTATGTAAGAATGTAACTTTATTTAGTGCTTTCTGGGAATGGCACCAGACTTTGGGAAGAACAACACTTTTAACACAAATAAGTCTTCTGGTTAACAAACCCTTATCAGAAAAGAGCCATAAAATGTTAATTGGCCCTTTTGGCCTGAAGATGATGTAAATCACCTAAGACTTGTGTATACAGCTAGGTATGCAG